>VXBW01006984.1:138733-153523 GCA_013400375.1 Thinocorus orbignyianus
CTGGACACAGGACTCCAGGTGGGGTCTCACAAGCGCAGAGCAAAGGGGGAGAATCCCCTCCCGTGACCTGCTGCTCACACTTCTTTTGATGCAACCCAGGATACGGTTGGCTTTATTTAATCTTATTCTATTAAATCTATTTATGTTTCAACCCTGGTGTTTCTTTGCCTTCCCCAATTCCCCTTTCCTGGGTTGGGAGAGACCATGGGGTGACGGAATAATTGTCTGCAGGACAAGAAATCATTTCGGGTTTTCTCAAAGCGTAACAGGCTGCAAAGCTGAGAGTGGGACGAGGGCAAAAGAAGGGAGCTGGCACCGCTCTGCTCCAAGGGCAGCTCTTACCTGTGAGAGCCCAGGGGACGATGCATGTCCCGGCGGCGTCGCAGCAAGGTTTGGGTGTCCCTTATTTATTTCATGTGCAGTGTAAGGGGATGGGGCAGGAGGACCCGGTTGTCTTGCTACTTGGGTTACCTGTGTGGAGATAAACTGTTAGTAAAACACGGTATTAGTAATCCAATCTGTAGAGATAGTGTAATCTTATTTTTTTTTAAAAAGCAGCTAGAAGCATTTTTACATATATAGATGCAAAATTATATATATGTATTTATCTAAGTGGAACACTGTGCTATTATGTTAACTCTGTGAGTCCCCAGCCCTGAATGTGTTGAAGAGTTGTTGAGATGTGGTTTTGGGAAGAACTTTGTAGAGATGGTTGGACTCGATGATCCCAAGAGTCTTTTCCAACCTGAATGATTCTATGATTCCATGAGTCTATGATTTGGGAAAACCAGGAAGGATCAAAAACTAAGAGCAGCAGCTGGAGTCACCGCTGGAAACATCTGGGAACTGGATGGGTTTAGCGCTACGGTCTCACTTTGCAATATCCCTCTGACCTTCAGGCTTTCGGGATCTTCTATCTTCCCGTTACAAGACGTTATCAAAAATTATCATGACTTTGCAAAGGGATAAACGTCACCAGTGGCTCAAGAAAACAAAAAGAAAGAAAAAAAGGGGGGCAAAAATAAGGGGAAAATCTGAATGCTCTCTTCCAGAAAGGAAAAATAAGACTGCCCAGAAGCCCTGTTATCTGAAAGGCTTGGCATGGGCAAAGAATTAAATCCCAAAGCAAGTCTCGCACACACTTATCTCCTCTCTCAGCTTCTAGAAAAAATACTAATCAAAACACATTAAGAAAAATGTTGTGAAATATATTCACGGCACATATACTTGCTCTACTGTACTACCTTCATGATGGAAGCGTTCTAAATATATTTATCCAATCACTGTAGTCACAAACCAAGGAGAAGCAAAGGGGAAAAAGAGAATCACACCACCCCTGGGTGACACACACCCGCCCGGGAATTCAACAGGAGGACGTTTTTGCAGATTTGGTTAAAGCTCAGAGTACAGAAATCCAGCACTCCTGTCTCACCGACCTTTTCTCAAGACCTGTGGATTTTTGGGGTTTGCTTTTTTCGTTTGCTGAAAAGCCAATGCTGAAAATCCCAACCCAGGCAACGCCTAGAAGGGGCTGTTGCCGCCACGCGTGTAGATTCCTGTGTCTATTTTACCCCCAAATCAGCACAGAAGGCAGAAGGAAAATTCTTGGCTCTTTACCGGGGCATTAGCACCAAGTTCCGAGACAGCAAAAGCTGCAGAGTTCACGACTAAATGCTTTTTTTTTTTTCTCCAGGTTATTTCATTCCACCCCCAGCACCGCCACCGTCACAGGACCCAAACCACTGACCCAGCTGCACCAGCAGCGGGAAGCACCACGTGCTGCTTCTCCAGGCTGGGAAACGATCCAGGATCCTTCACCAGAGGAAGATTTACAGCACCCCTGTGCTCAGCAGAGGAAAGGGTGGGTCACAGCAAAGAACCTCAACCACTCCTGTCCCCAACTGGCTCCTTCCCTTCCCCAAGAGGGGAATAAGCTCTTTCTTTTTTGGCTGATCTGGACTGTCAGGTGTGTGCACAGCCCGTGGTGGCTGAATCCAAACCAGCGTCACGGAGAACAGCAGCAAACTTTCCACGTCCCATCCCCAACGAAAACAAAGTCAGACTTTATTGACTCCTAGGACAACCCTGGAAGACTTGTCGCGTCAATCGCGCAGCAGCTGGTGCTCAGAAGCAACGCTGTATCACGTCGGACGTCAAAAAGGGCAGTTAAGGAGGGGAGAAGGAAGCAAAGGCAACACAAAACTCAAGGAAATAATTCATCTGAAGAACCCCACGGGCAGGGTGAATGTGCGCCCATCACCAAGATGTCTCCATGCACTTCTTGTGGAGAAAGAGAGCTCCAAGTACTGTCAGGTTCAACAACCCCAGAAACACAAGCACACACCATCCCGACTACATCCTCAGGTCTCCATCAGCACCCAAGTGCACACAGATGTTTGACATGGGAGACGGGGACACTAATAACATCCCAGGTCAGTGTGAGCATTCTATATGGTCCTCTTCAGAAATTAAACCACACAAATAACCCAGGCTGGACGACGCTGCGAGGAGTGGTGTTCTGAACCTGGAAGCCAAAGGAAAGGAACGCTGTGCAGCTGTGGGAAGGATAGTCCATGGGACACCCTCGTGCAATGGAGCAGACAAGGATCAGGTACATCATGGACACAGGTCTGGACCTACTGAGGTGGCCACCAGCACCCTGGCCTGCATCAGGACCAGTGTGGCCAGCACCCTGGCCTGCATCAGGACCAGTGTTTCCAGCGGTGACTCCAGCTGCTGCTCTTAGTTTTTGATGTCCATGGTACATCATGGACACAGGTCTGGACCTACTGAGGTGGCCACCAGCACCCTGGCCTGCATCAGGACCAGTGCTGGGCACTGGTGAGGCCCCACCTTGAGGGCTTTGTCCAGTTTCGGGCCCCTCACCACAAAAAAAAAGGCACTGAGGGGCTGGAGCGGGTCCAGAGAAGGGTAATGAAGCTGGTGAGGGGTCTGGAGAACAAGTCTTGTGAGGAGCGGTTGAAGTAGCTGGAGGTGTTCACCTGGAGAAGAGGAGGCTGAGGGGAGACCTTCTCGCTCCCTACAACTCCCTGAAAGGAGCGTGTAGCCAGGGGGGGTCGGTCTCTTCTCCCAAGGAACAGGCTATGAGACAAGAAGAAACGGCCTCCAGTTGCTCCAGTGGAGGTTTAGGATGGAGATTGGGAAAAATTTCTTCACCCAAGGGGTTGTCAATCATTGGAAGAGGGCAGTGGTGGAGCCACCATCCCTGGAGGTGTTTAAAAGCCGGGCAGACGTGGTGCTGAGGGACATGGGTCAGTGGTGGGTTTGGCAACGCTGGGTTGATGGTTGGACTTGATGACCTTAAAGGTCCCTTCCAACTAAAACAGTTCTATTCCTCAATTCTAAATTTGCCTTGAAAGTGTTGTGACAAGACAAGGGGTGATGGGTTTAAATTGGAAGAGGGGAGATTGAGATTAGATTTTAGGAAGAACTTCTTCGGTGTGAGGGTGGTGAGACCCTGGCCCAGGTTACCCAGAGATGCTGTGGCATTCTCCTTTACTAAGAAGGGGAAATTACTACAAGACTAGTTCACTCAAACTATTACTTCCAACTGTGATTTGCTTTAAAATAATTCTACTGCTGAATTTATTAAAAATAAAAAATAATAAAAAAATACAAGCTAACCTAAACCAAAAAATAAAACCCAACCTATCAAATACCAGTATTTTCTACAGTATAATATATAAAATGAATGAAGATGATACATGAAGATGTTAGGTTTCTTTGGTTTTAATCCAGTATTTCACTGAGAACGATGTTCTACCCAAGTTTCGTGGGAATTTTGAGCACCTCCAAGTTCTCAGCCAGACTTTGTTTCATCCCACAGATCTCTGCCTCTTCCTCACCCCCTGTCTCTGCCCTACAGGAAAACGTCTTCCTCTGGGTTTATTTCAGGGGAGATCACCGGGACTCAGAGTGAAAACCACATGGGTTTTGGCAAGGAGTACCTAGTTCTGGAAAAAAACCCAAAAGAGCTTGGGAGCATGCAATTGAGGGCCTGATAATAAACGTGAAGAGGTACGGAAGGAACAATCGAATTATTTCTCATTGTCATCTGACTAAAAGTAGTGGTTTCACCTGTGGGTTGCCCCTATCTCTAATGATTCGCCCTCCCACCCCACCCATGACATGCTGTAACCCACGGAGAAACCCTGAGGAGCTCTGGGATCAGCCCACAGGTCTCTCCTGGCCCAGCCTCCTCCTCCTCCTCCTCTGCTTAAACACATCGACTGGGAAACCACCGAGTGTGATCCACGGGGGAACCGAGCTAATAAAAGAGTGGCAATGCCAAAGTGGTCCCTGGGGGGTGGAGATGGTGCTCTCTTCTCCCACATCTCGTGCAGGACTTCTGTACAATCCAGGCAAACTATATATAAAAATCATAAACTACAAACTGACCTATTTGTTGCAAGCCCAGACCTTAAATCCATGATGCTGTCACTGGAGTAATAAATCACAGAGTCCTGCGCTGAATGGATTTGTCAGGGACCTCCAATCACTGCCCCTTCCAGCCTAATTCAGGTTTTTTTAGGACTTACTCTCAATTCACAATCTGCCAAGGGCTTCAAATAGAAGCTCAGAAGGAGCCCAGTGGAGAAATTTCTCTCACTTCCTTTTAAAACATGAAATTTTCTTTCAAACTTACGTTTTCTTAAAGCCTAGAACCAAGATACAGGAATAGAAGCCAGGGCTGGGAGTAAGATAGCAAGGAGTGATATTTTTCCACGCTGAAAAAGCTATTTTAGGTCATTCTTCACAGTTACTTTCATATTTTACATTAATTTAAATTTTTTTACAGTCATCTTTTCCTACAGGCATCTGAATTACGTCTTTGGAGGAAAGAACTGAACAAAAAAATAACCTCTTTTTTTCCCCCAGAAGGAATTTAGATATTTTTAAAGAGTTTTTTAAGTGTTGTATGGGGTATATAAAGGATAATATAAACTGAATTATTTATTACAAGTGTTTGTATGCTTATGTTCCTTTGCTTTTTCTTTTTCCCTTTTTTTTCCCCCCCTACATTTAATCCTAGTAAAGCTTGGCTTTGCAAGGCTGGAAAGCAGGTTCCCTGATAGAAGATACAATCACAAAAACTCTTCTCTACAGCCCAAAAATGGAAGGGGCCAAAGATGCTCCAGAGCTGGGTCTGCATCGGGGGGGGAGACGGAGCCGAAACCCCCTTGGCCAGTTATTCATGCAAAGAGGGGGAAGGAAGGAACCTCGAAGAGCAGCTTATGTTTTCCTCTAAGCAGCTTATGTTACTGCATAAAACTCACTGTATTTCTCCCATCTACAGCTTTCCTTCCCGTTTTCCAAATAATTAAAAGAGCAGCTTAAAAGTGTCTTTTTTGGCATTAAAAATATTTGCACCGTCCCACCAGAACAGCCAACCACGAGTTCCCCAGGGCTGTGCTGATTTAGCAGAGCTTACAAACAACACTGGGCTTCCAGCTACTACCATCTGAAACACAGGAACGAATCAAAGGAAAATGCTCTCACACATTCACAACTAAATACCACTGGTTTGGTCGGCTGAATCTCCCCCATAACCAAGTTTCATAAACACACACGTAGGACACTGAGCCCAAAGCACCCATCCTGAATATTCAATCCACAGCTCAAACATTTCTTCCCCTGGGTAATGCAACGGTTCACGTGAAAAAACAAATCTCCCTCAATCGTTTTTCCAATAAGAAAACTATTAGAAAACCAACTGGGCTGCATCAGAAAGAAGTGTGAGGTGATTCTTCCCCTCTGCTCTGTGCTCCTGAGACCCCACCTGGAGTCCTGTGTCCAGCTCTGGAGTCCTCAACACAAAAAGGACATGGACCTGCTGGAATAGNATGAAATGTGCAGCTGCTGAGACTGCATAAGAAACCAGTTTCTGAGATGCAGGAGGCAGAAAAGAGATGGAACCAGCAGCCTGTAACGCTTTCACTCAGGTCAAACTCTGCGAGGAAAACCCACTCTCGTACCTCCTAAGTAAAACTACAGGTATTTAACAAAAAATGAAAGGGCTCAGAAGTCCCCAAGATTACAATTTCCTACTCACATGCAGCAAAACTGGTTCTCATCCAGCACCATTTATTTTAGGAGGCAAAAAAAAAAGTTGAATTTTTTTCACTGTATATTTTTGAAGCCGTATGCTTGTTAAATCTATGTTTTTTATAAAAAACTACCCTTTCCTTAGAGCAGATACTCACAGTGCTGTAGACAGCGGAGACGGTGGGAGTGAAGATCCGATCCTCGAGCGGCTGCTGGACAGGACCTCGGGGAATCCTGCAACGCAGCGGGTTAAGGAAAGCCAGGTGGAAGGATGGGTGATATTTTGGGGGAAAAACAGTGAATATATTGTCCATCAGTGGTGCCAGTCACTTCCACACTCAGCAGACACGCAAACATCTCACACGCAACCAGGCACCTACCGTCCTTCAAGGTTTCTTTCTCCAAGAGAGGAGCAAAGGGGGCTTCAAAAGACGTCACCAATAAATACAGCAAGAAAAACCAAAAGCAAACAAACAAACAAAAAATAATCACTGAACAAGCCATGAAACCTTCATCCTGTCAAGAGTGAGGGAAAACACCCCAAACCCAGGAGCCCTTCACACTCAGGAGGCCAACACGGCGCCGGTTCCACTCTACCCCCACAGGAATCACCTCCCTTCAACCAACTCTCTGCCTCAGCCACCCCAAACTCCCCCCCGACAGAGGTTGCGGGAGAGAGTCTCAGCTTTGACAACCTGCTGCAGGGTTATTTCTAGGCAAAGTTTTCTCCCCAAATTGGGACGGTATTGTGAGAATCCATAGGAAGAATAAAAGAAAAAGGGGAAAAAGACTTTATGCAATAAAGAAATGAGCCGGGATCTGCTTTGCTTGCAGAATAGAACAAGAGGATGCAGGTATTTAAATGAAAAAGCTTCCTGACTTCCCAAACCCCTCGTGCCTCAGGGTCCAGCATTTGTCTGCTCAACAACCGATGCCAATGGCCATAAAAAAAGCCACGCTGAACTTGCTGAGAATCATTTCCCTCTGAATCCCATCTTCAGATTTCACCTTTTCACCGTTTATATTCGATACATCAAAAGCCTCTTGGCGAACCAGAGCAGCCTGGTTGAGTCAACCTCACTGCACACAAGCCAGGAACACCGACATTCATGCGACGGCAGAGACTTAAAAAACAAAAACCAAAAGGAAAAAAATCATGAATAAGGAAAAAAAAATAAATCATTAAGTTAAATTTTGAACCTAGCAGATTAGTTTGAGTCTTTCAAGAGTCTGCCCTTCGCACCACGAGTTTGATCTCCTGTGAAATGCCGCTGCCCAAAGCTCCCTGAGGATCATCCAGGCAGCACCAGGAAAGACCCTGCCGGCGCTGGAGATCCCAGCTCCACCATCACACCCCCTCCTCTTTCTAAAAAAAGGATGGAATTTTAAGGACGAAGCAAAAATCACTGAGACGACCTGCTCTGTGTGAGCCCCAGCCAGGTCTCCTCCCCCCAGAGCAAACCCAAATTCACAATATCATCGTATTTTGATACTGATCTCACGGCAGGAAAGCCCAGCCCTCCCCAGGCAGGCTGAGAAATTCCTCGAAAAACATCCAGGTTTGTTCCACATCCCACGACTGAATGCCAGACCCGATGAGAACCCTGTGTGATAGGATTAAGCTGGGAAAAGAAGGGCTCTGACCTCCCCAACCCTGCTGCACGGACATCATGTCCCCGTTAAAGCCCAGCGAGTGGAAGACGGACGCCTGCGGTCAGCTCCGGATGGAGGGAACTGGGATGAGAATCCGGCTCCACTGGGTCCCAACGCGGCGCTCACAAAGCTGTTATCTCTTTTTAATTTTTTAAATTAAGTGCAAGAATTTATTCTCGGGGTCTAAGGCTCATCTTCGCTTTGCAGACTTGCCAGCTCACGCGTAAGTGGCATCGTTAGGTAAAATAAAGAGGTTTTTAATAACAAAATTACACGTAAAATCCTGACTCCGGCAAAAACAACGGGAAGATTTGCCACAGATTTCCAGCGAGCAGAGGAGCCCATCCCAGCCTTCATCCCCAGGACCTGACATTCATCCTTGCCTTTTGGACAACACTAAAATTTGGGAAAGGAGGATTAAAACACACTGTGAGACAGACCCAAACCCCTTCACGTTCTCCACTCCGTCACCCCTGCACCCGACTCTCACACGATGGGGGGCCAGGGCAGGTTTTAAGCTGCCACACCTTTTGTCACAGCCAAGATGCTGAATCTCAAGGCAGTTTTGACAATTAACCACAGCGATCCTTGCTTCAGGAAGGGATCGAGCACGAGTTGGGAAAAATGGTTTCATCCTTGAGAAGGTTGGGATTTATTTTCTTATTTTAGAACTTATATAAGCCAGGAGAAAATAATCTTCTTTGAGCAGAGCAACCTCTATTTTGGCACCCAGGAAGAGCTGCCCTAAAGGAACCAACGGTTGAGATGGATTTCCAGAGCTTGGGGGTGCCATTTCAGACGGCCTCTAGGAAGCAAGGATTCTCATCAGATTAAACAGAAACCTTTACAGTCCTTTCTGCAAAGGACTTGACCTGGAAGCAAGACTGATAAGGACAAAAATACCTTAAATTCCACTAAGCCTTAACGAGATACAATGGCTGGAGAAAGCGACTATTTCCAACATTCTGGCATCTGAAGATCAACTCTGTGAGAAGATCAGGGCTCGTGGGAAGGTTCCTGCTTCCCCATGAGCCCTCCAGAAGCGACCACCTTCCTGCCCTTCCAGCTGCCCAGGGAGCCCAGCCTGGGGGAACCACAGCTGGTATTTCAGGAGAAACGAGCCAGAGTGACTGCAAAAGTTCATCAGCAGCCACTTGCTAACGAGGTTCTTTTCCTAGAAGCAGGTGAAGACCACGGAACGGATGCAAATGGGTCATGGCAGGCGGGTGGGAAGCAAAACCTCCTCCAGAAGCATCATCTCCTCCAGAAGCATCATCTCCTCCACAGCACAACCTCCTCTGGACACTCATCACTCACCGCAGAGATCTGGGTACCACCAGGAGCTGCACAGCCTGGGCCGGAACGGCCCCACCACACAGGGAAGTTTAACCACTGAAGTGTAACCCCGTGCGGTGCTTAATTAGCCACAGCACCAAGAAAACGAGGATATGCTGAATAATTCAGGCAGCTCTTTCATGTTGCTATTCTGGCACGCTCAGATCCAACTTGGGAGGATCCTGTCCCCTCCTCCTCCTCCTCCCCCCCATATCCTCGGCCACCCATGCTCTGAAACGATCCAGGAGGGTGGGAAGGGGAGAGGGAGGGCGGAAACGCAAATATAAACCCAAACCTCACACCGTTTTCAGAGATCCTTCTGTTACAGCGGGGAGAAAAGAGATGGGTGATGAAGCAGGAACAAGGGAAACTCTAAAATCCCACTCTCAGTTGGCAGGTCGGGCCGGTGAAACCATGAACCGCGCTTTCCCCACGTGTGTGGGGCTGAGGAACTCTCTTCAGCTCTCCCTGCTCCGTCAACATCATGCCAAAATCTGGGAGAGGGATGGCAGCCGGTGGGTAGCACTGCCTCTGGATTCTCCTCATGGCTTTTTATGGCTGATTCACTCATGAAATACCTTTTTTTTTTTTTAAATCCACATAAGCAAGACGCTTCTGTCTAATGCAAGCCGGCAGAGATGCCACGAGAGTCCCACCTGGTCATAGTAGTGATTCCAAGCTGGAATTCCAGGAGCTATTAAAGACAGGGTGGGAGAAGGCAGAGATGGGAATGCCAGATGGAAACCGAACAGAATTTTGCTTGAAACCAGAAAGTCTCTGGAAAAGGAGGAGGATCTCTTTAAATGAGATGCTGTAGCCACACTCAGAGGAGAAGGAGAAGATCTGACTTCTCTGTAAAGTGATTGAAGAAAAAAAAAATATATAAAAGCAAGGCTAGAGCCGAGCTGGCTGGCAGCTGGAGCGTTCAGAGCTTCCCACAAATGCAGAGGTAAATAAAAGTCAGGAGGAATTTCTTGCAGAAATCCTCCTCTTCTACCAAACACATCTGCTGGCTCTAATCACACCACAAAAGTGACATTTTTTATGTGCTTTTACAGCCATGAACGGCAGGACAGCAGGCAGCGGAATCAGCTCTTACAGCAAGGATTTGTACAGGTTTTCCTGCTCTGCTCCAGCTCCTGAGATTGGAGGGTAAAAGAAACAAAACAACAAAACACCGATCTTGTTTTTTTCCCCAAAATGGATTCATTTCCCCTCGACCTGTGCTTCTCACCCAAGCTCATTTTCAGCAATCATGTTACCCTGAGCACGCACCGACGGCTTCTTTCTTCACTCCCAGCTGATGGTAACAAGAAAGCACCTTCTCCCAGGAATAAAAACACCCACGGTGCCCACGGGCAAGTCTGCAAATGCCTTAGAACCCCCCAAAAAACCCAAACCCATTCCAGAACTAATGATTTTTATCCCTGCAGAGAAACGGAGCGAGTCTCCCATCAGCCATCCCCAGGGTTACACAATCCTGCTGCATGTCCCCACTCGTACCCAAATTATGGATTAAATAACTGAGAGAAAAAACACACCCAACCGACCCAACCACCGAAACCCACAACCAAGCTAAAACCATCGAGCAAGATTAGAGAAGGGTGAGAAACCACAGCAATTTCAAGTGCTGCTTTCAGGGTTTTTTTTGTGAATTTTGAAAAGGCCCCAGAGCAGGGAGGTGTTTGACAGCAGAGAGCTGTGAAAAAACGTTTTCTCCTCTGCAACTTCTCCCTTAACACGCAACTAAAAGGTGGGAGGTGAACACTTTACCACAGCAGAATTTAACAGGTTCAGGAACCACAAATTAAGAGGTGAAGAGGGAAAAGCTACACCAGTCACAGTCAAAACTTCCCCAGCATCCCTCCATCCTCTGCAGCCGGGCAAAGCCTTTTGTCCAGCGTGCTCCGTCCTACCTGGCAGCAAACTCCAGGTGAGCTCCGAGAGCCAGCTGGGCTCAAACAACGGCTCTTCTCGGCCCTGTCACCAGCAGAGAAGCCTCCAGCTGCATCCCTGCCATCGGGGAGGAATGATTTCTTGGCTCCTGCCTCCTCCCTCCTGGCTCCCGAGCGCTCTGGCAGCGCTAGTCGTCTTAAAGAGGAAGCGCAAGGAGGGTCCGAGCGGTACCTCAGTGGGGTTTTGTTCCAATCCTTGCAGAAATCCCTCTGCTTCCCAGGTTTTTCTGCCGGACACGCAGCAGAGAAGGTAAGGGGGATAGCATCGCACTCCTCTCCAAAAGCTTATATTGGATAAATCAAAGCAGGCTCGTGAAAGAGTAAGGTGAAAGGATAAATTCCTCCCCCCCCAGCACGTGGGGCTTTAGGAATCCGCATCGCGAGGGATGGGGAGCCTGGAAAACCTCAACGCCCTCCCTGTCAGGAGGAGAATTAAATCACAGCACAAACTCCTCAGCAAGAAAATTCCCCAACTTGTTTCCCGGGGCTTCCCGGTCGCTCCCCCACAAACACGATCCTTCAGCAAGTACTTTGTGAATCAATTTTCCCTTCCAAAGAAATTCCTCTTTTGACAGGTTATGTTGCAGGAGCCTTGGGAAGGAAAGGTGATGAAACAAACTACAGCCTTTAAAAGGAGAAAAACAAAACAAAACAAAACCCACTCCGCCAAGTGACATGTCACATGGAGCGGGGGAAAAATAGAACGGGTCCAGATCCAGGCTTCTTCTAATTTTCCCAGCTTATGCCACACTCCATCAACAAACACCCTCCCCAAAATAAAACTCCTCTCAAAATTCATCTTCAGCTTTTTACCTAATTGCACACCATTCATCTCAGCTTTTAAATAAAGCTGAGGTAAAACCAACCACCTCCTTTCCCTTCTCTCTGGTGCACAGTGCCACCCGATCTGCGCTTGCACCCAATGCAATGGGAACGGGGCAGCAGTGGGAGCTTCCAGAAGCCAAAGGACACACAAATGTGNCCAGGCTGGATGGGCCTTGGAGCAACCTGGTGTGGTGGGAGGTGTCCCTGCCCAGGGCAGGGGAGTTGGAACTGGATGATCTTTGAGGTCCCTTCCAACTCTGACCATTCTATAATTCTACGATATACACGATGCAAACAGTGCCATCTGCTCTGTCCACCCTGAAATACTGCTTACAACAAAAATAACTTCATCCAAGGGGAAAAACAAATCCAGATTACAAAGCAAACAACTCCAAACTTCAGAAAAGGCAGGATTACCATTGCCTGTGTGCCCACAATTCAATCTCCCTCTGCACACACAGATCCAAGCCCTTCATTCCAGGGCCACACACTGGTTCTCCCAGTGTCCCCATTGTCCCCACTTTCCCAATCTTCTGACTGGAATCCAATACCTTACACCCTTCAGAGCTAAGCAGCTCTTGCTAGTAAGAGATGAGAGTTAATCCATATTACAAAATAAATCAAAACCAATGTAATTCCAGGACTTTGGAAAAATGTTTAAAGGCTTAAGAAGACTCCAATAAAATGCCAAAGCCCGTCCAACCCCTCCGCTGGCTTATACCCATGGCACATCCCAGCCCCAACAACCACAGGCTGCCCAGGGGTACGCCCTGCCCATCCTCACAGAGCTTTCCTTCTGGTTTAGGGTGGGTTTGGAGTTTGGTTTGGGTTTTTTTTCCCTTTGTTCAAGGTGTTTATTTTTCACTGGCAGATTCCTGCCCGGGGGGCCAGGTCCCTGGGCACAACCTCCCAGGAAGGAGGTGGTCCTCTCTATTAAAACAGTTTTGTTTTTCTTTTCTTCAATGGAAGCCACCAGGTCTTGTGCAACAGGATTCCATGTCAAAATCAAGCATGAATCAGAGCAGTGACTGTATCACAGGTCAAAACCCAACGGGGGATGGTTGTTTCAAGGGCTGGTGTTTACTGTTATTTCAGTGGGGAAAAAATAAGTAACTTTTTTTTTTCCTGGCATGAGCACTCAGAGATCCAGTCAAAGTCACAGAACCATAGAATGGTTAGAGTTGGAAGGGACCTTAAAGATCACCAAGTTCCAACCCCCCTGCCCTGGGCAGGGACACCTCTCCCTAGAGCAGGTTGCTCCAAGCCCCATCCAGCCTGGCCTTGAACCCCTCCAGGGATGGGGCATCAACAACTTCCCTGGGCAACCTCTTCCAGTGCCTCACCACCCTCACACCAAAGAACTTCTTCCTAAGATCTCATCTAAATCTCCCCTCTTCCAATTTCAAACCATTACCCCTCGTCCTGTCACTAGACTTCCTGACCAAGAGTCCCTCCCCAGCTCTCCTGGAGCTCCCTTCAGATCCTGGAAGGCTGCTCTCAGGTCTCCCCGCAGCCTTCTCTTCTCCAGGCTGAGCAGTCTCAGCTCTCTCAGCCTGTCCTCACAGCAGAGCTGCTCCAGCCCTCCCAGCATCTTGGTGGCCCTGTGCTGGACCTGTTCCAGCAGGTCCATGTCCTTTCTGTGTTGAGGACTCCAGAGCTGGACACAGGACTCCAGGTGGGGTCTCAGGAGCGCAGAGCAGAGGGGGAGAATCCCCTCCCTGGCCCTGCTGGTCACACTTCTTTTGATGCAACGCAGGATACAGTTGGCTTTCTGGGCTAAAGTCAAGATCTGCAGGTAAAGAATTCTTTAACAGGCCACGACAGTTTTAGACCAGCACTTAATCCTCATATTGAGGACTTATTTCTAGCTAGTCAAGTGTTTTAAAAAAAATAAGGAACACAATAAAAGGTGTTCATAAAGTGGCAAAAATGGGGTTTATGGTTTAAAATTACCAAGTTGTGTAACAGAGCAGCACAGCACCGTGCCCCCGACGCTGGCAATGATGCAGACCAGGCTTCCAAGATTCACTGCTTCTGTAAATGACTTATATCCCGAAGGATCATATGGCAAAAGCCATTATTGAGCTTGTTTCGATGTTTTATGGCCTAATATAAAGCTCCTTTACTGCAACACATGTACTCAATGCTCACATCCCAACTGCCATTTGTCAAACATCTACATTTTCAGTGGATCGATGAAGTGTTTGTGTAAACTACCCTTCTAATCCCCCCCGTTATTTTGTGCATTAAATGGTAACAGCAAATTCTCTCTGGGTTCTCACTGACGGCCTATTTTATACTTGGAATAAACACCTTAAATAAAGTACTTATCTTTTGCTTTTATACTGGAGATGCACCTACATCAACACTGTGGATGTCTCATACCGTCTCCGTTAAGAACCCCAACTGCATCGTTCAAAACTGCCGCCAGCAGGGCCCTTCCTGGGCCCACCTTGGACTGATGTGATGATGAATCAAATGGGGGGCGATGAGACTCCTCTCTCCCTCTGCTACGGAAACCCCTCCTTATCCAAGTATCATCCCAAGCTCCATCCAGATCCAGGCGTTACCAGCAGCCAGGCTTCTGCTACTTCTCCCAGCTTATGCCACACTCCATCAACAAACACCCTCCCCAAAATAAAACTCCTCTCAAAATTCATCTTCAGCTTTTTACCTAATTGCACACCATTCATCTCAGCTTTTAAATAAAGCTGAGATAAAACCAACCACCTCCTTTCCCTTCTCTCTGGTGCACAGTGCCACCCGATCTGCGCTTGCACCCAATGCAACGGGAACGGGGCAGCAGTGGGAGCTTCCAGAAGCCAAAGGACACACAAATGTGGGCGGCATCAGAAAGCAGCGTGGCCAGCAGGGCCAGGGAGGGGATTCTCCCCCTCTGCTCTGTGCTCCTGAGACCCCACCTGGAGTCCTGTGTCCAGCTCTGGAGTCCTCAACA
>VXBW01006984.1:153608-184537 GCA_013400375.1 Thinocorus orbignyianus
TCTTGAAGGTCCCTTCCAAGTCTGACCATTCTGGGATTCTATGATAAATTACATCAGGCCTTTTTGTCAATCCATGATGCACATCAGACATCATCGCTGTGTGATACGTGACTTACCACCTTCATTTCCTTTTAGTCTTGGCTCCATGTGTGATGTGTCTCACAGCCAAGCCAAAGGGGAACGCCAGAGTAAGGCTAGGGGTTAGAGAGGAAGACAACAACAGGAAAAAAAACCAAACCCAAACTTCTTCATTGCAAATTAACTCTATTTCCAGCATCTCATTCACCCTGCAACGCTTTCACACAAAACCCAGGAATATTAAGGGCACCAGCTGTAGGCAGCGGCAATAGTTACACCTGCAGACAATCACCTAATTATCTAGAGCTCATTACTTTCCAGCTCAGTTTTACATCTCGAAATTAAAAAGCGCTGGAGACAGCTCAGCAGCACATAAATCATCCCCAGAGCCTGATGCTCCTCATTCCAGCGTGAATTCGGGGAGCTGTCAGGACAGGCAGCGCAGCAGCCAGCGCCACCAAAGCCCCAGCCATCATTTTTGCCCGATCCGAACCCGTTTCTAAGGGCAACCCCATCTCACTCCTTCCTCTCCACCCTCCCTCAGCTGTCAACCCCGAGCATCCCCGCACACCGTCTATTTTCAGCTCAGACCTGGAAAGGTTGTTTGGGGTGGAAGAAACTGTGCCTAAAGCCTGCTAATCCCGCCGGGATTTTCCTCGAAGTGTGGTGGGTGTGGGTGGGAGGGACAGGCTGAATATTTCTGGAACTGGGTTTTTTAACCACAGCATCTCCAAGAAGCAGGTTTCCAAAGCACATCCCGAATAAAGTTAAATCCAGGTTTGGACCAAGCTGTGAAATATTACTAATCACAAAAAAAAACCAACTTAGAAACCAAACCAAACAAGCAGCAAAGCAGCCCAGGCTGATGGCTGAGCCAGCTCAGGTAGAGGTGACACGAGGTGAACAACCTGCCAGGAAAGCAGCTCCTGCTCAGCCACACAAAATTTTTCCCAGCTGCCTTCTTACAGCTTAAAAGTCCACTTTTCCTCCATAAAACACCGGCCACTTCCCTATTTTTAAAATTCCTATTTTATTCTTACAATCTATGGACTCTTCGAAGAGATGGAAAAGTCAATAGATTTTCATCAGCTCCCATCAAGTGGGAAGTGGTGGCATCACCTCTGTAATGGCATCACAGGGGATGTGCCCATGTAGCCTTAAAATTCCATTTAATTTTAGGAGGGTTATTTATGATTGCACTTGTCCCTGTTAATTGAAGCTCCCATCACGCTGCAGCAAACAGGCTGTGCTCAGGAACTGGAAACAGCCCCGTTCTGGTTCTGCTCGGCCACCGCTCCTGCTGCTCGGAGCCACTTCTGCAGCCACAACCCCGGGGAGGGACCTTAAAAAGAGCCAAAAATATTCCAGCGGGGGAGCCTTGGTGAGCAGCACCAAAACTGGCTGAGCTCTGGAGGCTCTGCTGTAAATCCCGGGACCACGGCAGGCCAAGATCCAAAAGAGGGATGCCAGGTGAAGTCCATAGTCCAAAACATCCCAAATAATTCCGCGGCAGACAGGTGTCCTGTGTGCACCCAGTCGGCTTTGAGCAGCTTGGCATCGAAAACCAAAGCCCAGAAGTCCCAAGCAGGGCGATGCCAGGAAGCTAGACTCAAGCCATGCAATACTAGGCTTAATTATCTCTTAATATGACATTAAATTGACACTGATCTTATCTGCTGGGGGTGCGGGGCTATGCTGCTCTGATCAATTATTAAGCTTCCCTTCACCTGCAGCCCGAGCAGGGACAGCACAGCGCGGGGACGACGGGGTTCAGCGCTGCTGCTCCCTACAGCCCTGTAATAAAGGCAAACCTGGAGTGTAGTTTGTCATCTTACAAAGATTCTACACCAAGACATTGAATCCCAGAATGGTCAGAGTTGGAAGGGACCTTCAAGATCATCAAGTTCCAACCCCCCTGCCATGGGCAGGGACACCTCCCACCACACCAGGTGGCTCCAAGCCCCATCCAGCCTGGCCTTGAACCCCTCCAGGGATGGGGCAGCCACAGCTTCTCTGGGCAACCTCTTCCAGTGCCTCACCACCCTCACAGTAAAGACGTCCTTCCTAAAATATAATCTCAATCTCCCCTCCTCCCAATTTCAAACCATTACCCCTTGTCCTGTCACTAGACTTCCTGACCAAGAGTCCCTCTCCAGCTCTCCTGGAGCTCCCTTCAGATCCTGGAAGGCTGCTCCAAGGTCTCCCCGCAGCCTTCTCTTCTCCAGGCTGAACAGCCCCAGCTCTCTCAGCCTGTCCTCCCAGCAGAGCTGCTCCAGCCCTCCCAGCATCTTGGTGGCCTCCGCTGGCCCCGTTCCAGCAGGTCCATGTCCTTTCTGTGCTGAAGGCTCCAGAGCTCCAGTACTCCAGGTGGGGTCTCCCCAGAGCAGAGCAGAGCAGAGGGGGAGGATGAGTGTGGGGAGATGAAGATCAGCAAGGTTTCCTTGACTAAGCAAACGGGTGAGAATGAAGGCAGACATCCAGCAGGACCATACAAGCTTCAACGCAACACGAGCCAGCAAGCCCAGGATGGACACACAAAACTTGTCACATGTTTACAACAACAAAAAAGAAAAAAAAATAATGAAAGAATACAGGAAACAAGGAAACAAGTGGGAAAACCGACACTTGATCCAAGAACAGATTTCCCACGGCTTCCCTTGAACACAGCAAGATTTGTTCTCCGTGGTACTACCTGATTTGAAGTCTCATAATTCTTTAATTAGTAATTCATTTCAATGCCATTAGTTCATTAAGACACTGAATCTTTCAGGAGATGTTTTTCACACCACCACGAACGCACCAGGTCCTGCCTCCCTTCTGGAAACACGCTGTGGCGAGGGCACCCTCCCATCACGAGCCATGTCCTGTGGTGCACAACCCCATGCTCAGCAAATCCTGCAAAAACCCTACAAATACTCCCAGTCTTGGTTAAAAAAAAACAAGATAAAACAACCAACCAAGCTTCTACAGCCAGCCAGCCCCAACGGATGTTCAGAATCAGGCTGTTCCTCCATAACCCTGTGCCCCAAAACGTGTCTGTGAACACACGTGCAGTAGAACCCAGCAGTGAGGTCCAGCTGCCCCCACAGAGGAGGATTTGGAAGGAAGATCCACGGAGGAGGATCTGAAAGGATCTGACTATCTCAACCATCATGGCAACGATGGTTGAGAACCCAAAAGCTATGATAAGGTCATCACTTTTCTACGTTATCTGCCAAGCTGCAGCCAGCAGTGCCTCCGGATCTCAAACTGGCCATTTTTCTGGTTTAAGGATTAACTGCTCTGGGAAAGGAGAGGGCTGGGGACGGGATGAGGACATTGGAGGATGTTTGGTTCGGGTGTTAAGGGATTAACCCAGCGCTCCCAGTCCCATCCATTTCCTTGCCCTGCACAGTGCTTATGGAAAGGGGTGGTGAGTGGAGCACTGAGCACCAACACACAGGGCATCGTTTTAACAGACATGACCAAAAAAAGACAACAGTCATCACTGGAAAAAAAATAAAATCAAGGTATCCACCACTGAAATCTATGGGACAGGTTCTCCAACTCAATACACGAGCCATTCCCGGCTGGCACAAGATGTTCCAGGATGTCCATCTCTACAGAGGCAGCCACCTCTGTCCATCTGCTGACTTCAGAGCAGAAGGGAGGAGGTGGCCACCTGCGCTGAACTGCATCAAGTTCTGCAACAAAAAATCCTGAAAGTTTTAACCCAATGGACCTGCAGAGAGAAGGCTGAAGTCCTCTCCCACCCCTGCAGACGTAAACCAGGAGATAACCTTCATTTCAACTTCTGCCCAGACGCTGCTGTACACAGCAGCACCAGCAGCTCCCTGCAGCTGCTAACAAGCTCATCTCTGACATAAGCATATATATGGTTTGTCCATATAATAAAAAGAGGAGGAGACTGAAGGAAAGACCTTTTAAAGCAACTTCAAACGCCAGAAACATGGTCTCCTACCCAGACAGCTCCCTCTCTCTCCTGTTGTACAGATGATTTCATGCAGGTCCTCAAAGGAGGAAGCAACACTGGTGCAAGATGGTGGCAGGTCTAGAACTCCTCACTAAGAAAGCACCGGCTTGTGCTACTTGGGTGCGTGAAGTTATCTGGCACGGCTTGAGAAAGAATAATTTAGCAGGAGCTTGTGGAATTGGCTGCACTCTGTTCTAAATTTATGCAAGATATGGTGAATTATCTCAGAGACCGGGCCCACCTCTTCATTAGTTGAAGAAAAGGTCCCTTGAGGCAGGGACCAATTTCCAGGATGCTGTGGTGCCAACGTGTGGCCCAGCAGCACCATAAAGCTGCCGAAGCAGAGCAGGACAGTGACACAAGGAGCTCCTCAGCACTCAGGGACAATGCTCAGGGCACACTGGCTGAGGAGCCTTTTCCAGGCACTGGTCCTCCTTGGAGCACAGAACCATCTCAATCCAGAGAAGCGGTTATTTAGATCATTATGAACCTCCACGCTGCAGACTGCCTGGTTTATGGGCAGATATAGAAGACTCTTTAATTCAGGAACAATTAAAGCATCCCCGTGTTGCTCACTGAAAGGATGGAGAAATGGAGATTTTCAAACAGATTTAACTTTAAACCATTTTTCACGGATGTCCGAAGCATCTGGCTTCCCAACAACTTATCACACCCCTATCCACATAAAGAGCTCTCATTCCATAATCTTCCATAATACTTTAAGATGGAAAGCATCCCGCCCTTCCCCTTCCTCTCCAGGCATCTCACTCTTCAGCCTTCTCCATTTTTCCACAGCAAATAAAAACAACCCCACAACGAGCTCGGATTTTTCTCAGCAAATATATAACGTCATTTGGCGGTACAAGGACTGAACCCTGTGATAACCATTTCTGCAGCCCAGTGGTTTTTAGCAGAAACCGAGGCTTTCTGAGGACAGCCCCCACCCACCCAGCACAGACACACTCTTCTCTTTTCAAGAATCAGAAAACAGCATCTAAAAAAATAAAACCAAACCAAAACCCAACACGTTTCAAGTGCAGTTCTGCTGCCCACTGCCAGCAAACTAACTTTGGGATTTCCTCAGATACTGAGAATCACAGAATGGTCAGAGTTGGAAGGGACCTCAAAGATCATCCAGTTCCAACCCTCATGCCCTGGGCAGGGACACCTCCCACCACACCAGGTTGCACCAAGCCCCATCCAGCCTGGCCTTGAACCCCTCCAGGGATGGGGCAGCCACAGCTTCTCTGGGCAACCTGGGCCAGGGTCTCACCACCTTGGAAGAGAATCCTCCGGAGAGACCTTAGAGCCCCTTCCAGTCCCTTTTGGGGCTTTTCGGGACTGGAAGGGGCTCTAAGGTCTCCCTGGAGCCTCCTCTTCTCCAGGCTGAACTCCCCAACTCTCTGGCCTTGAACCTCTTCCACTGCCTCACCACCCTCACACCGAAGAACTTCTTCCTAAAATCTCAGCTCAATCTCCCCTCTTGCAGTTTCAAACCCTTCCCCTCATCCCATCACTACAATAAAGACAACAGGTATAAAAACTGACTAACACACACAAGTATTCATCATCCCTGGATGATCCTACCCACAGGAGGGAGTTGCTTTCCCTTCTTTTACTAGAAAATAACTTCCCTGTTATGGCACAGAAAACCGCCCGGCAGGTGCAGGAACGGTGCCATGGGCCCAGGGGAGAAAGAAACATTCAGGCTACAGAATGGAGCTCAAGTAAAAATAAGTTAACATTTTACCACGAAGTTCCTATTAAATATTACTGCAAAGCATTCATTTCTATTCTGGATACACTCTGATTCCCACTATGATTGTTTGCATCCCACATTACCTGATCTGCTACATTTTAAGGCATCACTGCAATTATGAGCTTTCGCATGTTTTTGCTGCTCCTGGGTTATCACACTCTCACTGCGGAAGGAGAGGGGCTCACACCGGTGAAAGTTATAAATAATAATAATCACATTTTCTCCCTCAGTGGCATTAATCCCTTGGCTGCAGACACCGTTGGAAGAGCACCAGAATCCAGAACAGTATTCCTGCTTCCTGACGTCTTTTAAGAGCGTAGGAACCAGTTCATGCGCTGAGAACACAGCCCTTCTTCAGCGATCCCACGGGTCCGTCTCTGACCCCAGATGATTCACACAAGAGCGCAGGTCTCACCTGGGGCTTCAGATGGGACTGGAGGACTTCTACTCCTCCATCTGAAGGAGCTCCTGAAGCACAGCGACAGACAGGGACACATCCCCCCAACCTTATTTTATTTTATCCCAGCGCAGCCATGCCGTGGGTGCATCTCTGTGACCTCCTGAGGAGGAACAAGGCGTTTCTCAACTTCCTAAAACAAGCAAGAACCACGAGAAGTGGAGTTTGAAAGACAAGCTGAGCGAGCAGCTCAGTTTGTTCCCTTTACATTCCAGCTACTGGCCCTTCCTCCTCCTTCGCTGAGAGCCAAGCGACACAGGCCGGTTGAACACCGCCGGGCACCATCCTGTCCCAATTCTGGAGAGGAGCATCCTCAGGACCAGCCTTCACGTCCCACCTTCAGGCACGTTGCCCTCTCTTGGAGCTCAATTTTGAACTCAGCCTTTAAGGGTGAGCTGTGCCTGTGGATTTGGCTGCAACCTTGGGGAGCACGGCGATGCTTTCTTGCCCCAACCGAGAGGTTCAGCTCGGAGCCCAGCACTGATGCACTCTGCCTGGTGAATAACGAGCCAGGCACTAACGATGTGTCTGCTCACTCAAGAGCCATCTGCCCCAGATCCTGCCCTTCTCCCTGCGTTTTTGGGGCCTCCCCAGTCACTGAATTAACTGTTCAGGACACAACCTGCGATGGTTTCTGCACTCCAACACCCCCTTTGAGCAGGGACAGCCGAT
Source organism: Thinocorus orbignyianus (assembly GCA_013400375.1). Taxonomy (NCBI): domain Eukaryota; kingdom Metazoa; phylum Chordata; class Aves; order Ciconiiformes; family Thinocoridae; genus Thinocorus; species Thinocorus orbignyianus. Next base: position 160,548 of record VXBW01006984.1, read on the forward strand.
CCGCTCATCCTTTGGAGAGACGTGGTTGATGGTGGGTCATAAAAAAATGGGCATTTACAGCATTTGGGAAGAAAGAAAAGACATTCACGGTTCTCATCTCCCCCCCTCAAAAGCTTTTGAAATCCAATAGCTACTTAGTACAAGGAGCCAAGAGCAGTGCTGGGTATTGCTCAAGCACCTGAATTTTGGTCCCCTGTCCCACTCCCGGCCACTCATTGCGGCCTGGGGCCGTGCCACCTCAACGACTGCCCTACAAGATAAATCTTCATGGACCAATTTCCAAGCGGGTTCAAAGTTTTAAAGGACAAAAAAACCAAAAACCACCACCAAAAATAGCCCTCAAGAGGACAGACATGTGAAACTGGAGAGTTTGCATGAAAAGCAAATCTATGAGAATTAGTAAGAGGATATGAAAAAGCCAGCATTTTTATATTAATTTCCCAGCAGAAGAGCTGAAAACACATAGATGGGAGAGGAAATTAAGGAAGAAGATGCAAAGAAGAACCTACAGAAAGGAGAGCTGATCAAACTCTTTCAAACAACCGAAAACCCAAGGGGTGACCCCCGCGGTTGGGTGCAAATCCGGCTGCTCTCGGTACAACTGCGCTGATGAAGCGGAGGCAGCAGCTCATCCCATCCTCCTCTGACTCATCTCCCGCATCCTGTGCTCCAGCCATGTCAGGGACACGGAAAAGCTTTCTCCAGTATCAGCCCGAGGAGGCAGGGGACTATTGACCCACCTTCAGCAGCTGCTGGTGGTGTTTTTTATCATCACAGATGTTAAACACACAGATTTAACCCACTGGATTCTTCTGCTCGGGACACACTCCATGGGTGCCTTTGCCAGTTCAGCTGAACCAGTATCAACATCCAGACAACTGGATTTTAGGTTTTTGGAGTAGGGGCTTAAGGGACTAAAACAGGGATTCTCTCTTCTCTCCCATCCCTGGCATGATTTTGAGGGTCAAGACATCATAGAGTTTGGTTCAAACCCCTTCCAATTCCCCTACACCATCCCAGTTCTGCTTCCCACCTCCGACAATGCTCCCCATCATTAATTACCCCACCTGAGAGTCCCAGGCTGATGGTTATGCATCATAAAAATCCCTTTTTATCCAAAAATAATCAAACCCCAGTCTCAGGGCCAGTGTTTTAAGTCCGGAAGCGCAGCCACGTCCGTCTGAGCACGACACACGCCTGTGGAATCGGCCACAAATACGCGGCACTTGGACATCAAAGAGAGGAAAAGAAGAGCAGAAAAAAAAAGGGCCTCCAAGGTCAAAACGCCAGGGTTTCCCAACCCAAGATTTTTATTACAACAAACCTTCCAGAAAGGCCGGCGAGGGAAGATGGAAGATTTCCCCCCAAAAAAGAACGAAAATCAAGCTGAAAAACTCAGAAAAACCTACTTTGTTTCAGTGGTTGGGTGGATTTTTTGCAGCCGGCCATGTGGAAGCTCCACGGTTTCCGTGGCTTTGGGGGCAGAGATGGTTTAGAAGGAGCTCATCTCATTCCAATTAGGGCTAAATATGCAAAAATCCAGCAAATTCGGTCCAATCTCAAGGTCCAACCCCTCTGCCTCTACAGGGGGAGGCGACAGGGAAGCCTCACGATTCCACTTGCCGCACACGCAAAGAACACAACCTCTTTGTGCTTTGTTGGGGAAATTTGGGCACAAATTAAAAAAAAATAAAATATTGAGTTGAAAGCACAACTTGGGTGTTGTCTCACGGACACATTCCATACTTTTTAAGTAAAGCACAGGCCCCCAGGTCTTCAAATTCATTTCCCCTTTGATCCACAAGAGCCTAAATTTATTAGCCTTCTAGACACACAGCAAGGCTCATCTCTTTGTACAGGAAACTGGAAGGAATTCAGACAAGGCTTTATTTAAAGTTCAGACTCCCCCTGTTGGGCTACGCTGCCACGGAGCATTTGTACCCAGGGTATTACTTATAAAGCTAAACCCACCCACCCTCCTCCCAAAAACTAGAACCAGACCCTCTGACAAGAAGAAGGGAACTAAGACAACGCTTACCGAGGCATGAGGAGAGTTTGCATCCTGTGGTTAAGCAGCCATGAAGTTTTCCCTGGACAAAGCAACTCCTTCTGATTAATTAATGAAATTAATTCAGATTTTTTTTTTGGCCATACACGAAGGAAGCCCTTCAGATGCGAAGCCTAAGTTTGAGATGATGGAGAGCTTCCTCCCCAAGAGTAACACTATGAACCAGCTCCACGTTTTATTGGGAGGTCTCAAAGTACTTCAAAACCTGCTCTATCCCATTCAATGGGGTGGTGTCGAGAGGGAGGAGGTGAGAGGATCCCTGTTTTGCTTGTGGAGGTACACACTGAGTTAGAAAATATGACAAAAAAGTCATAGTAAGGCATCACTGAAAAACATCCACTCAAAAGACAGGCTGAGAGAGCTGTGGCTGTTCAGCCTGGAGAAGAGAAGGCTGCGGGGAGACCTTGGAGCAGCCTTCCAGGATCTGAAGGGAGCTCCAGGAGAGCTGGNCCATTCTGTGATTCTATGAAAATAATCAAATATCCTGCCATCACAGAAACACTGACCAAGGCACATTCTCCCATCTCCCATCCCTGTTCTGCTGCATCTACCTGAAGGTGGGTTCATTTATTAAAGACTGTGGATCTTTAAGCCTTCAAGCCCTTAGAAAAACCAAAATTGTGTGTGCACAGGTGGGTTCCTTCTCACCAGGAGAGCTGGGCATCGCTCTTCCCAGATGCAAGGCACAAGGGGAGGGATGTAGGGTCCCGTCTGCGCTTTCTCCAGCTTGAAACCGTGGGCTCACCAGTCTATTATAAAGTTTAACTCGTCCTCCCATTAAGGGAAGGGAAAAAAAAAGAAAAAAAAGTCATGTTCCCATGACAAATATTTCTTCTGCCACTTGCTCAAGCCCCTCCATGGGTCTGGACACTGTTTTCCTTCCCACTTGTCTCACATTCGCTGCAGTGTCACCTTATCCTCAAAAAGGTGCAGAAACGCAGCCTCGCATACGGCCCTGAACTCCACAAATCCCACTCAGCTTGAGGAGACGCTGGCAAGATGATGATGCAGCTTTATGTGCTACTAAAAATTGGTTTAGACTACTAAAAAACCAGTGGTTTCTGGAAGAAAAAAAAAGGTGCAGCGAGACTGGGGACTGGGACAGTCTCTGAGGTCACCTCTGGATCGTGACAGCATTGCTGACGCTGTCCCATCCGCACCAGCAAACTCCTCACTGTCCTGTTCTCCCAGTTTGTTTCACCCAACAGCAAGTTTGATTTTGGGGCACGCTCCCCTAGAAATGAGCCTGCACTTAATGATAACAAAAAAAGAAAAAAAAAAAGAATAAATTAAACCATTCTACCTCAGATCCTTCCTTCCTCCCAGCAGCACCAACGCTTACTTCTGCACGCTGCCAGGCACCAGCGCCTGCCATCAGCTGGTTCCCAACATTTGACTCCCAGGAATTCATTCTCATCCTGACGTTTCACCACGATTAGAGAGCACCTACCAGCAGCTTCCATATTTGCTAACGTGGAATTGGAAAAAATAGCTTTCCTTTGGGTTGTCTCTACCGTTTGGGAGGAGGAAACACACCACAGACAGGCACACACATCCATAACGTCGGTTTAGGACGGTGCTGGATGAATTTCTGACTGTTGAACAACCCTCTGCAACTCCACACCGCCACTCACAACTGTTTTGATAACAGCTTACATCGTTAGCGGGCTAATGCAGTAACCAAATTAAACAGGACAACGTGGAGATTAACCCAGCCGGGGTAGGGGAAAGCCCTTGGGTGTTCCCCAAAGCCCTGGAACAAGCCCTTGAGCTCGGGGAGGCGTGAAGGCTCCACAGCCACATCCCGCTGCCGCAGGGATTTGCCAGGACGTGTTTCCAGCCGCTTCTCCCCGCTGAAGGCATGAAAGGAAACCCTCCGTGGGGAAGGTTAACCAGCACCATGTCCTTCTCCCCAGTTTTTTTTCTTTTCTTTTTTTTCTTTTTTTTTGTGACTTTTCCTGTGAACCGAGCAAAGGGAATCAAATCAGAATTATCGGCGCTGCTCCCGAAATGTATTAACAATGAGAGTGAGGGCTGCTGCCAGAGAAAGGGGGGACTCAAAGTATTAACAAAAGCCCACAGCGCACTGGCTGTGGCTAAAGCCAGAGCCTGAAAGGCTTCTTTGTCTTTCTGGTCAATGCCAGCCTATTCAAGGGCCCAATATATAGCAGAAAGAAAGTGAGGGTGGGAGGAAGAAGAGTCCGGTCTCTTTAGGGGACATCTCCTCAGCTGCCAAGCGGCGAGGAGGGATGAGGGGACTCTGGCGGGGACACAGAGCTGCCTCCTGAGCACACACATGCACACACACACACACACACACACACACACACACCCCAGGCACTGTCTGTGAACAAGCACTGAGTAGAAGGACGTGCTCTGCTCGCACCCAGCCTTCCTCCACCGCAGCCCAGGAACTGGACATGGAGTTCTCCAAGAGCCTCCCAGTGCAATATAAATAGTAAGCTATAGAAAATAAACCCCCCCATCTCCGGAGTCCTCTTGCTTTGCTGCAATCCCTTCCTCCCAACAATGAGCTATTGTTCCCCCCCGGCACCGAGGAAATGTTTGTGCTCCTTCTCCAGGTCCTCTACGTATAGAGACCTGCTCCTCATGTCGGGATAGTCACCCAACATGCCACAAAATATGCAAGAAAAAATCAATTTAATACTGATTTCACCACATAAAACCAACACCCCCCCTCCTTGTTTCCTTAAAACCTCAGCAGAGCTCAGCAGCCAACCAAGACACCTAGAAAAGGTCAAAAGAAGAGGGTCCCAGTTGATACTGGTGTGTCATGTAACACGGCCACAGAGGACCACTGGTTTGAAACACCAAGAGATGAAGGTAACAGACACTTGCTGGGGCATATTTCCTCTCCCAGATGTTGAAATACAGGTAGATGCAAGTTCCTTGCTTTGGCCACACAGCCACAAGTCCATGAAGCTGGAACCTCCATATGGTTTAAGAAGTGGCCACCAGGTACCTTCTTGAGACCCGTTTCTGTCCCAAGGAACAGAAACACTCTGCAGCAAAAACCACGGGGGGTGAATGCAGGAATGTCCAAGGCTTGGTCCTCCTCACTCCCCAAACCTGGCACGTGTTACACGTGGAGCCTACAGCCACGGAGCAGGGTCTGAACCCTCCCTTAACCTCTGCAGAGCCGAGATGCTGATGCCAGGAGGACTCTGCAAAGAGCCTCACACAGCTCCACGCAAAGGAAACACTTAAGTGAGGAAACAAACCCAACAAAGTGTGTATTTGCACTCCTTTAACGTTGACTCTTCTAATCATAGGATGCAAAAGGGCCAGCACAGCAATCGCCCCACGGACCTGCTATAGGGGAGGGAGCTCTCACACAGTTCACACGTGAGATGCACAGCCCCACTTACAGGACAAGGAGCTCTTTCACGGTTCTCACGTGGGATGCATGGATCTGCCACAGGAAAAGGTGATCTCCAACGGTTCCCATGCAGGGAGCATGTGGATCTGCTATAGGGGAGGGAGCTCTCGGACGTTTCCGCATGGGATGCATGTGGATCCGCTATAACAGAGGGAGTTCTGGTACAGTTCCCACACATTTTGCACATGGACAGAATCCTAGAATCACAGAATGGTCAGAGTTGGAAGGGACCTTCAAGATCATCCAGTTCCAGCCCCCCTGCCATGGGCAGGGACACCTCCCACCACACCAGGTGGCTCCAAGCCCCATCCAGCCTGGCCTTGAACCCGTCCAGGGATGGGGCAGCCACAGCTTCTCTGGCCAACCTCTTCCAGTGCCTCACCACCCTCACACCAAAGAACTTCTTCCTAACATCCAATCCAAATCTCCCCCCTTCCAATTTCAAACCCTTCCCCTTATCCTGTCCCTCCACTCCCTGACCAAGAGTCCCTCTCCAGCTCTCCTGTAGGCTCCCTTCAGATCCTGGAAGGCTGCTCCAAGGTCTCCCCACAGCCTTCTCTTCTCCAGGCTGAGCAGCCCCAGCTCTCCCAGCCTGTGCTCACAGCAGAGCTGCTATAGGGGAGAGAGCTCTCGCACGGCTCCCACGCGGGACCCGAGCACAGGCAGGCTGTCTCCCTGCAGCAGCCTGACTTTTAGTAACTACACCAAAGACAAAATTGGCAAATTCCCCTCTTTCTGCACCAAACCCACTCACCCCCACTGCCACTCCCCAGCACTTCACTTCCAGGGACTCCGGATCTATTTTTATAAATGCCCTAGGGGCAAGATATTTCTTTATAAAAAGCAGCAAACCAATTTATTTGCCCTAAAAACAAGGGTTTCTTAATTGCCACCACAGCAATATCTTTTGCAGGAATAGCTTGTAAAGATAAAGAACTTTCCCCCCTCCCGTGTCGCAGATGAACTACAAGGGAGTAAAACTCCATCATTACCAGTTTTAATTAAATTTGATTGATAGCCCATTACATAAATATGCACAAAGCCACAGTTCGCACAGGATGCTATTTCATTTCAGGTTTTTTCAATGCAGAAAGGACTCCCCTGCTCAACTGTTGAGATAAAGATCTTTTTAGGAGTGCTGATCTGTTGCTTCCCTGGAAAATGGTGGAAGACCTCATTAAAACCAGCCAGCTGTGAAAAAAAAAAAAGAAAAAGAAAAAAGAAAAAAGAAAAAAAAAAGTCACTTGTTCAGGCATCCTGCCTGTCCCTGGAAGGAGAATCCCCTCCATGGACCAGAGGGTTTTGCCTCCTTCGTTTCTCCACTGGTGGGGAATGGTGACAGCAAAGGAGGCGGCTCAGAGACGGGGAAGAGGAACTTAAAAACCAAAACCCTCTCACCCTGTAAACAGCAGAGAAGCTGCTCCTGCTGCAGAAGGGGCATTTCACAGCAGGCTCTTATTCCTTCCCCCTTTTTTTAATACTACATGGTTCTCGGGTCCAACTGTCCAATTTCTGAAACGTCCTCAGAAGTGAGAAAGAACATCACACCAAAAAAAAACCAACTAAAAACCCAAACCAGAAAGAGCACCAGAAGTTACACGGCATAAATTTGAAGCGGAGGGACAGGACAAGGGGGAATGGCTTACAATCTGAAGAGGGGAGATTGAGAGTAGATCTTAGGAAGAACTTCTCTGGTGTGAGGGTGGTGAGGCACTGGAAGAGGTTGCCCAGAGAAGCTGTGGCTGCCCCATCCCTGGAGGGGTTCAAGGCCAGGCTGGACGGGGCTTGGAGCCACCTGGTGTGGTGGGAGATGTCCCTGCCCGGGGCACAGGGGTGGAACTGGATGATCTTGAAGGTCCCTTCCAACTCTGACCATTCTGTGATTCTATTACAAATTCAGGTAATTCTTTGGAACTCTAAGGAAGGAGCAGTTGCTACAACATGCATGCTTGAAACCAAAGTCTAAGGAAATGTAAAAATAGAGAAGAAAAAAAGAAACACAGTCCATAAAATGCTATTTTTGACTGGCAATCACCTGGTCTTCAATTTGCAGCCCTGGTGTTATCCCCAGAGATGGGATATAGATAGGAAATTCTCTTCCACCTCCCTAACTACGAGTTAGAGCCTGCTGTGCCGATGACTAAGAACAAAACACAGCAGGGAAAGTTTTATTTATTTATATTCCTGAACACAGCAAGCATCAAGCAGCAACTTAAATAAAAAAAACCCAAACCTCTTTACTGCAAAGCTTTATAATTCCCACCGTAAATAGAACGTCAATAGTGTCTGCATGAAAGTACCCGCTGTTTTCAGGTAAATTGAGATGTAAATATTTGTTCTACTTAATGCTCCTTTGTACAGGCCAGAAGGGCTGATCAAAGATAACCTGCATTTTGAGATGCAATTACGAGATGCCAGCAGTTAGAAATCAAACAATCTATAATAAAAGTTACTCGATAAAACAATTAAAGGGGAGGGGGGAGGAAGCAGAATTTCTCACAGACGCTCTCACAAAGCTACACAAGGGCCATGAGATGCTGCTTATACCTGAATATTCACGTGAAAAAAGAGATTACGAGCTAACAAAAGCTAGAGAGAACCTCATTAAGTTTATTAAGGCCAATAAAAGGGCTACAAGCGGAGCTGCCACGGAGCAGGTAGGTTTAAGTCCCAGCTGTCTCAACACTCCAGCGGATAAATGGGCTTTAAGGGACAACCAACACGAATAAAAGATGCTCCAAGCAAACAAGCCCCTTCACAGCACCCACAGGAAAGGTTTCTTGGCTTTATGTTCCTCATCTTCATTAAGCCACAAACTGCAAAGGGGACCATGTATGTCTTCAGTCAGCAGCTCACTGAGTCCAACTCAATCACATTCCGCAGCTGCCTGAGCCAGTGCCGAGGTTGAGATGCTCTTCAAAATATTGTCCTGTCCTGGAAAAAGGCCACAGAAACCTCGCACCCTCTTTTCCCCATGGATGGGAAAATGAAAGACTGCCCTCTCCCATTCTACCTGCTCGTCTAAAGTTTAAAAGGTGCAGGATTTGAGATCTGTCATGGGCAACTTCACCCCAGCGGCTGCTCCTACGCTGTGGTCAGGCTGAAATAACCACCCAGAAAAACCAAAACCCAGGAGCCAACGTCCCAGTCGCAGCCAAGACAAGCCCCACTTGGGAATAATGCACCCCCCCAAAAAAAAGTCACAATTCCAGTTTATGGTTAAATAATAACATGCTTGAAGGCACCACGAGATGAACTCCACACACACTGCGGTCTTTTCCTGCCCACGCTGACACCAAAGGTTTTGAAGGGGAAGGCGATACCGTCACTAGACACAACCAAAATGACAACACGGTGAAGAGCCTGCCGGGCACCCACACGGCTGAGTTTTACATCTTGGGCAATCTATTTTGAGTTCCTGGAAAGACTCTCTTGTTGCAATTTCACAGTTCTTAAGAGAAATTTAGCAACTCAGGTGCTCTGATCCTCTCTGCAGCCAGGGCACACCAACGAAGTATGGAGATCCCGTAAAACACCCCATGGAAGAGACCCCACTTTCCTCCGCTCCAGCCCTTTGCAACCAGGATTCTCTTGGAAAACAGGGAACAGCAAACCAGCCCCAAAGCTGTAAGAATTGTCTCGCTTCCCCAAGAGATTGCCTGAGCACAGGGTTAACCTGGAGAAAGCCTTCATGCTGCTGAGCTTAAAACGGTTTGATTTCTTGGTAATTCCCCAACAGATTCCTTCAAAAGATGTAGCCACCCAGTCCCTAAAGGGGCTCCAGGAGAGATGGGGAGGGACTTGTCATCAGAGAGGGGAGCCATGGGACAAGGGGGAAGGGTTTGACTCTGAAAGAGAGGAGACTGAGCTGAGATCTGCGAAAGAACTTCCGTGGTGTGAGGGTGGTGAGACCCTGGAAGAGGCTGCCCAGAGAAGCTGTGGCTGCCCCATCCCTGGAGGGGTTCAAGGCCAGGCTGGCTGGAGCTTGGAGCAACCTGGTGTGGTGGGAGGTGTCCCTGCCCAGGGGACAGGGATGAGATGATCTTTAAGGTCCCTTTCAACCCAAACCATTCTATGATTCTATGCCTGGATTCAGGAGCCCCAGATTAAGTGTATAGTTTCCACCTCTTCTAATTCCTCCTGGTCCACAGCTACTGCTTAGGCTGTAATCCAGATAAAACCTACTAGTTTCCTGAGCCCAAAGAGAGAAAGCTACTGCAAAGAAATGCTTTTGTTCCAGCCAAACACCAGCTCCAACACATCCCTGGCGAGATCACGAAGGACGGCTTTCCACGCTCTGCCCTGAGCAAAGGTCTCGATCTCACCAACGCCGCTCCCCTCGAAGCCCCTCTGCTGGAGCTCCCACCCCTGAGACACCCAAGGACCTGGCACTTTCAGGCACAAACGACTTTCTGACACCCCAACAGCTAACAGCAGCTCATCCACATCCTGAAGGGATTTCATACCTGTGCTTTTTTTATTCCCAGACATCCAAGAGCTAAAAGGCGATGATTAAAGCGTTCAGGGACTCACCAGGCTCCTTCCCGACTCAACTTCAAATATTTCTTGATCACAGAAGGAGTACTGTCCTACCATTGACACCACCACGGTGTTTCCAGTCACATATATGAGCTGTATTTTGGGTACCAGCCCTCAGTCCAGCACTGGAATTCCTTTGCTGTTTCCTAACTGCCAAGTTCTGGCACAAGACGTTTAATAAAGGATACGTTAATGGGATAAAGCAGCAGAAGTAGGAGAAGATCGACTCCATCAAAGGGCATTTTGATCTGTCTGCTCTCAGAGCAACGATACAGACAACCTGGGAAGTGGCACACACCCATCCCCATCTAAAAATAACCGGATTAGGGGAGTGACAGTCAATTCTAACTCCATTATTCAAATCTTGATCAAATCTAACATCCAGTGTATTTCTCTTAATCAACCTCCCTCGAGTGACTACTTAAAGGCCGATCTCTCAAAGCCTTTCTTCAGGGCAGAGGAGATTCTTCTATTGCCGGAACACACCGAGGGGTAGGTAGAACATGAAAATGATTATCCACAGAGCAAACACTTGGCAAAGCACTGGATTACTTTTTTTCTTTTTTGGCTGTTTCACATAAACACGGTGTAAAAGGACGTTAAAACAAAGTCTCCAAACGCCCTTCAGTGTCTAAAAAGAAACCAAGCTCAGAGGGAAGAAACCATCTCGAAGAAGGCATTTCTCAGCATGGTGAAGCAAGAAGAGAGTCCTTTGGATACCGTTAACTGCATTTATTTTTGCAATCAGCAATAAAAGAAGGGGGGAAAAAAATCTACCTGAAAGAGAGAGATACCTGAACACAGCTTTCTTCTACCAAGTTCTTCTAGACCAGCCTCTGGCTACCAAGCACTGGGTAAGTGCTAGAAAAAAACGTATTTAGGTAAAAAACAGTTCAGCAGGGAAATGGGATTGTGGCTCCCAAGAACCCTCTGTAGAGGATGAATACAAAGACGATGCCAAAAAACCGCTCCAGCTGGGGCTCACCAAGGCTGTTGGTCCCAGCTGATAACCACCACCAACCACCACACCCCCACTTCTCTCAGCTTAAAAAACATCCCATTCGAGGGCTGGAGCAGCTCTCCTATGAGGACAGGCTGAGGGAGCTGGGACTGCTCAGCCTGGAGAAGAGAAGGCTGTGGGGAGACCTGAGAGCAGCCTTCCAGGATCTGAAGGGAGCTCCAGGAGAGCTGGAGAGGGACTCTGGGTCAGGGAGTGGAGGGACAGGACGAGGGGTAATGGTTTTAAATTGGAAGAGGGGAGACTTAGATTAGATATTAGGAAGAAGTTCTTTCCCGTGAGGGTGGTGAGACACTGGAACAGGTTGCCCAGGGAAGTTGTCGATGCCCCATCCCTAGAAGTGTTTAAGGCCAGGTTGCATGGGGCTTGGAGCAACCTGCTCTAGGGAGAGGTGTCCCTGCCCATGGCAGGGGGGTTGGAACTTGATGATCTTTAAGGTCCCTTCCAACTCTGACCATTCTGTGATTCTATGATTCATTCCTCCCCAACCTGCCTCGGTAAAGGGATCCTGGTCTAAAACATTTAAAGATGGAAAGGTTGGGAGATGTCCTGGGTTGCTTTGCCAAGGGAGGCCACCGAGCAAATCGGGGGGGAAAACAAACAATGCTCATCCCAGAGGGGCACCAGTTCAGTGTGGTCAGGAGCACTGCTCCCAGCAAACGTGGGACCTCTTCAAAGAGAAGAAACCACATCGTTCAAGAGACTAAGATGGACAGGGAGGGTGAGAAAGCAGGAATCATGAAGAGGAGATCAGCATTCAAAGAGAAACGTCACATCCACAAAAGTCCGAAACACTGGCCAAGGAAGGGAACACGGGCAAACGAGACGTGAGCCAGAACGTGGGATGATGCTGAATTTTTCTTCACATTTTGATTTTCAAAGGGGGGGAGAGAAAAAAAAAAAAAACCAACACACAAATAGCAGTAGTAGTCTTACCCTGAATGGCAGCTCTACGAGACTAAGACTAAGCAAATGTCTTGGTAAATGCTGTAAAAATATACAAAGCAAGGCCGCGAGCGAGCCGGCTTGAGGGAGATCAGTCAGGAGGAGGAGACAGCCAGGGGACAGCAAGGATTTGATCTCCTGTGTGGCCAAGCAACACACACCAAGCTGCTCCCTTCTGCAGTTATTGTTTTTTTGGTCTGCTCCAAAACTAAAAAGTATGGGTCTCTGGCCCTTCTCCAGAGCTTTGGCTGAATCAGCTGCCCCTGCACACCTAGCCTGGCAGGAAAAAAATAGTATTTTAAAATGCCACCGACAAGACAGCAGAGCTAAAGCCACACCCATCTTCCACCTTTCATATCCTGAAACACTGACAGAACATTTATTGTCAAGTACTTTGGTATTTTGATCACTGAGCTTAAACCAATTCACCCCACAACACCCAAAACACCCAACATCTCACACAAACCCCATCAAGCTTCAAAGAAAGCAAAGATTCCCAAATTTAGCTTATTTCTGCCCCCTGATTAGCAGCTGAACCAGCAGTTTCTGGCCCGATACCAGTCGTGCTGGTGGAGAGGCTCTGACCTGCTCGGCCACAGCTCAAGGGTCAGTGGGGTCCAGGCTGCAAAGGGTTTCCACTGGAGAATCCCTGGGCAATCCCTCTGTTCCCAACAGCCTCCCCAGCAAGAGAACACTGGGATTGTTTGCTGTGTGAGATTGTTTTTTTGTGTGGTCAGTTGGTTTTTTCCCCCCCTTCAGAACAGCTACTTAACACACACACACACACAGAGTTACTTCTATTCTGAGTTTATACTGCAAGCACATAACCAGTTAAGACTGATAAAAGTTCAAGCAGGGAAAGTGGAAAGTGGCAGATCATAGAATCACAGAATGGTCAGAGTTGGAAGGGACCTCAAAGATCATCCAGTTCCAATCCCCCTGCCTTGGGCAGGGACACCTCCCACCACACCAGGTGGCTCCAAGCCCCATCCAGCCTGGCCTTGAACCCCTCCAGGGATGGGGCAGCCACAGCNTAAAACGATGCATGGAAGAAAGCCCAGGAGGAAACCTGTCTCTGCGCAGAAGGTTACCTGGCTTTTGTATTCTGCCTTTATTCAGTTTACAGCCTTCAACAAGTTTCCAGGTGGGTATTAACCCCACCGTCCCTCACACTGAACTCGGACAGTATAAAGCCCTATGGAGGTGTCCCTGCCCAGGGCAGGGGTTGGAACTGGATGATCTTTAAGGTTCCTTCCAACTCTGACCATTCTGTGATTCGATGTCTCTGGCTCCCCTTTAGTACCAGAATTATCTGCATCTGGGGTCGCATGTTACAAGACTGGGAAAAAACATTCCCAAACCAGACGCGACTACTACAGTGCTGATTTGTGGCAATTTTCACCCCAGAGTCCAAATTTCTGTAACGTAATAAAAAACCAGCTTACTTATCTTTATCTTCCTATGCACACCATTAACACAAAACTCCCCCTGTCCACTGACCTCAACCTCTGCACCCTAAAAACCACAAATAAGGTACTAGATCTGACAAGGCTACGAGCCACGCACGCCCCATCTCTGCTGCTGTGTCCCTGGGGTGGGGGGCTGGGACTGGGATCCCACAACCATCCATGTTCCAGCCCAGCTTTGTGTTGGTGTGATCAGCATGAACACCAAACAGCCTGGTCGTTCACCATCTCATTCACTCAGCCACGTTTCCCTGCCACGTCTCTAATACTTCATGCTGCGACTTCAACAGGGAAAAACATTAACACTCCGCTGGTCAATCCCTCAGGAAGCGTCACCCGGACCGATGGCCCGTCCCTCAGCCAAGCAACAAATCCTACAAGTCCCCCTCTCGAGAGCCTAACTGCTCACATCAACTCCCAGTTCTGTAACACCTCCCTATTTCCCACCTCCCATAATCTTTATTTCAGCCCTTTATCAACATGAAATGGAATCATGAAGCACCCTCATGACACACACGCAGCTTGTGCCTTCTCCCACGTTAAAAATCTCATGGCATAGGAAACGAAATCCCAAACAGCCCCCCCAACTGTGCTGATTTCTGACCCCACGGAAACTGCAGTATCACTGTATTAGCAGCAGGTCTTCAGAGATTATGAACTTCTGGACATTCCCCAACCCTGTAGCTTTCATCATCTCCACGGCAGTGAGTGACATCACCTGTGTGGGGTTGGAAGGGACCTCTGGAGATCATCCAGTCCAACCCCACTGCCAGAGCAGGTCCCATAGGAACGTGTCCAGGAGGGGCTGGAATGTCCCCAGAGACAGAGACTGCACCACCTCTCTGGGCAGCCTCTGCCAGGGCTCTGACACCCTCAAAGTCAAGAAATTCCTCCTCAGGTTCAGATGGAACTTCTTATGTGTGAGTTTGTGCCCGTTCCCTCTTGTNTCTTCTTGATGCCCTTGGCCTTCTTGGCCACCAGGGCACATTGCTGGCTCCTGGGCACCCTAGTGTCCCCCAGGACTCCCAGGTCTTTTCCTCAGAGCTGCTCCCCAGCAGATCAGCCCCAACCTGTCCTTGAGCAGGGGGCTATTCTTCCCCAGGTGCAGCACCTGACACTTGCCCTGGTTGAACTTCACCCAGTTCCTCTTGAGTCTGAAGAGAGGACACTCCTCCTTCAAGAAAGTACTTCCAACCTTCTCCTCCCAGAGGTGAAGTTCAGACTTCTCCAGGACCTTCCAAACCCTGAGTGACCTTTTAGCACTTTAGCTCAACCCAGGAGACCTCACACTCCCTGATGGAGCCCAAGAGCCATCCCTACTTTCAACACTCCCCACCTTGGCTGCATTTTCCCCCAATAAACTCCCTTCTAACAACAAGACCAACCTGCGCTGCCAACAGAAGAAAGCTCTCCTGCTCCCAGAGTTTATTGCTTTGCTCCAACCTCCTTCTCCACGCCCTTCACAGGTTGAATTAAGCTCATCCTGGATGATCAGATGTGCAGAAATTCAGGCTTTTACACTACCCTACACCACAATTATCATTAAGGCACAGATATTCTTACTCGAAAGCTTTTTGCTGACAGTTCCCACTCCTGACATCCAGGCCGTTCAGCGAGACATTCTGGACAGAGCTCCCAGCTATAAAATTCACATGTTCTGCAGCTGCCAGAAGGGGAATTTGGGGACAGTACAATTCATTCATTTATTTAATGATCTTAACGTCGGCCTGAGTGGATAAAGTGTGCTTTGGCTTCAGCAGGCGGGCATGGGACCGTGCCAAGGGCCAGCAACGACTGTCTGGGCGACCGCTCGCAGAGGCAGGTACCGCTGCACACACCGTGACCAACAGCACAGGGTCTGCTGGGGAGAGGGGGGAGAAACAGCAACAATTCCAAGTCAAACTCTGTGCACAACCTCCAAACCCAATAATTAAACCTAAAGTCGTCTATCACTGTAGATGAACTTTTTTATTTTTTTTAAATTTACAACTATTTTGGAAATGGAATCAATACAATTAAGCCAAACAGCTTCAGCTCATGGAAAATGATGATTTCCCTATCGACAACAATTAGATCTTTTTTTTGTTTGTTTTTCCTTTTGAAGGGACAGGCGCAAAAGCACTTTCAAATCTACTTTTGAACCCAACGCCGGAGGAAAACACAAGACCCAAGTTGCACAGACAGGTTGCCAGCTGAATCATTTGCATTTTGCAGATCTAGAATACAAACCCCCCAAAAAATCAAAGTACTGGAAGACTGACCATCCTGTGATGACCTTTATACCTGTGAGAGCACTGGCGAGAGAGGATGGTGCAAACCGAAGCCAGTTTTACGTTCTACAGCAAGTGGAACTCAGAAGATGTCTCACCAGCTCAAGAAACAGTGCACCCAAAAGAGCCATCATCACAAACCGGGCATCAACCCCCGACCACTGGACTCCCTTCCCAGCACACTCCAGAGTTTGCAGATGCACCATGGATTTCACACTAAAAGTTGCAACAAACATGCTTTAAATGCTTTTTGGGTTCAGTTCTTGACTTCCCCCCACCTCCAAAAAAATAAGTAGTACCGGTTCTCCACCGTCTGCTGAGCTCCCTTCCAAACAGGACACACAACTGGAGAGACTCAGTGTTGTCAGCTGCAAACCCAAGCGTTTGGTGTCAGGCCTAAGGCAGCCTGTAAATCATCACAAACCAGAACTCAAGACTTCCAGAAAGTTTTCAGACTGGATTTCCTTCTGAATTTCATGTCAGACTTGATGGTTCTGTAGGAGATCCTGTGGCAGCCCAGGGGCAGCAGGACCAGGTCTCGCCACTCAGTGGAAATGCCTTTTTTTTTTTTTTTTTTTTCTTTTTCCCACAGACACATCCTTTCTTCAGGATGTCAGGAGACATTCAAAGATTGAAAAAAACAAAGCTGGAAGTAGTATCACTGAAAAAAAACCTCTTTCCCTTTGATGCTTAAAGGAAGAGTCTCCTGCTTAGGCTGAAAAGACCAAAGACTCCTGTCATTTTTGCTTTTTGTCAAAAGAAAAAAATCAGCCCAGAAAAACGCCTGTTTCAAAGCACAGAAACTTCTACGACTCCTTAGAAACACACAGAAGAGGGAAATCTTTTCCTCAGACCCCCATTAGTGCAGCTGGAGCACCAGTCCCACTGGATTTTCAAATGTCACCAGCAACGCAGACATTTAGATCAGACCACTCCTAGGAATTCAGAAACTCAGTCACTCTCACATGCAAATCAAACCGAAACACAAGTAAATACACAACCATCACCTCCCAACCTCACAAAGAGAGAATAGGGGCAAGGTTTATCAGTTTCCACCTCCCAAAAGCTTTCCAAGCTCAGGAAAATCTGTGTTATTTAAGATCTTTAACTCGGTCAGTGTATTCCCGGCGTCAAGAGTAAACTCAAAGATGGGCAGCAAGATATCTTCTCCTACCAGCCCCCAAGGACGTACCAGGTGAAGTCCACTCCTCTGATAATCTTTGTGTTTGGGATTTCTAGAGTAATTCCCGTGCAGATGCTCCAACTCCAGAGCACAAGCACCTCAACAAGTCCCAACCCATCTCAACACTTCCCCCGCGGTTTTGGAGAATGCTACTGGTATCGGCCAAGGACTGGAGATGTTTTTGTTTCAAGCTGCACATTTTAGAAGCCACTTTGCTTTTCTTCAGGCATGTCTAAAGCTCTAGAAATATTTTAACTCTCATCCAGACAAAGGATACACAAAGGTGTTACAACCAACAGCAGAAATGCATTATTTTTGGTAGCAGAAACCCGATAGGATCTTGGTGTGGGGAAACTCGTCCTTTTCTCTCCACCTCAGCTGACTACCCAGCAAACCAAGGTAAAAAAAATCCTCCAGGTACAAACAGAATAGGGAGCACGTAATTTTCCTTTCAGGAAAAGAAAAAAAAATATAAAAATCGCTGTCCCATTAACCCAGTTACATGCCCAGCAGCGATTTGACTCAAGTCCCATTAGCAACAGCGTGCCATCACCTACCACAGAAAGAGAGAGCACGTTCTGGGCCACCTTCCAAACATATATAATAATAATACGTAAGAATAACACATACTAGAAAATTTCACTAGTCTAAAAGCTTATTTTGCCCCCTTCCCTTTTAACTCACTCTTACATTCCTCTTCCAGCTGTTCCTAGTTGGGAGGCAAAACGATGTCCACAAGGAAAGATGGACCTAGGAGAAGTTCTCGGAGTTACCACCAAGTGTAAAACACAGTCCTACAAGAAGTTACATCAATGATATTCCCTTAGAAAAGGAAAAATTAGTTCCCGCAGATGACCCAGGGTCCATCCACATCTTTATGCCCCGTAAGAAACACCAACAAGTTTTCTCTTCCCTGTTCACTCCTGAGAAGCCCTGGCCCCAGCCAGCAGACACCGTCACGTCTCAGACAAAGGGCCCTACTAAAGACATGCCTGTAAAACAGCGATACTACCCATCCCTAATTCCCCAGAGTAAAAATTCCAGCAACTCTAATCATATTAGCGGATTTACACACAACTAAAATTGACAGTTGACTAGCCCTGAAATTGCTGGATTAGGGAGAGAAAGAAAATATAGGAAAATATAGGTTACCTACCACTTCTAAAGAGGGATCTTCCCTGCTCGCTCTTACTACAACACACAAACGGAGCAAAAGCAGCAGCTTGAGACATTCCAACATTTCCCTCTCACCCTCAAATGATGGGCCAAACCCCTCCAACACAGATAAAAATGCTTCTACATCCCAACATCTAAAAAGGAAGTTATTTGTTCCGAGTCTCCTATTACCCTCCCATCGATAAAAACACAAGTCCTGCTCCAAAAGCAGCACTGCACGTTAAATACGGACGTATTCAAATGGCTACAGAAGCCTCCTGCCAGAGAACGTACCCAATCCTGTCTTCAGATAAGAGGAGAAAGCTATCCCAAATCCCCGTTTTGGAAGAAAGGTTTTCTCCAAGATGATGACCCCAAGGGTCTTTTCCAACCTAGAGGATTCTATGATTACACCACAAAAATCTTACAGAGCTGGTAAAATGACATATCTGCGCTATAACATGATTTGCTTTTGTCGTTAAATAAATTAAAGCTATCTCTGCTTGAAAGAATGCTAAGATGTGCCAAGGCTGGGGAACATCAACAGGGGGAATGGCAAAGACGTCTAAAAGCACTTAATTTTTTGGCAATACACTCCCAAACCCATGCCTGTTCCTCCCCTGCAAAAGAGACACTACCACGGAAAGGCTCTGCATTCCCAAAGCTTCTCCCCTGCTGCAAACCCTCTCGAGATGTGGGAGCCCCACAGCTTCAGACGCTCCTAAATGGAAACGCTTCTCGGGCAACTCCACTTCCCTTCATCCAGCTGCCACTTCAGAAAGCTCATTCCTGAACTCCAAACACCAGGGAGTGAGGAACGCCTCTGAGCTCAGCTCCTGCCCTTCTGTGACCATAGCGCTCCCAACACTCATCCTCACTGCTGGCATCTGGAAGAGGACTTCTGACCACGCTTTCCTTTTAGGCCCAGTTCAATGTCAAACCTGCCCAGAAGCCAGAGCTGATCTGCCCCTGGCGCAGGGAGGCACAGCACCTCACACGAAAGCCACCAGCACACTCTTCACACCAACTTCCTAAGGGCTGGGTCCTCATCTTAGAATCACAAAATGGTTTGGGTTGGAAAGGACATCAAAGCCCACCCAGTGCCACCCCCCACCCCGGGCAGGGGCACTTCCCACCACACCAGGTTGCTCCAAGCCCCATCCAGCCTGGCCTTGAACCCCTCCAGGGATGGGGCAGCCAAAGCTTCTCTGGGCAATCTCTTCCAGTGCCTCACCACCCTCACAGACAAGAAGTTCTTCCCCACATCTCAATCTCCCCTCTTTTAGCATCAAACCCTTCCCCCTCGTCCCATCATTCCCCTCCCTCATCAAGAGTCCCTCCCCAGCTTTCCTGGAGCCCCCTTAGGGATTGAAAGGCTGAAATCTTAAGTCATCAAGAGACAAACCCTGGAGAGCAGAGAGAGACACTGCATCACACACTCTGGAGAAAAGCCACTCATCACGGAGGTCAGCAGGGAGGGACGACAGCGTTGGCTCTGAACTCCCAGAGACCCTGATGATCCTCCAGCACATGCTGAAGACATTCTCCTCGGAGAAACTCTTGGGCACTTCCTCCTCCAGCTCAACTCTTTACTCCCTAAGAGAAGATAGAAACCCCCACATACCCAAAGCCACCTCAACAGGCTTAATTTGACCAGAAGGCCACCAGCATGGACCTACTCCAACAGCACAGCCTGGTCCACATCCAGTCACCGGGAAAGTGCTGCCAGGACCTCACCCTGACTTCACACTGACTCCTACATCCCTGAAAGTCATCCTGGACTTCTTGCCCTTCTCCTGGGCTTTGGGGAAGCCGTTCGTATCAAGAAGATGCCACCCACCAGCACAGGATCCAGCCCGTTGCTATCTGAAGGGGACCATAACACAATTAGCTGAAGCAGCTCAGGAAAAACCAAAGCAGACACTCAAGAATCGAGGCAACTCAACAAAACCCAGGTTTCCACATGCAGCAACAAACCTCATACAAAAAGCCCCCCCAGATGCTGACCCTTCCTCTCCGCTTCTCAGAAATGGAACTGAAGGGGGGGAAAAGCCAGGTTTTAACTGAGCGTTGTCACCCCTGCAACAACCTAAAAACTCCCCCCACCCAGAGACACCGCAGTGATTTATTAAGGGCAAGCTTTACTGGTGCCCGCACAGAGCCCATCGACAACCAGGAAGCTGAACTCCCTCCAAAGGCAAGGAAGTTTGGAAAAGAAAACAAAACCCTCCTGCCACCAGCCCAGAGCCCAAGATGGCTCTAATTTGGCTCCGAGAAACAGCGTCTCATTAACCCTGCAGTGGCAGCGGGGGCGCGGCATCACCCCAGCTCAACACAGATCCACGTGTTTGTCCTTCCCAGAGTGATGTTTGCCCACGTCTGGGCTGGGGCTGTGAAGAAACCAGTGACCCAAATATATCGATCCACAAAGTTTATTCGTGGCACAGGGACTATTTTAAAGAGCAGCTTATCGTAACGCACACACAAAAATACTCCTGGGTGGGAGCAGAAGGGAGAGGGAAGAAACCCGGCGTGGTTTGATAAACACAAGTTAAAAGTTAAAAGCACAAAGGTCCACGGTGAGGGTGCAGCCCGGGGCGTACCTTCATTATTTCACCTTTTGATTGAAAAAAGTCTCCCTACAGAACAATCGACTTCATCTGGTACTGGTTCCTCAGAGGCAAAGGTGGGCAGACTGGGATTCATTGTTTGATAAACACACGGGGTGGTGTATTTCCCAGAGACACAGTTCCGCCCATCCCTCCCAAACAGGGGGCAGAAACGCAGGATTTGTCCATCCTGACAACTTCTGAGCACAATTCCTTCCCAAAATCAGGTTGGATCAAATACTCGTCGTACGCTCGGCTCTACCAGAGCCACAACATGACCCTGACTGACTTTTACAGAGAAAATTTACCTTCTTGAAGCCACCACGCTAAGGAAAATCCTTCAAATCTCTGCCTTATCTTAAAGCAGTTCGGCACGCAACAGAACGAAACTCCCAACAAAACCTTTCTGTTCTTCATGCCCATCAACTCTCCAATTTCACTTTCCTTCAAGAAAATTTTCAAAAATTCCTTCTTCCCCATCTTTTCCCTTTCTCCAGCCATTGCCTTTCTACCACGCACATGAATCAAGCAGCCCTTCTTCCTGCCCACTTCTCTCCCACCCGATTCTTTTTTTATTCCAATTATACTGATAACCGCTTCATTCTGTGACGTATCAAGTACTGGAGCCACACGTGCTTGCAAAGACACAAAGTTCTAGTTGTAAAAACTCAACTCGGAGCCCTTCATCTACCTGTTAACATATAATAATCCTTCAAGCCAATAAATAAACCCTTGCGCCGACAGGAGGAGGAGACCTTGGAGGGTTCAAATCAGAGCTGCCAGAAGAAAACTCAACTTTATCTGCTGTGGGGTAACGCTGTCTCAGCTCCCGGATCAAAACAGAGAAGAGAGGGAGGGAAAAAAAGAAAAGAAAAAAAGAAACCAAACAGAGCTAAAAATAAGGCTGAACTCGGATGACCCTTCACACTCCAGTAAATCAGAGACGAACTCTGCTCCCCAAGCCTCACTTTTCCAGCAGCGCTTCGGAAAGGGAATGGCTTTTATTTTCTACCTGGAAGCACACACAAAGTTCTCAGTGGAGATAGAAAAACTGGGCAGGACACCCCAACACCGCCCACCCCAAAGGGATGGGGCACACACCGTCAGTGTGCATTACACAGCCAGACGATTAGTTGAAAAGTTAAGAAGTGGTATGGGTCAAATAGGGAATGTTTTCAAAACAGGCACAGCTATAAATATAGATGAGACTCCATCATTTTAACCTCCCCACCTCTCCAACGTCAGCCTGTCACATCCACCTAACACTTCTCCATCGCTCCTGCTCCGGGCGTCAGGTTGGGACACGCTGCCACGCCATCCTGGCTCCTTTAGGGTCTCACCCCCTCCTTCCTTCCTTCCTTCCCAGGCTTTTTTACTTCCAGGCTGCGCCTCAAGGTAACCCCAAGCCTTCACCCCTCGCCTGTGGCAAGGTGTTTCATGACAACACTCCCCAAAACCAACAGAATCCTCCTGTCTCGGCCACTTTGGCAACCACCCCAGAGCTCGCCCTCAACAGGGCTGGAGGGGTCACCCAAGTCCCTTCTTGAGGGTTTTGGGGGATTCCTTCAAAAAAACCAAGCACACTTTTGAAAGCCCAGACCCAGGCAAACTTCATCCCTTCCCACTCTCAAGCATCACCTTTCCCAATAAAAAAAAACAAACAACAAAACCTCTCTCCAGACAAACCAGCACCTTGCTGGGACCACCAGCCGAGGGGGAGCACACAGCCTGCCCACTGTCCCCACTCCAACACATCCCACATCCCCCCAAAACTCAGCAAAATCCCCCCCAACACCAAGCAACAGCTCCTGACCCCTGGCCCCCCAACTCCCTCAAGACAGCACCTTCCCACTTGGGTTTTTGGGGTTGTTTTGGGGTTGTTTTTGTTCCCTCCCTCAGCATAAAGTACCCGCTGGCATTCCCCAACAGTACGAGTCACTCAAAAAAAGAAAGAAATCACCCAGGCAGAGTCCGGCCCCTCGGCAGGGCTCTCCAAAAACCCTTCCCAGAGGTTTTTAGTTTTTTTTTTTTTTTTTTCACTTGACCCAAACAAATCCGTAACGTCAACGGTCTCATGATTTAAGCAACGTTAGTTGTGGTCAGGGCAAGAAGGATTCTTTCCGGAAGCTGGAGAAAACAATGGACCTTAAACCGATTGGAAAAGGGCTCGGTTTTCCCACCTCCAAAAAAAAAAAAAAAAAGAGAATAAATGAAAGTGAGAGTCATAAAAAAATGCTTCTAGATGGGGAAGGCGTTTCTTGAAGAGCACAGGACCCCACCACACTGGCCCCAAAAGAAAATAAATAAATAAAATATTAAAAAAATAACCAAATGAAACATTTCCACCTTAAAATAGAAGTCACCCTCACCCAGAAATAGCCAAACACGCTCCTGCCCCTGCTCTGCACAACACGCCGCTGTGGGAGAACACGCTCGGGATATTTCACCAAGTGTGGTGGGTTGTTTTTCTTACACTTGGCAGAACCCTCCCAAAATAAAAACTTTGGAGGGGAGGGGGGAGAGAAAAGAAAGGAAAAATCGAACTAAAAAGAAATACAATTGTCAATTTTGCAGGGAAAACTGTGGGAGGTTGGGGGAGAAAGTGTCGGGCCGGGGCCACCCCACTTTCCTGCTGATCCCTGCAGTATTTCCCTCCTGAGGTGGGGCCTACTCGCAGGAGAGAGCCCAAGACCTTTAAAAAAAACATAAAACCAAACCAAAACCAAAACACAAACACACACCAACATTCGCAGCAGCTGCCGGCGGCCTCTCTTTGTATGGCTTCGGTGGCCGGTGGGATATTTGATTTTTTAATTTCTTTTAAATTATTCTTTTTAATTAAATTTTTTTCTGGCTTCCCTCCCCTTTTTTTTGAGTGGGAGCCTTCTCCTCGCCCCTGGCCTCCCGGAGAAAGCAGCTCGGAGCGATGTTCCACCTGAGATTGAATTCCAGGGGCCCAGTAAGAAATAATAAGAATAATAGTAAAAATATAGTAATACATTCAATAAAATAAATAAATCAAAACTGGCCCTGGTTGGGAAAAAAATTAAAAAAAACAAAAAAACCAAAAAAAAACAGAAAAAGGGTTTAAATTCACCTGGATTTATAAAAAAAAAACCTAAAAACACACTAAACCACAACAAAACCAAAGCACTTACCTGGGCCCGAGTGGAGGCAGAACCGAGGAGGGGTTTATAGTTAAAAGTTTACCCCTGGGGGTCACTGCTTGGGGGGGGTGAGGGGGAGGATGGAAAGTGGGGGGAAAGAGGGACCCTTTGCCTTCCCCAGGGGGACCCCAACCCAGCCCCTCGGCAGAGTAGGGGTCCCCCACCCCCCC
>VXBW01006984.1:184603-201602 GCA_013400375.1 Thinocorus orbignyianus
GAGGGGGGGGAGGCGGCGGCTCAGGCCGCGCTGCTCATGGGCCGCCGGCGGCGGGGGGTCTCGGTCCCCCTCCCCGGGGGCGGCGGAGCCCTCGGCGGTAGCGGCTCTCGGGCGATGCCGGCGGATTTTCCTCACTGAAGTAGCGGAGCATCAAACATGGCGCTGCGGCCGCCTCCAGCAGTCCGGCAGAACGGACGCTCGGGCGCCTTCGGGCCGCTCCGGAGCCGCTCGGCCCACCGGCGTTCGGCAACCTTCGGCTCTTTCCGGAACCACTCGCTGGCGAGCGGCGCTCGGCAACCTTCGGCTCTTTCCCAAGTCGCTCGGCAAACCTCGTCTCTTTCCGAAGTCGCTCGGCAACCTTCGGATCTCTCCGGAGCCTCACGGCACACTGCCGCTCGGCAACCTTCGGCTCTTTCCGCTGCCGCTCGCTGACGAGTGGCGCTCGCCAATTCGGCTATTTCCGGAGGCGCCGGGTAAACTTCGGCTACTTCCGGAGACCTTCGCGTCTCTCAGCCCGGCACCTCCCGTGACCCTCCGGCGCTCGGGAAACTTCGTCTCTTTCCGGAGTCAGAGGGGGTTCGGGAAGTTTCGGACGGGCTCGGGAGGTACGAGCTGCTCGACGCTCTCGGATGGCTCCGAAGGGACTCGAGCGCCAGGGTGGCTTCAAGGGAGGGCCAGCAGCCCTGGTGGGTTGACATGGCCGCCCTGAGGGAGGGTTGGTAGCCCTGGGGGGTTGACATGGCCGCCCTGAGGGAAGGTTGGCAGCCCTGTTGGGTTGACATGGCCGCTCTGAGGGATGGCTTGGCAGCCCTGGTGGGGTGACATGGGCGCCCTGAGGCAGCGTTGGTAGCCTGATGGGTTGACNTTGACATGGCCGCCCTGAGGCAGGGTCGGTAGCCCTGGTGGGGTGACATGGGCGGCTGAGGGAGGCCCAGGAGCACTGGGGTTAACGTGGCGGCTGTCAGCAACCCTAAGGGTGCCATGATGGCCGTGAGGGAGGGCCAGCAGCCGTGGTGGGGTGACATGGCAGCTCTGAGGGAGAGTTGGTAGCCCTGGCAGGGTGTCTGAGGGAGGCCCATGAGCACTGAGGTTGATGTGGAGGCTGTGAGGAAGAGTCGGCATTCTGGAGGGTGCCATAGCAGCCGTGAGGGAAAGCTGATGGCCCTGGGGACGACATGGCGGCTGTGAGGAAGCACTGGTGGCCCTGAGGGTGAGGTGGCTGTGAGGGAGGCCTGTGAACACTAGTGTTGATGTGGATGCTGTGAGGAAGTTGGCAGCCCCAAGGGTGCCATGGCAGCCCTGAGGGCGGGCCAGCAGCCCTGAGGGTGACCTGGCTGCTCTGAGGGAAGGCTGGGAGCCCAAGAAGGTGACGTGGCGGCTGTGAGGGAGACTCAGCAGTCCCCCGCTGGCAATGGGGGCTGTTGTAGGGAGAACCCTCTGGGCCTGCCCTGGTGGCATCCTCCTCACGTCCCCATGCCATGCCTTTATTACCACCCATAAGGGTTGCTGTGGCACCACCATCTTCAGTATTTCACGGCCCTGCTCACGAGCACCGCCAGGACGGAGCAAAGGCAGTTTGTACCATTTTCCGGGAGATAAAAAGGACCTCGGAGCAGATTCAAGCAGCCCCTGGGTTGTCCTGACTTGTCCTGCCCCGGCGCTTGGCTCCCCAGAGCTCATTCCAGCTGGCTGGCACCTACCAACGTTCCTGCCATTCCGCACGTCCCAGGGAAACACTCCCGGCACCTTCACCACACCATCAGGTATTGTCACCCCACGTCACCCTTTGTCACCCAGCCTGGGGTACGCCGGCTGCTGTAGCAAAGTTTGCCACAGTTTGTTTGTGTCCCGTCTGCTGCATCCTCTTAGTAGCTGCAGTAATACTTCAAAGCAATCACAAATAAACTTCTAAAAGTGAAAAGCTGCTTTTTATTAAAGTAAACAGCTCTCTTAGTGGTATGTTCAGGCACTTGGTGAGTAGCTGGTGTTGCAACGGGGAACTGAAAGAAGAAAGATCAGGGTCTTGCACGCTGAAGAAAACCTGCCCCGTGAGTCACATCCATCCATGTCTCCACAACAGCCCCATTTTGAGTCCTAAAATACAAATCTGAAGGGGGGGAATCTGGACTCGGTGTCGTTCATGGCAGCAAAACACAGCACAGCACCCAGTGGCCAAGAAATGGAGGGGTCTTGAGTCCGTTTTCCCTTTTGAGTCTGAATTACTGAACGGTTGGGTTCCCACAGCTCAGGTTTGGGATGTTGACACCTGCCCACACCAAGGTGTACACAAGGACCACAGCGTCCCCCAAGGCTCACCTTCCTTCCAGGTGAAGAAGAGCTCCTGGCATACCATTCACACCACCACGGTGGCCTCCAGTAAGAGTAAATGCACGACTGGAAAGGTTTCCTACTGTCTGAAGGGCTATCGACAGGGTCCAGCCCCACCGAACCACGTAGTGCCAGAAGTCATTAGTGGAGCAGGCGGCGGCAGAGGGAAGATGACTCACGTGTTCTTCAGTTCCCCTTTGTGCTGGGAAGCACCTGGGATGAGGTGAGCTTGCATCTGCCTCAAACTTCTCATGAGAAATGGGGTGAAATGGAAAGTGATGAGGTTTTTGGAGGAAAAAAGCCCCCCCAAGCCTTGCCAGCCTGTGAAGAAGTCCCAAATGGGGACTATTTCCGTCTGCAGCCAGGAACAAGTATTTAGCTACTGGAGAGGGCTCCAGGTATTTTTTTCTGAGCCAGTTTTCCTCTGCAGCCCACCCCCTGCCAGCTTGACTGCTGATTCCCCACTGGGACAACTAAAGACTGAAGAGAGAAATAAGAATGACTTGCAAGAAAGGTCAAATACTCCCCAAAACTGGGAGAACAAAGGAGGAACTTCTATCATGGTTTGCCTGAGGACTGATAGATCTCCAGACAACCTGGAGGGCTGCTGTGCTTACAGCACATCTCCCCTGTCTGCAGCTCGCTGGGAAGACAGATCCCTCTCCACGGCTCCTAAAGACTAATAATTTTGAGGGTGCAAGTAAAGCTGTGTGGTTCTGGTGTGGGGGGGGTGTCATTCCACCCACCCGCCTCCCACTCGTGGCACTTCTCTGGGTACACCCCTTCGTGCGGAAGGAAAATCATACCAAAAGCAAATTGACATCTATGGCTCCCTCTGTTCTACAGAAATAGCTGCCTGTAAACACAGCTGTGAAAGAGCCTCCCAGCTCTGGGATCTTTAGATATATCACTTCTTTTTGCCCATTTAGAAAGGAAAAAAACCAGCATTTTCACTATATTATCTTCTGAAGCTCCACAAGCGTGCTAGCCCTGCAAAGGAGCCAGGCTCCTGGCTCTACCTTCAAGCTCCTCAAAAGTCTGTCTCCCCACTGCCATCTTTTTACCATTTTTTTTTCCCCTCAGAGGAAAAAGCAGATTAGTCTCTGTCTTCCATACTACCCCACGTAGGATGATTTGGCCAACAAACCCTGCAGATTTGGCGAGCCCGAGCAAGTGCCAGCTGGATTCATGCCCTTCCTACTGCCTCTGGTTCCTGTCCGTTTCTTTTTCTTTTATTTTTCCTCCTGTTTTTCCTGCTGGCTTTATTAGCAGCTGGGAACTGAGGTATCACCGCAGGCAGCTTGAGTTTACAGTGCTCAGCTCTTGTTTCGGAGCATCACCGGCTCTTTTTCCAGTCCCACCAGTCTCTCCACCTACCCAGCAGAGCTGAGGTGTTCACAACCACGTGGCAAAGAGCGTAGGAGGAGGGACAGAACTACTGGAGGACTTCGTAAAATAGAGTAAAGGATTGGGGCATCACTGGAAAAGGACCATTTTCCAGTGGGAATTATTTGAGGAAGCTTTTGGCCCATCTGCTGCCCTAAAATCTGATGGTTCTAGTAGGGACATGGAGCACTGGTGTGATGTGCTGGGGGTTGGATCCTGCTTGGAGGGAGCAAACTGGGAAGAAGAGCAGTTCAGAGCGTGGAGTTCAGCCTCTTGCCGCCTCGAAGGCTTGCTCAGCCCCACCAAACCCATAAAAAATCCACCATTTCCAGCTCATTTTGGAGGCTCCAGCACGCTCTGGACACCCGCTTTCACCCAGCGTGGCATAGCAGCACCTCCTTCGCTTTTCCTTTCACTGATCCCTTTCCAACACCCTCCGGGCAAAAAAAGAAACACCACAAAAAAACCCAAAACATCCCTGTTTGGAGCTTTCCCCATTCCTCCTGCCCGGGCTCAGCCCTCGGCAAACATCTCTGCCCTCCAGGGAGCCACTGAGCACAAAATAAAGCAAATACCACCCAGGATCAGGCAAGCCCACGCCAGGCGCTGGCAGGGGAGCGGGATGAGTCACCTCCTGCCTGCTCTGCCTTCACCCGCCGGCTCCCCAGACCCAAAAACATCCCAGCCTGGCACAGGGAGCCTCCGCTGGGGCGTCCCCCTGCTCCTTCACCCTTCAAACCCTTCCTGCCCTGGGGCTGTCCCCTCTGCGGGGGACAGAGGTGCCACCCGCACAGTCCCTCACTGTGAGTAACCCCTAGAAAGCCAAAATATTTCCCTTTTGGATGGTTAAACCACCTCTAACAGCATCCTACCTCTCCCCACAATGGGCTGTGCTCCCTTCCCTGGCTTTCACCCTCGCCCTGCTCTCTCCATTTTATTCCTTTTCACCTTACACCCACGTCGCTCCTCTCTTTTCCCAGGAATGCAGGAATTTCCCCCCATTTTAAACCCGTGGGGCCAGATCCAGGCCGAGACACGCCACTGGCAGCATCGCTGACTCCTGCCAGCCCCGGAGAGCCCGGAGTTCAAGCAACGATTTTCTCGGCTCCACCGCCCTCTGCGGGTTTGCGCCACCATTTCCAGCCAGATCCCAGGGAAAAACGACGGCCAGTTTCCCGGCTCCGCAGGAAACCGAGGGCCTCACACCCGGGTGTGTGAGCAGAGAGCGTTTGGATTCAATCCACGGGAGAAAACATGGTAAAAACAGCAAGAGGGGAATGTTACCGTCTGATTTATCCAACACTGGCATCTCCTGCATGCCACTACTCATCCCAACAGCAAAAAACCACTCTGTATTTCCAAGAGCTCGCCACCAATGGGGCAAAACTGGGGGGATTAGAGGCGACTGCAGCCCAAATCCAGCCCCTGATAATGAGCTGGGGCTAAATAGCAAAGGAGGAGCCAGCACCTTGGGTGTTTTACAGCCACCAGCCCTCCCAGGAGCTGGGAAGGAACCTGTGGTCCAGGTCCTGCCTTGCATTTTGTTTCAGGCAAAGCTGAAGGAAGCCATGGAGCATCCGTTGGGGAGTGAAACGCTGGCTGCCTTACCGAGCTGGCAGCATCCAGCCGGCATCACGGAGCTATAAATAAGATTTCATTTGGAGAAGAACCTGCAACGGAGCAGAGCACAGCCTGGCCAGCCAAAAACTCAAGCTGGGAGGAAGGAAAAGCATTTGGGAAAGACCTCCCTGCCGGGGAGATGTGTGGGGCCGAGCCATAGAAGTGGAAAGCATCCACCCCACCCGCAGCAAGAGTGAGGTTTTGGGGCACAAAACCCTGGCTTTAGCCTCTGAGAGGCGGCAGATGCCAAGCACAGGCTGGGAAAAGCCTCCTCGGCTTGGTTTTGGCAGCACGGGATGGGCTCATCCGTACGGATGGGGAGGACACAGGACTCTCCCTGCTGTCAGAAAGAAAAAAAAAAAAGAGTGGTGAGCAACTCCAGACCCAGTAAAAAGTATTTATTTCAATTACAATAAGCCCCGCGTGTAGGGTGAAAAAATAGTTACAAAAAAAATCCTTCCCTCCCCTCCAACCCTCCCCCCAATCCCTTCTTTTACATATAAATATTAAAAATCCCTCTACGTCTTCGCTTTCTGTCTGGAGCAAGAAGGTGCCCCACAAGACAACATGCAGCACCTGAGCTACAGTCAGTGGTTTCCTCTCAAAACCATTAAAAAAACCAAAAAAAACCTTAAGAAAGCCCCTCGCCCCCATCCCGGCCTGATCTTATACTGGTGCCAAACTGGTCACACCGGGAGGGAGGTTTGGGGCTTGCAGTTTCCCAGGCACAGAGGCTGGGGCTCAGCCCGAGTGAAGCAGCGGCAGGAACTGCCTGCACTTGTCTGGGGAAACTTCTGGGCTGGGGAAACAAACAAACAAAAAAAAAATCTCTGACCTCTCTTTTGAGGCAACAGGAGGGAAAAACTCCATCCGCATTGTCACCACCTTGGGTGACACCTTTGGCGCATCAACTTTTCCCTTCCTTGCTCCAGAATGAAAGCTAATCCCAGGAGCTGCAGCTCCCAGCCCTGCCCCCAGGCCCACTGTCCCCAATTTCCCCATCAGCATCCTCCAAGGACGATCCCTGCCGGAGAAACCCAGGATAGGGAAGCCAGCTACCGGCACCCGCAGCCCGAGCAACCCCATCCGGCTTCCCTGGGCCGAGGGACCGTCACCAGAGGGTGCTGCACCTACAGCTGCACTGAGTAAAAAAGAGAGAAAAAAAAAAAAAAAAAGAATTAATAAATATATGAATCTTTTACTAAAAAAGGCTTTTAAATGCATTTTCCCTGAAAATTTCCAGTGTATTCCACAACGCATGAACAAAAATATATACTTTTTTCCCCCCTCCCCCCCAAAAAATATATCTTAAAATATTTTCCATCCTCATGTGCGTATCTTTGGAAAAGAGGAAGGTCTGTCGGGTGTATTTAGACCCGCAGCCAAACCCACCGCTGTCCTGGTGTTCCCTTTATTGCCTCCAAGAAAAAACAGAGGCATTTTGCTGGGGTAGGGGGGGTGGTGGGGTGGTGTCAGGCTGGAGCGCTGCGTGTGTAAATACAGGGTGGGAAAAGAAAAAAAAAACACTCCTCCCCTTCCCCAAAATTGAAGTCGTTTCACAAACGAGCGAGAGGGTGAGGAGTTTTCACAGTGGATCGAACCTCCGGCCGACACCGGCGTGGCTCTGGCTGAGAGCTGGGCAGTTCGTTGCACGGAAAAAAACCAGAAAATTAAACGAAACAAAAAGAAGAAAAAAAGTGGTTTGAGCCTCTCGAAAGGACGGGGGAAAATTCAGCCCCATCACCAGACTTCGCATTTCTTGGGGGGATTCATAGGGGAGCCGAGGGGGCAGCCGAAATGCTTCGCGAACTCCCAGGAGTTGGAGACGGTGCCGATGACGCGGAACCGCGAGGGGCTGTGGGGGTCGGTGATGAGCCCCTCGTGCGAGCTCTCCGGCGTGCGAACCGAGCACCACACCTGCCAAGGGAGGGTGGCAAGAGTGAGCGGCAGCATCTGCAACCCAGGAGCCCTGCTCGGTGCCAGTCGGGCTGAGAGAGTTGGGAGGGTCAGCCTGGAGAAGAGAAGGCTCCAGGGAGACCTTGGAGCAGCCTTCCAGTCCCTAAAGGGGCTCCAGGAGAGATGGGGAGGGACTCTTGGTGAGGAAGGGGAGCCACAGGATGGGGAGGAAGGGTTTAACACTGAAAGAGGGGAGATGGAGCTGAGATCTGGGGAAGTTATGTGGTGTGAGGGTGGTGAGGCACTGGAAGAGGTTGCCCAGAGAAGCTGTGGCTGCCCCATCCCTGGAGGGGTTCAAGGCCAGGCTGGCTGGGGCTTGGAGCAACCTGGTGTGGTGGGAGGTATCCCTATCCAGGGCATGGGGTGGCACTGGGGGGACTTTTAAGGTCCCTTCCCACCCGAACCACTCTACAATTCTAAATTGGATCTCCCTGCTTGTGTGACGGGCACCAACAGAGCTCAGTCTCCAGCTTTTGTCTCGCTGTGTAACCAGCACCACCCCAATCTGGTTCTCCATCCACCACGCAGCATCTCTGGAGAATTCAGTTTCACCACCACACCCTCCCAACACCATCTGGACATGCCTCCACCCTCCAAGAAGCTGTGCATCCACCCTCCCTGCCCACCACCGAGTGACCTACCTGGGCGAAGCCAACGAAGAAGAGCTGGTGGTTGGTGAGGCCGAGAGTTGGGAGGGTTTCCTCATCCCCGTTCTTTTTCAGCCAGTTTTGATAGGCCTGGATGCCGGGGAACACAGTGAGCTCAGTGGACAATACCAATCCCACCACACCGTGTCCACCACCACACCTCCCCAGCCCTGTGACCCTACCCTGTAGGCAGCTTTGAGGCCACCGTTGTCAGCGATGTTCTCCCCGAGGGTGTGCTTGCCATTGACGGCCTCACCGTTGATGGTGTAGTTGCCATACTGCTCCACCATGCATGCCGTCTGCCTCTTGAAGGCCTCCACCGAGGAGTTCTTCCACCAGGGACGCAGGTTGCCATCCTTGTCATATTCCCGGCCTGCAGAAAACACAGCATGTCCTCCACCACCCCACCAGCCACCCCTCCAGCAGCCCACCCACCTGGCCCTGGCCATACCTTGGTCATCGAAGGCATGTGTCAACTCATGGCCCACCACCACGCCAACCCCACCAAAATTCAGTGACCTGCAGGAGAATAATGCTGAGGTTTAGAGAGCAGCCACTGCTCCCCACAGCCATGAAACTGAGCCTCAAGTTTTGGGACAGGAGGATCCTCCCTAGGATCTTACTTGGGAGATGCACGGGTGTAAAAAGGGGCCTGAAGGATGCCGGCAGGGAAGACAATCTCATTCTTGGTGGGAGAGTAGTATGCGTTGACCGTTGGAGGCGTCATGCTCCACCTGCAGGGATATGGACACGGCCAGTGTGGCAGCACAAAGCTGTCACCCATACTTGCTCCAACACCACCCACTTATCATGATGCAAAGCCACCAGCCCAAACGTAACTCCCCCAAAACCAGCACAGTCTGGTGGACACCAAACGCCAGTGCTCCAAATACTGTGATATTCCCCACTGAGCAACAACGGGAAAGGGGAGCAGAAGACTTACTGGTCTCGGTTTGGTGGTTTCCGGAGCTGGTCGGCGGTGACCCTGGCTGAGAAGTTGTAGAACTGCATGACGTTCTCAAAGTAGAGGTCAGACACAGCCTCGTACTGCAAAAGAGCAAGGTGTGAGCTGCCTGCAGTGATCTACTGGCTCTGCTGCTTCCTCCACAGTCACGCCTGAGCCTCCGGAGCTGGCTGAGTTACGGCCACTCTTGTTTCTCCTCCTCTCCAACATCTGCAGAGTCTTGTGAGGGCAATGAATCACCGCTACAGAGACCGGTGACTCCTCTTCCTGGCAGGGATTCCAAGAGCCCCAAACCACCCCAGAACCGTCCTGCAGCTCTCTGTGAAGTCCCCAGAGAATCGCCAAGGACACCAGTGAGAGCCTTCTGGAGGAAACCTAGGGCTCAAGGCTGCCCTGAGGCCATGGTGATGGGCACACGTCCTGCATATGCTAGTGGGGGGGGGGAAAGGAGACCCAGGGGACATATCTGACCAACTCACATCATTGAAAACTTTATCCAGCTCCTTGGGGTCCATGATGAACTTGGGGTAGCCGATCATGTTGTAGATGGCATCTGCCTGGGGGGTGACAAGGTCCAGAGTACTTTTGGTGGCAGGGATGGAAGGACAAAGCTTGCCCAGCTCCACCAGCCTTCACAATCACCACCTCCTCCTCCCCAGCGCTGCCACCAGCTCCTCACCTTCTCCTTGGCTGACTTCCTCGTCTCTTCATCCATCCACTGCAGGGTCTCCAGGCTTTCCTCGAAGGCTGTTTTAATCTCCGCAATCATTTCCTCTGCCTGGACAAAACAAGACGGTGCAAGGTCAGCCCGGAGAACCCACTTCCACCCTGGAGAGTTCAAGGACCGTTCACCCCAGTGGGGAGGAGGAGGACGGGATGCTGAGATGACCCAGTGAACGGAGATGCGTGTCGGACAAAAGGTGCACAGAGAAACATCGGCTGCCCCAACCGTCCACCGTAGCGGTGGCTCACACGCCGTTCCCCTGGGGACATACCACCTGCTTGCTGTCCTCAGCGAAGGTGGCCTTGACGAACATGGCCCCCAGGGCAAAGCCCAGGTTGTTGTCTGTGTCGCTGATGCAAAATTTCCAGCGCGGGAGACAGGTCTGTGTGGGGAGAGGGGTGGTCATCAGTGGCCAAAGTCCCCCACCTTCCCACCTCCTTGCCCTGCCGGGAGATGGGGTCCACATCCATCCCCCTGCCGCCATCCCAAAACTTGACCCACATCTCTATTTTTTGGATGCAACGTGATGACAACTTTGCTTAAAAAGCTGTCACCATTCTAATGATGATTTAGGGGCACTGGGGGCTCTCCCTCACCTTCTTCGTCCCGTACATCACTTCCATGAATTTTTCCTCAGCATCCTGGAAGCGCTGGTCGAGGAAGGGGCTGGTTTTCCGCACCAGGTTCCAGATCATGTAGTTGTTGAGGAGACTGCGGCAAGAGGGGGTGAGCAGACAGGAAGAGGACACACGTGCCCACTCTAGGTATCCCCCTCTGCAGCGGGCTGGGGGGGCTCTCACCATTTATCAGTGGCCAGGATGAGGTCAGAGACCTGCTCCAGGTACTCCTTGGCGTAGACCACGATGGGCTCCGACTCGTTGAGCTCCACGGGGTAGAAGACGGTGGAGAGGAAGGGCATCCAGTCCACGGCCGGCGCCAGCTCCTGCAAAAGCCATCCCGCTGCTACGGACCCGAAAACCCCCAGAACGAGGTGGCAGCTGCTTCCCCAAGCTAGAAGCCGCCTCACCAGCCCCTGTTTGAGGGATTCAGCTGATTTTTGCAGAGACTGCTTCCCATAACAGCAGCATCCTCCAAAGGTCAGAGGGGAGTAAACAATTTCCTCCCGCAAAGGAAAAGAAAGTGGGGCGGGTGTTAAAAATGTTGACACAACCCATTAAGGTCCCTTTGGGGACACGGGGAGGTGACCGGCTTGACGTCCGCAGCCGGACTGCAGCCTGGGGGTGGTCCGGAGGCTGGGAGGAGCGGGTCAGGGTGGGATTTCCCCAAGGAGGACATGGGCCAAGCTATTGCACAAGAGCTTCCCAGGCGGTGTCGGCCAGTGTTGGGCTTCTTCAGAGGAGCTGCGTCACCCCTGTCCATCCACCCCGCTTCCCAGAGCGGGGATTCTCACCAGCTCCATCCCTACCTTCAGTTCCCCGGCTGTCATTTTATGGTAGATGACCTCCTCATCCCGGTGTTTCTCCTGCGGGATGGTGATGTTGGCCAACGCCGTCTCGAAATCCAAGATCTGCTGCATCTGCTGCCGCACCGACTCCTCGTCGGTGCCTCCCAGGAACATCCCCAGCTGCACCATGTAGTTCAGGTACCCAGCGAGCACCTACGTGGTAGCACGGGGTGGGGGGGAGGATCAGCACAGTGGGTTCCACCCACGCATGGGACCTCCCAGCAAAGCCAGATTTCCTTCCTGACAACCCCACCTTCTCATTCTCTGTCTTATTCAGGTAGTAATCCCGCGAGGGCAGGCCGAGCCCCGACTGATCCACCTGGATGACGTTGCTGTTGGAGTTTTTGGAGTCGGCGCTGACGTAGACGGAGAAGAAGGGTGAGGTGCGGTAGTGCGCCGTCACCTCCCGCAGCGTCGCGTTGAAGTTGTCCCCCGCGCAGGGACCCGTGATGTTCCAGCCACCCAGCTGGGGAGAGA
Source organism: Thinocorus orbignyianus (assembly GCA_013400375.1). NCBI lineage: Eukaryota > Metazoa > Chordata > Aves > Ciconiiformes > Thinocoridae > Thinocorus > Thinocorus orbignyianus. Next base: position 196,171 of record VXBW01006984.1, read on the forward strand.
GAGAGTCACCAGTTTTAGGGTAAGCAACAACCACCTGGAGTTGCTTCAGCACCGCTGCCCAATATCTACCCTGAGGGGCAGAGACCTTGCAATGGGGCTAAAACACTCCGGAGAGGCAAAACCTGCCTATTAATCACAGAATGGTCAGAGTTGGAAGGCACCTTCAAGATCACCCAGTGCCATCCCCTGCCCTGGGCAGGGACACCTCCCACCACACCAGGTTGCTCCAAGCCCCATCCAACCTGGCCTTGAACCCCTCCAGGGATGGGGCAGCCACAGCTTCTCTGGGCAACCTCTTCCAGTGCCTCACCACCCTCACACCAAAGAATTTCTTCCTAATATCCAATCTCAGTCACCCCTCTTCCAATTTAAACCCATTCCCCCTTGTCCTGTCCTACAAATCCCTTCCTCTCTCTGCCTGCCTGCCCCGAGGGATGCCCTTCCCATGGAACGGGGTCTGGAGGGGGCTGGGACTGACCATAAACAAGCTTTTTTTTTTAGCCCCCCTCCCGTTTTACAGGCGCTGGGGGAAGGCAGCTTTGCTGCGAAGGAGGGGACGAACCTTTTGGATGAGGTCCATGAGCGGGGTGGCGCGCAGCTCCTCGATCTTGCTCTCGTTCATGCAAGCCTGGTAATAGCGCTGCGCCTTGCGCTCGGCCTCGCTCGACACGTTGGCCGTGGTGTTTTCTGCAGGAGGTACCCAGAGGGGTTCACAGGGGGTCCCTGGGGACAGACACCCACCCCCTCATCCTGCCAATACCCACCAGAGAAGCATTCCGCCCCCATTCTGGGCAAAGCCCAGGCTCCAAAAAGGCGCTGAGATTATCCCACCAGTGTCCCCCGCCCCGCCCCTCTCTGTGACCCTGAGAGCATCCCACGGCCCCCAGCCCTTCCTGGCCTCCCGCCTCCATCTCCTTTCCCACCCGCAGCGACTGCTCCTGCTCTTTGGAGCAGAAAGATAAAGAAAGGAAAAACAAAACACATTTTTCCAGCGGCTCCCATGTTCCCAGCATCATCCAGCCCCCCGCGCTGCCCTTGCCCCCGCGCTGGCGCTCCCCAGCTCTATATTATTTATTCCTGCGAGAAGGAACAATAAACCCATTTTTCTCTTCTGCCTCCAAAACCATCCTTGTACTTTTGTCTCCCCTCTAAAATTCTGCTTCCCCAGAGGTTTGGGTTTTGTGGTTTTTTTGTTGTTTTGGGTTTTTTTGGTTTTGGGTTTTTTTTTTGGAAATTATTATTATTTTCCTCATGACACAGCTTGCACCTTTGGCTTCCCAGCTGTGTGGTTTTATTAACTAAAGGTCCCTCAGCTCCAAGGAATTCAAGGAAATGCCGAGCACGACCGCTTGGCTGGAGGCCCGCTCCCTTCTCCTGGTAAAACCAGCGCCAGATTTCTGCAGGAAGAGCCAGGGATGAAGCCGTTCCCGCGCTGCCACCCCCCTCCCTCCCCTTCTCCTGAAAGACAACACTCTTCCCAAACCTTCTCTTTTCAGATAATCAGCCCCGGCGCAGTGGAAAGTGCTGATAAGGAGCCAGTTGTTTGCTCAAAGCTTGGACAAACCGTCCCCGCCGGTTGCTCGGATAAGCCGCCCGGCTTCGGTGTTCGCACGCAGAGGCTGAGCCCGGGATCCTCCCCTCGCTGGGGGAGTTCTGGCCCCCCCAAAAACCAGCCAGATGGGCAGCCAGTGCCCCAAAAAGGCTGCTCACTAGCGCTGGAAGCTATAGCAGGAGGGAAAAAACAAACCAAACTCCATCTCCTTGGGGTGATATTGGGGTGCTACGGTCTCCTGATGCAGTCTGGGGTGCAAATCTTGAATGTCAGAGCTCCTCAAACGCCACCGTGGGCTGTGCAGAGCCCAGGCTGGGACCCTTCCCCTACTCGGCACTATCACCACGGTCAAAAATCCCACGGGCATCCAGGAGAGTAAACACGGCCGGGATCTGCTTCCCAACATCCTCGCAGGGCGTGCGTCATGGATTGGTTTGACGCTGGGGTTTTAAGTCCACCCTCACATCCTCACGGGAGTGTTTTTGGCATCCCCCACCTCACTGGAACTCCTCGGCCCGGCGGGGGTCCCACTGCTCCCACCCTGCTCACCCAGCAGATGCTTCATGATGGCCTGGTTGTGCTCCCAGAGGTTGTTGAAGGTGCCCCAGCGCGAGTGGCCGTCAGGGAGGGGGTTGGCCTTGATCCAGCCCCCGCAGGCGTAGCTGAAGAAGTCCTCGCAGGGATTCACCGCCCGGTCCAGGGAGCTGAGGATGGAGCTGGTGACGGAGATACAGGCTTCTGACAGGCACACGGCGGGCGACCCTGGGGGTGGGAGCGATGGGATCACCAGGGAGCATCCTGCCCTGTGACTGAGGATGCGGGAAAATATCCCACCTGGTGCCCGAGCATCCTGCCCCCTACCTTAACATCTCACTCCAGGCCAAGCAATGTGGACCAGTAGCCCATCCAATGCCTGAGCATCCTGCCCAAGCATCCCGTCCCAGGGTGAGGGATGCAGGCAGACACCTCATCTGGCACCCAAGCATCCTGTCCAGTGCCCAAGCATCCCACTCTGGGGTGAGGGATCATAGAATCATAGAATTTCCGAGGTGGAAACGGACCTTTCAGATCATCGAGTCCAACCATCAAGCTAACACTGCCAAACCCACCACTGACCCGTGTCCCTCAGCACCACGTCTGCCCAGCTTTTAAATCCCTCCAGGGATGGTGACTCAACCACTGCCCTGGGCAGCCTCTTCCAAAGCTTGATAACTATTTCTGTGCAAAATTTTTTCCTAATATCTAATCTAAACCTCCCCTGGGGCAACTTGAGGCCATTTCCTCTTGTCCCATTGCCTGGTCCTTGGGAGAAGAGACCGATAACCCCGGCTACACCCTCCTTTCAGGGAGTTGGAGAGAGTGAGAAGGTCTCCCCTCAGCCTCCTCGAGGGTGAACCCCCCCAGCTCCCTCAGCTGCTCCTCACAAGACTTGGTCTCCAGACCCCTCACCAGCTCCACTGCCCTTCTCTGGACCCACTCCAGACCCTCCGTGTCTTGTTGTCAGGAAGGATGTGCCCGAGCATCCCACCCTGTGCCTGTGCACCAAGCGCCAGGGTGAAGCATGAGACGAGCATCCCTTCCTGGGGCAAGGGATGCAGGCAAAGACCCCACCTTGTGCCCGAGCATCCCACCCCAGAGCGAGGAACGTGGGCAAGCATCGGATCCTGGGCCTGAGCATCCTGCCCCATGGCAAGGGACGCAGGCAAACACCCTGTATCATTCCCACGCATCCCACCCCACACCTGAACATCCCGCCTGGTACCCAAGAATCCCACCCTGGGGGCGAGGGATGCAGGTGAGCATCCCACCATCCAAGCGTCCTGGGGAACACCCCGGTTCCCGTCAAGAGGCCAGGATCCCAGTGCGGCGCGAGGACTTACTGGCTTTGTACTGGAAGATGAGACCCAGCAGACAGGCCGCCAGCACGGCCCCCAGGATCCCCACCAGCACCACCAGCTGCTTCTCCGTGCGCGTCCGCTCGGCCCAGCACCCGGGGCTGCCCCTGGAGCCGCGGAAGTTCACCTGTGGGAAGAGCGGCGACGTTTCCCCACCGGCGGAGAATCCCACCAAGGCATTCCCCATTTTCTCCTCCCTATGCCCTCCGCCTGGCACCCACGCGGCCCCCGTCCAGGGATCCGTCAGGATCGGGGCTGGGAAAGGCGGCAGCTGCCTTCCCGAAAGCGGCCAGGAAAAGCGGCACAATGGCAGGAAAAGGAGCGGGACAAGCGTTTTCGGCGGGCTCACCTGCCACTCCGTGCCACCCCAACCCCTCCTCCAGCACCCTTCCCCCCGCCACAGGGTGGTCCCCGTCTCCACCGCCGGCACTGGGACAGGGTGGGGGCCACCACGGCATCGGGAAGTGCCGTAACAGGATACTCCAGCTCAGCCGAAAAACATCCCCAGGAAACATCCCGATGTGACGGCAAGCGGAGACGGCCCCGCCGGGAAAAACGGAGGGAAAAAAAGAAAACAACAACCACCCCAACACAGCGAAGCCCTGATTTTTGGGGCGGAAAACAACGTTTTTGGGCAGAGAGCAATGGAGCTGGGAGCGGGGCCAGCACCGAGAGCATCGCTCCGGCCCCAAACCTTCTCCGGCGAGGCCGGGCGCTGGCAGCCGGGGGGGTTTTCTTGCCACCTGTGGGTTTTTTTCTCGCCACCCGTGGCCCTTTTTAAGCTGCTTTCCTGCTGCCTGGGGAGGAATTATCCTAATCCCCTTTTGTGTGGGGACAAAGCTCCCACCGCTGCAGTAATTGCTCACCCTGGCCACGCCAGGAAGGGGTTTGGCCGGCCAAAAAAAATAAAACAAATGGGTGCTGGGGTGTTGCAAACACCCGAGTCAGGATATAACCCCCCCAGGCTCCTCCGAGGCTGGCGCTGGGTGCCAGGAGGGGAGCAAAGGGCAGCAGGAGCCACCACGGCTCTGCCCATGCCAGACTTTGCCCCACAGAAAGGTTGGTCCCAGGCGGAAAACCCTTCTCCAACCTCCTTTGCTGCTTGCCAGGACCTAAAAATCATCTTTCCCCCCCCCCCCAAAAAAACCCCATACCTGGAAGCCGTTGGGGTACCCATCGCCTTCGCCGATGGAGTCCAGGGGGTCTTCGTCGTCCAGCGTTGCCCGCTTGTAGGTCGACATCTGCGCGGGGAGAGGGGCAAGCTGGGGCGCTCGGTGACCCGGGGGGGTGAGGAAGAGGAGGAAGGAATATGCACCCTCCTAAAGCTGCCTCCTCCTCTTCCTCCTCCTCTGGGGAGCTAAATCCCGAATGGCTCCAGGGTAGCAAAGCGCTGAACAAATGCCGGAGGAAGGTTATGGAGCCAAAAGCTGAGTGAAGCCCGAACCCGCCTCGCTTTCCCCCGGGGCTGGGTTGTGCAACCTCCCCACTTCAGCCTGGAATAACGCCGGTTTCTCCTCCTCCTCCAGCTCCCGGCCCCAAAATGGGGCAAGGGACCCCCTCCCACCCCATGCCCGGGCACCCCAGAAAGGCTGGCAGCAGCAAAGATGGCTTTTCACCCCGAAACTACCAGCTCGCTTGCGCTCCGCACCCCGTCTGAGCCGTGTGTGCCCCAAAACACCCCGGTGGGTCCCTCTGAGCACCCAAAAGTGACAGCACCTCGGATTTGGGCTCCCGACAGGCTCCCTCCCGGCTCCCTGAGCCCCGGGGCGGTATCTTGCACCCATGCCCGGCTCTTATCTCCTCGCCCAGCAGAAAAACAAGGGGAAACCTCACCGGTTGGCAGCCGGCCCTTATCGTGCCGCCACCGTTTCCTTCCCCCTGGCACGGCCCTGCCACCCAGAGAGATTGTCCCTCGCCAGGGAAAACAACCCTCTGCCCACCGCTGAGGGGGTGAGCACCCCAAAACCCACCCTGCACCCCCCACC
>VXBW01006991.1:0-43930 GCA_013400375.1 Thinocorus orbignyianus
AACTCCCCTGTGAGCTCCAGGCTTGGGCCAGGGGAGCAGAGCTGTGGGCCAGCAGTTACACGGCAAGGGGCTTGGGCAGTGAGGGGTCACAAGCTGTGTGCAGGAGCAGAAGCAGGAGGCACCTGCAAGCTCCTGGTTGTAAGGATTTTCCTCAGATGAGCGTGTCTCATCCCTCCTATTGCCCAGTTTTGGGCACTTGCAGGGTATACATGGAGGGATCATGTATTTCAGTGCCTTTTTTTTAACCACCCCAGAGAAGGTTTGGGTTTTTTCCCCAAACATAGAGATATTTCTCTTGAAGAAAATACAATGTCTGGAGAGTGGCTGGGTACAGATCAAAAAAAGATGAAAAGGAGAAAACTAATTTTCCTGTCTGTGATCTCACTGGTGGAAAACGATCCTTTCCTCGCCCAGCCTGAAGCAGGCTTTTGCTGTGCGTTGCGGGTGAGCTGTACTCCAGCGCTCTCCAAATAGCTAAATGCATTTCTGAACCGAAGGAAGCAAACAGAAAACATCCGTTCTTTGTATAATGGAGAAAGCTTTCTCTTTTGTTCCCTGCTTTTTATCGAGTATCTGCTGCCATTATTGTTACTCACTGGGTTATTACCTCCGAGTGGCTACTTCCACCAGCGTGAGCTGGTTTATTGTCTCCTCAGAGCAATTATGGATTGGGATAATTCCTGCCATGCTGTTTCATTGTGGAAGGATCTGCTGTGCTCTGTGGCCAAGGTAACTTGAGGTGATTTGTGCCACTGAGTTACCCATCAAGTTAATTAGGAGTGGGTGGCTGGTGCCCCACCGTATGCTGGGACAGAAGGATCAGCAGAGGCTGAGCCCAGGCATCTCCTCAGTGTGAGAAGTATTCAAAGGAAGGTTTGTTCAGTGGAGCAGAGACTGAGGTTAGGTTTATTTCTAGGGCTAGTTTGTCTTTATTCACTGGTTGACAGTGTTGGTCAACACGTCCTCCCTCCAAGTTTGCAGGACCCTATTGCTGTGTGTGCAGAGAAGACAGGAGTGTCCTTGCAAGAGGACTTGGTGGAAGACACTCGCTATCTTCTTCATTGCTGGCATCTGGGAGGTCATTTGGTTCCATGTCCTGTGCTGCCAAGATGAGAGGAGGAAAGCATTTCTTGTTCTGTGTGGGATTTCCCCTTAGAACTGCCTCACCTTGCTGGTTGGAGAGGGGAAATAAGATGAAAACGTTTCTCTGAAGTTTGAAATCGAGACCTTCTCCTGGGCCTCGCGCATCTGTGGAGATCAGAGTCCCAGTGCTGTTGTGCTGCCTCTTTGAACCGGGGGGAGTTTCACCCCAGGCAGGAATATACACCTGGCTCCGTGTTTGAGGGCTCAGCCTGCAGCTTGCAAAAGTACCTGGTTATTTTTATTCCTTTGATACTTGATCTACTTTCAAAATAACTTAATTATTTTCTCTTTAACTGCTTAGGAATCCCCAAAAAAAGCTTTCACAGGTGAGGCACTGCCAAGGCCCCTTAATTGTCCATGCAGAAGAGGGGTCAGGTCACCCCTCACGCAGCCCTGCAACTGCAGCTGTGCTTGGTGCAGGGTTTCTTCTGAAGGTGAGGGTTTTGTCCTGCCCTGCGTGGGTTTTGCAATCCAGGTACTCAGGTTAGTAACAATGTGTTTATACATTCACTTGCTGCTAGATAAATACAAAAGCCTGACACTTTTAAGCGCTTTCTAATGCCCTGATAAACACAGTTTTCCCACAACTAGTAACTTGTGGATTACAAAACTGTTATTTTTATTTATTATTAATAGCACACAGTAAGGACAGATTAGCATGAAACTATAATGCTATCACATGCTCTCAAAATCCTCCATGCCAAGACCCCATCCAAGTTCAGCTCAAGTAGCAATGAGCTTTTCTAAGGAGGCTTGATAATAAGAAGTCTTTTTTTCTCGCTGGCTTAGAAAATGAACTAGCAAGGTTGAATTTCTGGGATTGTATATATACATAAAACATTGCAAAACAGCATCGTTCAGTTATTTACCCCATTATTAATCTTGGCCCTCCATACCTACAGAAATCTCTACCTGTCTGGACTGCACCTGACACAGAGAAGTCCTGCTGGACCAGCTTATTGTAGCTCCTCTTGGATTTGATACTAAGCCCATGCTCTGGAGTAGATCAATATTTGCCCATTTCACTATTTTCTTGTGCAGAGCATGGCTTCACACTTGCCTTGCTATTCACACCTGGCCCATCTGAACTCCCCTTCTGCAAGAAACTGATGGTTCAGACTGGTCTGAATCAGACAAAGACTTCACCCCTTTCCTGCCACAGGTTGGACCTTGGGTACTTTTGGGGACAGGGACCAGATAGGAAGCCACCTCTCCCCTGTTCCTCTCTGCTCTGCCTCTTGTTCAGCTGAGGCTCTAAGGGTCTTGAAATCCACTCCAAAGTTTCAAAGCAGTCCTCCTTGTGTCCTCCCTTGTTGGGCTGTGTTCCTAGAGCAAAGGGAAACTGTGGTCGTTCACAGAGCACGTTGCCCTCAGAATTATGGTGACAGCATCTGGGGACCTGTAGGACAGACTTGCCTTTTCTGAGAGCTGGCAGGAGAAGGCAATGAGTCTTGAGTCATGGCAATTCCCCGCTGCCTCCTTTTGCCATCAGCTGTGTGAGTCAAACCCCTTTTCTGCTCAAAAAAAAATTCCTGGACCAAAGTCTCACAGCCACTCTTGCCATCCCAGAGTGCACTAAGGTATAAGCCATCCATGCAAATTTTTTCCTTAGGTAACTCAGTGCCTGAGTGGATTGTTTGAGTCCAGGTTGACTTGGGAGACACATAGAAGCTCACATTCACCTGCCAGCTGTAGGTGGAGGTCCATTCGCTTTGAAGCCATAATATCTCAGGTCCAGACAGGCATCCAGCAATGGTGTCCTGGCAGCTGACTTGAGATCTCTATCAGATGACAGTGGAGGCCTCCAGAGACTTTTCCTACACAAGGTTGGTGTCTTACATCCCTTCTTCCTCCTATTTTTAGCCCTTGGCCTGCTCTCTCAGCTTCTTTCCCTTGGCCCCAACTCCTGAAACAACTCTGGGGTTCAGCATGCTGTGTGAAGGTACCTCCTGAGTCCCCATCTGCATTCATGGAAATAGTCCTACAAGGACCTGGTGGCATTTGTAATAAATATTTGCATTTTGAGAGGAAATACCCTGTTTAAATATAGGGTGATATTAACTCCATCATCTTTGTGTTCCCCCATATTCCTGAGCTCCACTCACCAGCCCTGGCCCCTGAGACAGCTCTGCTGAAAGCAAATATGTCAGTCTTCACTGCACAGGGAATATTTTAAGGCTCTGAAAACAAAGTTTATTATAGCGAAGCTGCCAAAAGTGTAACCACTGCCATGCTAAAATATCCTCTCCTCCTACATTTGTAACGTGGGAGTCTTTTATATCCTCTTTACTGCTGCTGAACCATACATTTGTCTTGGCAGCAGATGTATATAGACTGGGACCTATTTCAGTGTCATGCAAAAGAGCTCTTAGGTTAAAAGATATATTACAGCTTACTGGAAAGCTTGAAATTAACTGTGTGATGATGCCACATGAAGATAAAGAACCAGCAATTTTATTGAATTGCGATTTTATCCATATGGGCTGAAGGTTTGAACTGTGTTAACGTCTCCAAAGGTCTTTATTTGCCAAATTAACTATTGAGTTTTGGGCAGCTAGGTGGAGATAGGGAAAAGGGACCTTGTTTAACCGTTTCCAGAAAAGCACTGCTGCCTTCTCCACTGTATAGGAGTGACCCAAAGAGAAGGCAGCCAAAACACAGCCCCTGCCCCAGCCATCGCTGGCTATTGCAGGGGCTTCAGGGAGTCCATCCGCTTCCTCTGCTCTCAGGCACGGTGGCAGGAAAGACTCAGTCAGTCCCTACAAAGCTCTGCTGTGGTTATTATTAATACCAAGCCCATAAATGTTAGTACTTCAGTAGCCAAATTCCTCTGCGGTGCTGACAGAGCTCTTACAGCTCTTGCATTTAAGCAGCAGCACCGAAGGTGTCCTCGGATGGCCCAGCATTTCCTCAAGTGTCTGGCAGCGGCAGACAAACGGTTAACGATGGAAAAATACGTATAAGTTTAGGGGAAGGAGTTTTTTAAATATATGGGGTTTGCTTCACATCTGAGCTCTTGGCACAGTGTCCCCTGCTTCTAATCACACCTTATAACTGCAGTTTAAATCAAAACCCGCAAGGCTGGACCAGTTGGATCCAGTTCCTATTAAGCCATTTGATCTGCAACTGAGCAGATTTGCTGTCACCAAGCCAGTCCCCTGCCTGCGCCTCTACATAATGAGGCTCCCGCGGCAGCCTGCCTCTCCCTGCTCAGTGCGGGGGAATCCATGAAATACTGGGTATTTCATGGATACATTCCCCCTGCACCATCTCTCTCCTCCTCTCGCCCCCTCCCCGAGCAGCTGGATGGTGAAGCTGCGGTGGCGTGGGGAGGCTCTCGCCAGACTGCGGAGCACAGCTGAAAGATTTGGCCATTTAATAGGTCCGAAAAAAAATATATATATATATTTCCAAGTTAACACAAAATCCCATTTTTGTTCCTCGCTGTAATTTGTTCAAACATTAACCCCTGAAAGAGGTTGGTTGGTGGTTTTGCTATTAAGGGCACTCTGCAGCCGTGAACGGCTATGTGGCTGCCTTTAATAAAAGATGAGGTCTCATCTTCTCCGTGGTGCATCAGCAGCTGGAACCAGAGCTGATAACATTGGCCAGGCCCCGCTTTGCTCTCTGCTGGTATTAGTAAAGGAGCTGGTCTCCTGATTTTATAGACTTAAATAAAAAAAGAAGTCATTGTTTATTCCTTAAATTAACACACCCGCTGATGCATACATTAGCAATAGGAAGGAAACAGTCCCAGGCACCATCTCAGCTGCCTCTGTCCTGTCCATTGCTGCTCCCCCCACAGGGGGCATGCAGGGCTGGAGGACAGAGGGGAGTGATGGCTCAGCATCCAGGACTGCATCACCAGCCTTCTGGTTTAGCATCTTTTTGCAGCCATTTTGAACACTGAATAAAGCAGAAAAAACAGCATGCAGCCATATAAATCCCAGCCAGTCTCCTAAGTCAGACGTGTTTGAAAGCGGAATTGCAGCAGTGACAGGGAAGGATTCACTAGCATTTCCTGCCTTTTTTAAAATCAATCTTTTAAAAAGCACTGGTTTGGGTGGGAAGTTTGTTTGGGTGAAATTATTGAGGACTTATTCTATTAATGGATTTTTTTTTCTTTCCTTTCATATGTGACCAAACTGCACAAGACCACTGCCGACTTTGAACTCTGAATCCCCATTCAAGGACTCTGAGCTCCTGAGGTTGATCTTACCACTTCAATAATACAGAAAATTATGTGAATTGGTGGCAGAAGCAGGTTGCTTGATGAGTGAAGAGAAGTACAGCTCCAGAGCCATGTTATTGCTTGAGACAAGGCTACAGCAGGCAACGGCACCCAGCTCCCCCAGCAGAGTCGGCTGCAATGAAATAACGCAAAAGGTCCTGGTCAAAATTAATTGAGTTAATTAATTGAGCAGCTGTGGCATGCCTATTTTCTCTGCATGCCCTGGCTCTTAGTCCTCCTCTCCAGGGGGAGGAAGTGCTGTTGAACCCATTTATTGGTAATGCTGGTTCTGTGAAGCAGAGGTTGTCACGTTCAATGTCCCACCGTCTCTCAAACAATCAGGCATCGCAGGTGTCTGAGCCTCAGCGGGGACTGAGGAATTTTAGACCTTGTGACAACATTTTCTAGATGCAGAGAATTGAGAGAAGGAAATATTCTGGAGAGTTTCTCCATTAGTGTCTGCAGAGGGATAATATTGCCTCCCCTCTGCCTGCTGTGAGCCCAGAATGGCACCTGTAAAGGGGAAGGTGGGTTGGGTGCACACTGTGCTTCAGACTCTTCAAAAATGGTGTAAAATTGGATCTTCACTTTCCTTTTTTTTACGTGCAGCAGGTCAAGTCCTGCTCTGGAACTCACTGGGTTGTGAATCAGACACGCAGCTGATGGAAATGCTGCTGCTGGCCCATGGCAGGGGTTTTGGGGTGGGGTGGGGTTTTTTTTCAGCCAACCCATTCAGGAAAGAATAAGCTTTTATTTTCTCAGCCATCACTTTTTGCAGCATGTGTCAAGCTAACAATGGCTGGGTATTCCTCTGAGGCTGTAAAATAAGCTCATTCATCCTTTCTCTCTATTTGTTGTAGGGAGAATAAAACAACAACCACCCAAAAAATCCAACCAAGGAAAAGAAAAGACAAACCCTCTGAGCTACTGTTTGGTCTCCAGACGGAGTCTGTGGTACAGCACCAGCAGCCAAGCACCACTTTGGGTCAAACATGAAGGCAACGTGCCATTTGTGTTCACTCCACCGCATGGATGCAGGGCAAGGGAGAAGAAAGGAATGTCAGGGGGAGCCTCTTGTGGGCTCCTTCTCACCAAGGGGAGCCTCCCTCCTGCTGCCTTTGCTGGAGCTTTGTAATTTCCAGCAGGATCATGTTAACCATGGACTCTGCAAGGAGCAGATCTGGGGTTTCAGTCCGTGGCCCCCTTCCCATTGAGTCAGAACTGAATCACCACCCCACGCCGAGCACAAAGGGCTGGAGTTGCTGTTTTGGTGGAGGAGATGGTGGGACCTCAACCTGCTTTAATAGTGGGGATGGATGGGGGATGCTGTCATTTGGTATGTGGCTTTGTGACCTGATGTTGTGGGTCATTGAGATGCAGCAGAGGTCAGGAGGAGAAGATAAGAAAGTGACATCTATGTCTTTGGAAAGAGAAGAAGCAAACGAGTCACCTGACTCCCTGGGAAAGGGCTTGGTGGAGGAATTTGGGTGCTACCCTAAAACTCCGTGACAGTGATAGGTGAGGGCAAAATCTCTAGTGTGACTGCAGGATGAGGACAGCAGCAATGCAAACAGCTTTATCTGCCAGGAGCAAAATGCAAGAGAAAGTATATGCAAGCATTTAGAAAATCTTGTGGGATTTTCTGGGAAAAGCGTGGGTTAGTACATGGCCATCCTGGAGAGCCACAGGAGCAGCAGTTGTGTAGCTACAGGTAGAGGTGGGCACACACTGACATGAGACCTGATCCAGTTACAGTCCACATTTCAGAGTTTGTGAGCAACCACTGAAATCCTGGTGGCCAGTCTTAGCTGAAATGCAGACCTCACAAAAAATTAGGTGAAGTCATTGGCACTCAGACAAAGGCACTTAAAACGAGGTTGTCTTGTCACTTGTGAGGTGTCTCTGCTTGGCTGCAAGCTCTGCCTTCGTCACTTCACACTGGGGATGGTGCTGATGGGTTTGAACTTTCTAGGGGGAAAGGAGGTTGTGGGTGCTTAAAATAAAGGCAAAAGTCTAGAGAAGAAATAGCTTTGAGAGGGATTTGCCTAGACTGGATTGGAGGATCGAGTTTAACCTTCACCCCCTGCTTCCCCCCACTTTCCATGGATATTCCAAGACACACCAGCTCTCATTGGTGTTGCATCTGTCTTGAAGGTCTTGATATGTCAGACATTAACACTCAGCCCACTTTCCAGGTTTGAGAAGATGCTTTATCTTGACTAATCTGGGCTAACCCACCAGCACATCCCAGTGGCTTTGCCAGCAGGGAGGTCTGGCCAGAGCTGCTTGTCCTGGAGATGCAGTCCAAAAGCAGGAATCATGCCTGCGGAGAAGGAAGACTCACAGGAATGGCTGAAGAACCAAAAGACTGGAACCAGAGATCCCTCCTGTCTTTCCAGCAGGTTTAAGGCCTATTCTTTGGTGTGTTTTACTGGCCCAAAAGCAGAGCAACCATTCATCCTGCTGAATTCCTCCCAAATTCTCCAGTCGTAGCATGGCCAGTATGAATGCCAGCAGCTGGAAGACTGAAATAGCAGCTACCATTGCTTAGGCCCCACTGATTTTTCCTGTGGTTTTTCTGTGTCCTTTAATCTGCAGTAAATAATCCCTCACTTCCTTGTGGTCTTTCTAATTCCATGCTCTGTGCCGGTGCTTCCTGTAAACAGCGGGACTGGTGGCCCATGCGTGGCCACTGCCGTGTAATTGAGGCTCTGTCCGGCCATGCAAAGGGCATGTGACAGGGCTGTTTTTCAGGCTGGATGTGGCTGTGTCCAAAGGCTAAATAATGGAAAGGCCTGATTCTCCTCTCCAGCCAGCCAGCAAGCCAGGAGAAGTCAGGGCTGGCTGTGGTGAGGCTGGTGAATAATACAGGTGTAAAACCAGCACATGTAAGAGCATCAGGTCCTGGCATCCAATGAATTGTGCTGTCTGGCCTCCAGTGATCATGATTAGGCCAGGACTTGAATGCAAAATCGGACTAAATTATTGAAAATTAGGTCCTTCCAGCACACGTTTGCACTGGTGCTTGCTCTCCTGTGCAGGAGCCATGTTCTGTGCAGATGCCATGACCAGACCTTGTTTAGCCTTTAGTTGACACAACTCTGGTCTAACATTTTGAGTTGAGTCCTAAAATTAAAGAAAGAGATGAAGGGTCTGTGCTGAATTAAGGCTTTTCCTGATCTTTGTCCTTTGCACTCTTGTAGGTGAGAGATCTCTAAATCATCTGGGGCACTCTGGCAGCAAGGGAGGTTGAGAATGCATTTTTCTGATCAAAATATCTTCAGCTGCTTTATGACTCCTGGAACTGTAAGATTTGGGAATCAGATACCCATCCTGAAGCCTAAGAGAACTAATTTTTCCCAGGTGAGTTTGTGTTAAACAGATGGTACATCAAAGAGGGTTGCAAGAAGAGCTGGGCTGGGCTTTTCGAGCAGCACAGCTTTTCTTCCTGTCTGAAAGCTCATTTCTCTGGGTTTCTGTTGACCAGTGGATCCCCACACACAGATACCTGAGCATCCAACAAACAATTTTTAGAGGAACATCTTTGCTGCCGATGTATCTTGGGCTGTCACTTGTGCTTGTCCTGGCTATCCTTGCACATGGGGTGTCTGCATGTGTCCAGCTGGAAGATGACAGAGTGAGTGTGTGTATGGAGGTGATTCTGGAGATGGATGGGTGCAATCCTACCAGCCCTGCTAATATTTGCAACTTGCAACATTGAGGGAAGGACTTTTTATCAGGGAGTGCAGTGATAGGACAAGGGGTAATGGTTTTAAACTGAAAGAGGAGAGATGTAGATAAGATACTAGGAAGAAATTCTTTACTGGTGAGACACTGGAACAAGTTGCCTAGTGTTGTGGATGCCCCATCCCTGGAGGTGTTCAAGACCAGGCTGGATGGGGCTTTGAGCAACCTGGTCTAGTAGGAGGTGTCCCTGCCCATGGCAGGGGGGTTGGAACTTGATGATCTTTAAGGTCCCTTCCAACTCTAACCATACTGTGATTCTCTGATTAATGCTTTTATATTTACAGCAAGACATGACCATAAGAGGGGTCTTACAACCAGACAGTTAGCACGTGCTCCTTCCCAGCGTGGCTGCTTCCAGAAATCTCCAGGTTTTGATCTGCTAGCTATTTCAAGTAATCCTCAGTTTATTTATTTTCTTTTCATAAGCTCTCCGTGGCCAAGCTGTGACAGCTGAGGGAAACCTGCTCAGTCTTTCAGCATTGATATCTCTGTTACCAGAGCACTGGCTTCTTCCTCATGAGGATTGTGTGTGTTGGCACTCCTTAAAGTATTTTCAGAGCTGAAGCATAAGAAGGAACTCTTCTTGATGTGGTACTGGGGGCATTGAAGAAAATGCCATGAGGGAAAGGCCAACCTCAATTTGTGTCATTTAATGACATGTAACGTCTGTCACCTTATTTAGAATGGGACAATCAACAGCAAATATGCAGTAGGGCTGAGTTTTCCCATTAAATGCTAACAACTTGGCTGTACCTCACCATGGTGCTTGTATGGTAGGGAACTGCGTGCATCTTGCAGCTGGCTGATGGGCTGAGACATGCAGTGGGTATCCTGCTCTGTGTGTTCTGGTGTTAAATAGAGGAACCTGATGCAAGGGATCATGTGGGAAGTTTGGGTTTCTGGCTGCCCACACAGCTCCAGTGTGACCAAATGTTGGCGGGAGCAATCCCAGGGCATCCCATGGAGATCAGATAGGAATTGCTGGCTTTTTTCATGACTACCTTTCCCTTGCAAAGTAGATGTCACATTATCACTAGGCTAAGGTGTTGGCTAAAGCAGAGGCGACTGCAAAATCAGACAAAACCAAAGCTCCTTACAAGCTGTTAGATCTTTCCCTAAGTCCTCTTGAAAAGCATCACAGGTGTAGAAGAAATTACTCCATTCTGTATGCATTTATGCCTGCTCTTATGGATCTCCCTAGCCTCAGGCTGACCATGTGCCTCCACCACTCCATGTTTTCCAATGGTGGGGACGTGAGAAGCCTTGAGAGAGACAGAAAGGTCTTGCCTGAACAGCAGTAGGAGCCCTTGAGACCTGAAGCCAATAATCCTTGCCTGGAGATGGTCTCTTTGGCTCCAGGCACTGCTGAGTTAGCTGGTGGAGAAAACCACTGCATTAGATGAAACCACCGTTAAAGGAAACTTCACAAAAGTGAATAGCTAGTGGTCAAAAAGAGCTGCCAGACTCCTGCTTTCTCAGTAACTAATAAAAGTGCCTTTTAACACAATTAATGTGATGTCTTGCTAAAGACTGAAGGAAATTGGAATTGAGACATTTGTATTTTGACAGACTCTGTGGAAAACTTCTGTTCAGACTGGTAGGAATGAAACCAATAAATTTCTGAAGAAACTTTCTGAATTCAGCCTTCAAGATAATAGATAGGCTGTTCTGACTGCGGATAAATAAACTCTGTTTTTATAAGCGTTTAAAGACCTTCGGGATGACGAAGTGGAACATACTTCAAGTCTCCAAAGATGGGAAGTGGCTTCTGAGTCAAATGCCCTCCCGTGCCAGGGCTCGTATTTTAGACTGAGATCACTCTTTTGTGACTTGTTGACAGGTTTTTTGTTGTCCTTTTGAAGAAAAAAAGGGAAAACGTCCCAGGCTGAAAATAGCCATGAAACATTCACCAACTGGCCAACCTGTTCTTCAAGAAAACTTCCCAGGGAGCATAAAGCTCTAGCTGCAGCCCTGAAAATGCGCTAAGAAACGGCACGCTGGGTGATGATTGGGGTAAGGAAACCCAATTTTGAATGACAACAGCCCCTGCCTGACTATTGCTCATCTCTTATCTCATGGTAAAGGTGACCACCTGATGGAAGGAAAGAGGGTAGGTAGGTTAATTCCCACCAGGAAATGCTTAGAGGATGGTCTCTCAAGGTGGAAGCAACTCACTCCCTTTTTGTGAAGAACAACCCTACTTGCAATTCTCGCCTTCTCTGGCAGCAGCCACAGCCCTCCCAAAGGCTGATGGTGAAAAGGCTTGGATCAGAGCTCATCACCTTTGGAACAGCAGGGCAGGTCTCTCTGTGCAAGGTCGGGGCTTAGTTCTGCATTCAAAACCAAAACAGATCCAACCCAGAGCCATGGGTGGTGAGCAACACTGAAGGCTTAGCACCAAGGTTTGTTTGCTTTCTTCTGCGTATCTACCAGCTCATCTGAACTGTTGGATGTGTTGGGTTAAAGGCCAGCAATGCATGCTTTATTTGAAATGTAAAGTCACATTTCTGAAGGAAAAGAGAGGCGAGTCACGTGTACAGGGTAGAGCCCAAACCAGGCTGATGGGCTCCAAATGGATGTGGGTGCCTGCAGTGGCCCGTGGCCAAAGTATGGCCCTGGCAGAAGGGCAGCACACTGGAGCAACATGCTTCAAGGCCAAATGCCAGTGCGATGGCCAAGTTGCTGAGGCTCAGAGAAGAGGCATCAGAGCATTTAAAGGACTGGCTTAAGGAGCTCCATGTCACTGGTTTCTCAAAGAGAAAAAGAAGGGAGAGCGGGTCAGGGATTGAGATGTACAAAGGTGATAGAAGTCAGGGAGTGATGGGATTTAGGAGGCAAAGTCTAACAAGATGTCTGGAAACAGGCAGCCTGTGAATCCAGCCTGTAAATAAGGCTCTATTATTTAAAAGTTATGAATAAGGGAAGTAACTCAGCTAAACTCATGCTGATCCTTTGCTGCTGAGAATGTTTTGATCCAGACTGATCCCTCCCCGCAAAAGCAGATGCTCTAATTCACGTGGAAATGAATTCAGGTCTGAGCTGCCCTGGGGAGGAGCTTTGGATGATGCAGCAACTCACCCTGCCTTCGAGACCGGATTAAGGAAAGTTGTCCTTGCCAAGGAGCCCAGGGGGAGCAGTGGAGGGTCTGAAGGAAGTGCTGAGGTTTTGACTCACGTGCAGAAGATCATGCAGGAAGAGAAAGATGCAGCAGCATCCCTCTGGCTTGACATGTGGGCCACACTGTGCCTCTGCTGCTGTCTCAGCAGTACTTCCTGGGCTCTGGTTGCTGGTGGTGGGAGTAGAGGGAGCTTTCTTCCTAACAGGGGGAAAAAAAATAGGCTGCTTGCAAGTAACCAGCTCACACTCTGGCTGGCTGCAGGAAACATGTGCTCCTGCCACCAGAGACACCACAGTTGCTACAGCAACTGCAAAGCACAGCAACTCACCAACACCCTCCCTCTGCCACCCTCCACCCCAACAAAATAAGGCAGAGCGGGGAAGGTGATGAGGAAAGCAGCTGGTGAGGATGACATGATCCCCGGCAGTCGGGACTGCCACATGCTCTGCTCCTGCCTGGGCACCGCTGCATTTCCATCAGTCCTGACAAGCACTTAGTTTCCAGGTCAATATGGTTTCATTCACCAGATTTACAACACAGGAATGGCCTCTCAGAGCACTCACGGACCTCCGGCCTGCCTTCCCACCCCAGGCATCTCCCCAGTGGGCATCTGCAGAAGGGTGATGCTTGATCACATCCTCAGTGCTTGTTCAGCCTCTGGGGCCAGTGTGAGAGCTGTTGGGATGGGGATGTGATGCTGGGGATGCTTTGGGGAGCACCACAGCAAGGTGGGGGAGGGAGGGCAATTGGGAGGCTAAAATTGAGCTGTGCTTGGCAAGCAACTGCTATCTCATTACTATTTCAGTTGGGCTCTCCGTGCCTCCCAGCACTGTGCTGTCCTGCCTCAGTAAAAGCATATGGTTTCCCCCAGTGCTCCTCTCTTAAATATTTAATGGCAGGAGGAAGAGCTGTTTTAAGAAATGCTTCGGTGCTTCCATCTGAACAGAAGGTTGTTTTAGGTGGCCGGAGCAGACAGGAAAAAGCTTTAGCTGTAATCTTTCAGCATCTTTCAGCTATTGGAAGGGTGCCAGCATGATTACGCAGAACAGGGGGAAAAGGAGAGGTGTTCTGGATGCCCAGAGAGAGTAGGGGCTCCTGGGATCTGTCCTGCATCTCCTTCCCAAGTCTGTACTGCTATGGCCTGATTTGAAAGAGGCTTCAGGTTTGGAGCTTTAGTGGAAAATGCTTGAAGATCACCTGCCCACTGATCTTAGCCAGGCTGGATGTGTCAAGTTTGCCAAATGCCAAGGATATAACGGAGATTTAAAGGCATCCACCTGCCAGAGACTTCCTAAGGATTTATTGGAGTTCATGAAGTGGTTTGAAAAGCCTGGATAAAATCACTATAGAAGGAAATGTGTTTTAATCCCAGCCAAGTCATAAATCGGGCCATCCTTAATACAAATGACTGCTTGAGATGAGGCTGAGACAAGACAGGAGGGCTGTGCTTCTCCTTCATTCGGCAGTCCCGTGTGCCGGCACACCTGCTCCTGTGGGGACCAGCTTGGTTGTTGCCAGTACTCAGAGCAAACCTTCATCTACACAGATGCCCCACACCTCTGCACTGGGGACCGGGATGCCAGTGGGGCTGATGAAAGTGTTGCCACAGCCCATATTATCTTATCTTCCTAATGAAGGCCATTTATCCACAGGGCAGCTGGTGTCAGGCTGAAATCAGTGGCCATAAGCACTCCAGAATGAGTTGGGCGCAAGAGCTATTTAAACCAGTAAAACATCCCAGGCACAACACATGCAGTGGTCTGCACTGGTCTGGGCTCAGAGAAACACCACAAAAGATTGTATACAAAGTGGCATTAAACTGCAGGTTTTCATAGCAACAGTTGTGAACTCTGGAACAAACCTTTCTGCAAATCCCAGCCCCTTCCTATGCAGCCATGGTAGGATTAGGTTTTCGTTTGAATGATGGGCAAGGGAGGGTGTCAGACATTTCTCAGCACTGACCTTGTGAAAGGGCAGTGCTACTGAGCTGCTCAATAATTTATAACCTTAATATTAGAGGACAGTGTTTGTAGAACTTCCTATCACTGCCGCCTGGGATAAGAAGCAGCTTTCCAAGAGAGATGGGCTGATTGCAACAAGCCCTGCGAGCATGCATGGAGCACATCAACAGGCATTTGCCTTAGTGGTTTTGATGGGGGTATGATTTCTTCATTATCACGACCTTCTGTAAAGATCCTGGTACAAAACCATGGCTAAAATCAAGCAGCGGATGGTGCACACTAAAAATCAAGTGCTAGCCACAGCCAGGTGGTTTTCTGCTCTTCTCAAGGCACGAAAAGAAATAGCACAAGATGTGCTTGGTGCTGCAGAGGGGAGGATTTCACTGCTGCTGAGCAAAGCGTGCAGCTTTCTCTGAGCCCCAGGAAAGCCAGGACAGCCCGGTGGCTGGAGCAGGCCATCCAGCTACAGGAAAGCATTGGGGGTGCAGGGGAGCACCACCAGCTTGCAAGAATTAGGACCCGACTCAACATCCTATTGATTTCTCTGCACTAGATAGTTGGCAAGGGGGATTTTTAAGCAAATGCTTAGAAATGTAATAGTTCAGCCTCCTGCTAAGCAGCTTTTCACCCATTGCACTGCTCTTCTTCCATCTCTGGCAGGCAAATGGCTCCAATCCACACTTCATAAGACAAATCCTGGGAGCAGCAGATACTGATGCCCATACTGGACTGAGTCCCATGGGTTTTCCTTGGCAGCGGTTTGGCCACCTGCCCGAGACTGCCACAGCTCCTGCTCCTGAGAGTATAAAACTTCTGGGACTTTGCTGGTGGAGCTGTAAGAGCGAGGCTGACCATGTTGGGCCACATCCTGCTCTGCTGACTTCTGTGAAATCCATGATGATGCCCCCAATATTGACAGAATCAGCTGTTCCTTCAAAAATTATTAAACATGAGCAAGCAGCTTAGGAAATGCCCTTGTTTCTCAGCATATTTCAGGTGCCCAATGATTGAAATTGTGTTTATTGTCATTTTTTTTTGCCTTTAATGGGCTTGAGGAGGACATCAAGCTAGACAACAGCCCTTAGGTAAGGACATGCTTGCTGAGGCAGAGACAGGTGTGTGCAATGAGGTTAGAAAGGCAGTTTGTCCCCACATTCACCCAGGCAATGCAAAATGGGAATGAAATTATTCCCTAGGAGTAACCAGAGAACAAATAGAAAATGCATGGAAAGCCCCAGGGTGGAGCAAAAGAAGCCACCACTTGTGTATATCAACACATAAAATAAACTGGCACACAGCCCATCTTTAATGGGGAATCCCTGTGTTTTTAATGCCCCGTATTGCAGCCAGGCATTAAAATGCTGGGACGTTTCTTGGCTACAAGGGATGGGAGAGGGTTGGGCCACAGTAGAATGTGGTGCTGGGAGGGCTATGGACCTTAATTAACCTGCTCAGCATTTTTGCTTGCCTCGATCCACACACCATGCAGGCCTACAGTGCTTTTATTGTACAGAAAACAAAGCTCTTGCACTTGAATGTAGCAGCTACAGTACTACAGTCTTGCCTTAACTGGAGGTTTCTCAAGTGATTTAAGTCCCTGTCTCTGCTAGTTCTTCCCTCCTCCCCCCACCCCCNTTTAATTTGCAGCCAGAAAAATAGAGGTGTTTGCATGCAGGGCCAAGCAGTCGACATCTTTTTGGAGTAGAAGCCCCAGTGGTATTTCCAGCATTAAAGCCATTGTAATTTTTCCAGGGTTTCAGTGGCACGCTTGGCTGTTGGTGCTGTCCCCGTTGGCAGCTGTGGCAGGGACCATCCCTCCCTGCCTGCCCAGCTTCTCCAGGGAGGCAGGGCTGCTTTGGACAGCAAATTTCAGAGCCCAGATCACCACAGCCCCATGAAACAGCCATTGGTTTCTAGCCTCTGGGAGGAGGTTTGCTGGCTTATATTGCTGCTTAAAAATAACTTGGCCACTGCTGCATCTCGTCAGTGCGGGGCTCAGGATGTGCAGCCCTCTTTTATGTGGGGTCATTCATTCACTCCCATCAGGGAAGCACTCGAAGATGAGACGTGCTGCATGAGTGCTGAGGATTAGTGGGTTTATGTCTCTTGCCTACAGGTCCCTGGGTTAGAGGTGCAGGAGCTGAAGGCAGGGCTGGGGGACCCCATGCTCTGCTGCTGCCCTGCCTCCAGCAGCACGGGCAGCCCTTTCCTAAGGTTTGGAAATGGTTTGCATGCAAGCTCTTTCCAAAACCCACAAATCGGGCTGCGACCTTGGGTTCCAGCCCTGCTCAGAGGGTAGCATCAGGCCCTGTTTATCTCCTTCCCCTGCCCCAGCTCTGCTGGAGCAATAACCTACTTTCTTGCTTTGCGGAAAGAACACCTTGGATTAGGTTGCTGCAAATGAAAGGTTTCAGTCATGGTATCAGATGAGCTGCAGGTAAGCAGTGGGTTTAACGTCAGCTTTTTTGGCAGCTTCTTTATTCCTTCTCTGCTTAGCACAAACAAGCCATCTTTGTGTGGAAGTTCATTTTCCTTTTTAGCCACAGCATTTGTCAACACGGCTTCCCAATAATCCTCTCCATGCAGATAAAGGCGAGCCGGCAGCCAAACCAGATCCCTGTCCTCCAGGCTGAACAGCAGCCCGCTGCCCACTCCAAAACCAGCAGGCAGGTTCATTAAAGGATTCTCCCCTCTACCACAGCCCCTTGCCACCATGGAGAAGGGCAGAAATGGTGCCCACCCAACAGATCCTAAATCCCAGGGTGACACTCAATCAGCCTTAACTCCTTCCTAATCAGCCCCATGCAGTTAAAGCACAGGCATCAAAACCCCAGCCCCCAGAAGGTCTGGGATGGCTTAGTGCCTTTTTGTCCTCGTTAGGAAAATCCACCAAACTCTGGTCCAGGATATAGGGAGGAAAAGAAGAACTTCAAATCACTTTGACTGTCTCTGTCCTTTAGACATGCATTCTTTTTTTGGCCTCACGAGGCACTCAGACCAGCATATCTAAACAGTCTATCATTTTATATTAAAAAGAAAAACCAAAACCAACAAAACTCTTCAGATCAAAGCCTGACACGGTACAGGCTGTGTGCCCTGTGGGTTGGCAGGATGAGACACTGCCAAGCATCCACTCTGTCCCCAGTGTAGCCAGTAAAGACAGGAGAAGGGGCTGGTGGTGCCAGGCAGAGCAGCACCCACCTTCACAACCACACACCCAGCTGGTTCCCATCAGTGTCTCAAGCCTCCTGGCTTTAACTTGCAGCCTCCTTAACTGCTTCATTTCTGCTAATTCACACTATCCCACCCCCAGCAACAATATCACAAAAACTCTCCAGCAATGTGAAGGCAGCATGAGCTGAAAGTGCCTTTGCTGCTGAGCTAAATAGAATCAGGGCTCATTTTACTGCTTAGAAATCTTTAAGGAAACAAGCAGGTCGATGAATAATCCAATTTTTTAAAATCAAAACAGAGGTGCTGGGTAACTGGATACAACACTGGCCTAAATTTATACACAGAGTGACGAATGTTAATGAAAAACGAAATTGAAGCCCTGCATGGTGCAAGCTGGGTGCGGTGCGGTTTGAATCCTGGTGAGCAGCCGCTTCGTGCAGGAGCAGCTCTGTCCATATGCCCTGGTATCTGCTCAGAAATGGTGCATGGGTTTAGACAACCTGTACAGGCATCGATTGTTTGTTTTGTTTTTTTTTTCTCCAGCTTGTGGATTTTAAACCTCAGCAGTGCTAAAACGTGCCATGGGCTTGCAGAGGACACGTGCAGCCGGTGGGGTGAACTGCAGCCTGAACAGCTGGGGTTCCGTGTCCTTCTCGTAATAAATTCCTCCCAGACGGTGTTTCAGGGGATTGCTGGGATTTGAGGAGAGAAGAGGCCGGCTGGGAGCGAGGCAGGCTCCAGGTTTATCCTTGAAAGCCCCCGTGCTGCAGAGCCCGGGGCTGTGTTTAGCAGCCTGCCTGTGGGGAGACGGCGGCGTTGGCTGGAGGCTGCCTCGTGCTGTACGAACTCACCAATCCTCTCGCCAGCTAAACTGGAGATAAAGCTCCCTATTAACTATGCATAAAGCAGGCCAAAATCCAAACACCTTCCCAGGCCGGAGGTGAAGCTAAAGCTTAAAGTAACTTAAAATAAGTCCTTCCTGTGCTCCTGGCTAGAAAGAGGCCGTGTTGGAGCTCTCCCACGGTGTGCCCGGCCCACCTGACAGGAGGGCAGGGTGCTGAGCAAGGCTGTGCCATGCTTTTCAGCACAATGGAGGCAAAAATCAGGTCAAAAATAACCCCATCCCAACGTCAGCAGCAGAGCTGAGAGGAACCAGAAGTCCTGAGCTGTTTCGAAGTCACATTAAATAATAAAGCAGAGAAATGAATAAATTAGCTCAGCATCTATTTAGGTCAGCCCTCTCCGTTTCTCCCAGCCACCTCCGTGTGCCTCCTCCCCGCAGCGATCAGCTGCTCCCTGCACACTGTGCCTGCAGATCTGCTCGCTCTTTCCGAACAGCCAGGCTCTGGGGAAGTGTGGGTTGAGCAGGTGTCACATTGGCTGCAAACGATCACCCCAGCTTTGGGAAGCGGCAGGAGAGCTTCCTTTTCCGTTACCAGGGCACAAATTGTGCTGGAAAATCCCATTAAAGCAATAAGCGTGGCCTCAGCACACACGGCTGCTCCCTTCCTGAGGTTCTGTCCTACACCCAACACTGCACGGAGCCATGTGGTCCTGCTGGGTGGGCTTGCAGCTGCCCAGGAGCCGAGTCTCCATGCTCTGCCTGCTCGTCTGCTGCCAGCCCAGTGCAACCTCTGGGTAGCCCCAGTCATCATCCAGCGATTCTCCATGCCCAGCTTCCAGCCACGGCAGCGCCTCCACCTTTGCAAACCATCCTTCCCCACCTTGCAGGTGCCTCAGGCTCAGTTTTAGTGATTGCAGTTGTCATTTACTGATTAGGGACATCCAGCCAGATGGACCAGGCTGACTGACACAGAGGGGAATCAGCTTTTAAACCTCTAAGCTCCCCTCAAATCATTCAGATGCCTCCAGAAAAATGCAACTATTGTGCAAGTCCTCTAGATACATCTTTATTTATGTATTTCCCATGCCTGGAAAGCCCTCTTTGATGTCCAGAACATCTTGTGGTTTTCAGCCATCAGCAAGCTGGATGAACACTCACCAAGAAGGAATTTACCTGCATCAAGGGCTGTTCCATCTCAGCCCAGTTCCTGCATTGCCAAAACTTAAAGGAAACACAACTGAGCTGGTCCTCCCCAGCTCTGCAGGTAGCTGTACAAGGTCTCCGGCGACAAACCCAGCCAGAAGACACGTCTAGGGTGTAGGCAATGGAAAATGAGATGTTACTAAGTTTGGCCAAGCTTAGCTGGCTCCTAGTGGGTCCCAGCCTATGAGTCACCAGTACGTGGGCCACCAGCATGGCCTCCCCTCTGAAGGAAGGAGCGAAGGTGGAAAAATAACAAGAGGAAACCAGTTGTTAGTAGTGCCAGCTCTGGGGAGAGTGGGAGGAGGTGGCAGGCCTGGAGAGAAAGGTCACGACTGCATTACAGGCAGCTGCCTGATTTTTCCTCCTGCCTTCACGGTGGGAAGCTTCTTAGAGAAACACACTTGTGGAGGCTGTGCAGAGGTTCTAGGCTGATCTGAAGGATGGTCTCCATGGAGGAATGAAAGCCTCTGAGGGCAGCCAGGAGTGATGGAGCTGCTGTAACTTGTCCTTCCTTTTGCTCATGGTCCCAGCTCACCCCTCTCTTCTGGTTGCTCCTCTGATTTCTGCTGGGCTAAGCTTGATCACCCCTGTTGAAAGCAACTTTTGGCCCAGTGCAAACATTGTAAAAGAAGACCCGCTTTGCAGATGTAGTTGGAACAAACCCATCCATCTCCCTGCTGCAGCTAAACATCAGTGCAAAGCATTTGTTCCCCAACCCTGCCCCATCGTAGTGCTGATGCCCATCTGTACCTAACCCAGAGACTATCGCTCTTTATTCTGAGCCTTGGTGACAGTGGTGGCAGGGGGAGATTCAGACAACCAGAGCATGAGCCAGTGACCCTATTCCTTGTCCAAATGCAATTAAATTCCTTGTTCCAATGCAATGAAACTATGGCTGAGGAAAACAAAACTGGTGTGAACTGGAGTGCACCCAGCAGAGCACACAAGCCTTGGCTACTGTTCCTATGTCCCTGCCATCAGTCCGAGGGCACTTGTCAGCTGCGCCACTTCAGCTCCCCATCCCATAGGAATACCCACAGCCGTGGATCAGCACTTCTGTTCCTCGTTGCCTTGCAAGAACTCCTGCTCTCCTGAACCCTCCAGTCTGATGACTGCCACCAGTTGCCACTGTTTTTTCTTACTGTTTTTTGCAAATGCAGAGAGCTAGCTATGCCCCCACTGGCAGACTGGCACT
The DNA here is from genome assembly GCA_013400375.1 of Thinocorus orbignyianus. NCBI lineage: Eukaryota > Metazoa > Chordata > Aves > Ciconiiformes > Thinocoridae > Thinocorus > Thinocorus orbignyianus. Next base: position 20,617 of record VXBW01006991.1, read on the forward strand.
TTCTATAAGCAAAAGAGTATTTCTTAATGTCTTTAAGAAAATTGTCCAAAGATTTTAGGGAAAAAGTCTCACGGCCAAGTAGGATACCAGGTCAAGGGGGAAACTGCTTTGTGTCTTGCTGTTATTCCCTGGTGATGTCCCTTCTCGCTCAATGAGATCAGCGCTCCCACTTTGAGCCCAGAGTGGGATCTGTTATACTTAGGCTCCCTCTAGTGCCTTCATGTCCTGGCATCCCTGCTTCTCCATGTGGCTTATCCAAGGTGTATTGGCCATTTGTCCCCGGGGACTGTCCCTCATCCCCATTGCTAGTTTGGGCTTACAGCACAGCACAGTCAAGCACTCTTTGCCCACAAGCTGGGAACAGCCCTAAAACTGCTGCAAATCCACCAATCCCACCAATGCAGGGACAGCGCAGGGACATGCCAGGTGGCCTAGCTCTACCTCCTCTGCTCCTAGAGGGAGCAGCATTTAGGGGCATCCTATAGTCCATGTCAAGCAATGACAGCTGGGCTCCTAATCAACACCTGAAGGTCGTAGCACCTCCACTGCGGAGGACACTGTGTAGCAGAGACTGTCTGTGCACTGGGGTACTGGCGAGCTGGGCTGTCACGCTGGGTCCAGCATCCTACATGAACACAGCTTTGCCTCTTTTTATCTCCTGTGAAAATGGGAAGGAAATTTCCCAATGTGTTGGGAAATGACCAGCCTCGGCCACAGTTTGAGCCTTTCTTGTAAATTTCAGCCAGGCTCAGCTCTGGTGTTTGCACTGCGCTGGATGACCCACAGCCCTGCAAACTCTCCTGTTTCAGAAAGCACCGTGCAGAGGTGAAGGCAGCCTTTATTTCTCATGCCCTGGCAGGGCTGGTGACTAAGAGAGGTGTCCTGGGCACCCTGTGCTTTGGTCACCTTTCAGCACAGGCTGTGGCAGCAGCCTGAACCCCGACACGTCGGGAGAAGTTTCTCACCTGTAACATCACCCTAAATGTATATATCAGAATATATAATACCAGAACACCTCTGAAGTATTGCACTGAATGTCAACAAAACCATCCCCGTGCCCTTTTTGGGGTGGGTCACAGTGGTTTCCTGGAAATTAGTGATTTACACCCACAAAGCACTTTGCTTGAGCGCTGACCTTCTCTGAGTCACTGCCGTTACTAAAAGGGGGCATAACAGTCATTTATTGCCCCAACTCCCAATGTCAGCTCTCAGGGAGGGAGGGGACAAGATTAGAGGAGTCTGCTGAAATGTGGCATCAGCATGAAAGCCGTGACAAACCTAACAGAGATCAATCAGCATAAATGTGTGTGATGCAAGGACGTTGACTGAGATAACACAGTTGTCAGAGGCACTGAGATTTTTATTTTAACCTATGATTTTTCCCTAATTGTTTTGCAGCTGGAGTAATTACCATCCTATTTAATGAGCACAGATCCTTTAATAAATGACACTTGGGCTAACATGCACTAATTAAGTCTGTAATCACTGAAAGTATGATTGAAGGTTTCAGACTGGCCAATTAGAGACATCACAGCTCATCAGAGCACAGCAGAAATTCAAGGGGTCTTGATCACCCCGTGGTGTACATGGCTGTTGATCCTACCTTGGATCATCCTTTTCCTCTGATATTCCATATTGTTTTATAAATGACCCTGAATAGATTACACACAGCCCCATAAACTGAATGCATTTTCACAGTTTAAGTTTAATAATTTGGCTTAGAGTCTCATGTATCACCTGGGCATCAAGCACAACATCTCTAATCCCCACCTGTCTGACTGCTTGGCTCACGTGGCCCAGCAGCAGCTGTGAAAGACTCAGGGGGAACTCTGACAGCAATAATTGCAGCCACATACTGGAAGAACTTGAAAAAAACGTAGCTGAAACCATAAAATAAACCCTCCTGTTTCTTCCTACGAAGGCAGGCTCGGAAATGACTGAAAAAGATCAAGGGTTTTCATAATCTAATGGCCGAGATAAGGGGACCTGGCAGCATGGTTCTTTCTGCAATGCCGTGGAGGTGAACATGGCTTTATCATCCACTGAGCTGGGCTCTCTGCGTTATCAGAAGTCAGGCTTTCTGTCTGTTGTTGGCCACAGTGATGTTTGAATACTTTAAGACCACAGCTCACTACAGTAGAAAAAATTTTTAAAAAACAGAGCTTGAAAAGTCAGAAGTTTGTGTCTCAAGGAGGATTTAATGGACAACCTCATATTCTGGCTGCAAAATACCAGTAAAAGAATACAGCTATTTTTATCTAATTTTTACACTATTTGCTAGTAACAGTTGCCCAGAATAAAATAAATTTAAAAAAAAATGCCAAAATCATTTTGCAACTTAAGTGTTGTTGAAAATAAGAGAAATACTGAAATTAAATTGTATTAGCTTTCTTTTTCCTGCCTATTTTCATTTCAGTTTCTTCAGCAATAGCTACCTACCATGGATAATTTATCTTTCCTCATTTTTGTAACAGGATGAGCTTGTTCGCAGGTATCCGAACTTGAGGCAGAGTAGCTAATTGCTTGTGGAGCAATTAGCTCCCCTCTGGCCAGGCCTGCTGCCATCCAAGGAAAATGGCCAGAGTAATCTGGCTTGGCTGGTGCTCTCACTGAAAAAAAAAATGTCTGGTTCTCTCTCCTGTGTACTGGTCCAGGTACTGGTTTCTGGGCTATTTCAGGGAATTCAGTTGCCTCTTTCATCTTAAAATGAAGGCAATGCTATGCAAAGACAGCAGTATTTTTCCATGCTACCACAACACAGAAAGTCCTGGGCCTTTTATTCTCGGTTTTCAAAGGTTCCCAGTTGAAATACAGCAGTCCAGGACCGAGATGCTGCAGTTGATGAGCAGGCAGGGCCCAACAGGCTCGTGCCAGCCTGGCCTCTGGGTCCCCCTTCTCCTTTCACTCTTCCCCACGGGAGATGTCTCAGTTCACAACCATGTGGAATGTGGATGTGTGGAATGTGGATGTGTGGAATGGCTGGCAGGGAGCCATTCCACACATCCCCCTGAATTTGGGGCAGTGGGAGACAGCACCGTCAGGCTTGACCCTCTCCCCGCCGGCCGGGGCTGCTGCCACCCGAGGAGAATGGCCGGAGTGGTGTGGCTCAGCTGGCGCTGTGGATGAACGGCACTTCACTCGCCCCCACCTTCGCCACTATTTTACTGTCTTTCAGATACTGATCTACCCAGGTCTCGCCGCTGATCCGGGGATCATGAGGAACAAACTCCATACTCGCAAGTTATGGAGAGGTATGTTTATTCAGCACTGGGAACANTCACAGCTCCAGGGAGCACACACAACGCTTCACTGGAGGATCACAGTTTCAGTGGGCCCGCCGTTTCAGGCCCAGCGCCTTTGGCCTCTTGGCGAGGCCTTGTGCCGGCAGGCCGGCCTGGCCAGCCGCAGCCGACCACAGCACAGAACCCCTTCTGCTGCAGCCGCACCGTGCTGGGCCCGGGGGGATCCACGCTGGGGGGGGCCGTGCCGCTGAGGGACCGGGCTCCGCCACGCCGCGGGGGCCCAGGCGCTGCGGGGCCGGGGTGAGAGCGGGGAGATCGCCGGCGAGGTGCGGTAAGGGCAGCAGGGAGGCCGCCGGGCGGAACTTTCCCGCTGCGGCGCTTGTTGCGCCCCGGAGCGGCGCGGGGTTCCGGTCCGTCGGTGCCATTTCCCAGCAGCCCTTGCGGAGCGGCCTTCTCTTCCGGTGTAGGCGGCGGCGGGGGTAAGTGTTGCTCCGCGCTATCCGGCTCCATCCGGGCCGGGCCCGGGCCCGACCCGACCCCGCTGGGCTGGGAGGGGTGAGGCAGGGCCGGGGCTGCGGTGGGGTGGCGGGCTGGGGGCTCGGGGTCCGTAGCGCTGCCTGGCCAGGCCTCCCCGACTGAGCGGTGTCTCCTTCTCCCGTAGGTACAGCCATGGCCAAGTCCAAGAACCACACCACGCACAACCAGTGTAAGCCGGGGCAGGCGCGGGTCTGGACGGCTGACCGGAGCGGGGGGAGGCGGGGAGGGGTGGTGTCGCCGGGGGGGCTTAGGGCTGTGACACCCTGAGGGGTTCAACCGGCTGCTTTCACCCCCTCAGCCATGGCAGCCCCATCTTCCTCTGTTTCTTGCAGCGAGATAAGCTCCTGAGGGAGGGAGGTGGCGGTGCACAGAGACTGAATGGGGTGTTCGTTGGAAAGCGAGTTCTCTCAGTCAGGACTTGGGCCTGATATAAAAATCATGTATAACCAGAGGAAAAGAGGTGGTTGGAACTAGATCATCTTTAAGGTGCTTTTCAGCCGAAACCATGCTATGATTCGTATGTTTGAAGTAAATGCATTGCTGAATGGCTTTCAGCCTGTGATCCTTTGCTAAAGATGACTATGGTGATAAAATCGTTCTCATTTGGGTTTTTTTTTTAGTTTATGCTGTACATTGGCAGAGTTCATGGGTAGGTGCTTGGTCCTGTGCAGTGAACAACAGTGGCCTTTAAAGATAAACTCAGGCACTTGAATTTCTTGAGGACTGAGGCCCTTTGTTGTGCTGGTGGTGTGGCCATTGATATATTATTAGTTAATGAGGAGCCTGGAATTCTTGGATTAGAAGCTCAGGCAGTGCTGAGAGCACAGCGTGCTGAGGGGTGAGACTAGAGACACTTTCTTAATTTGCAGTTAGTTTGGATAGGAAGGGTCATTTTGATAGGGTCAGCTGGACTTAAAGGAAGGCTAATGCAGCTGTTTAATAATGGCAGAAATGGTAATTTGAATTGTTTTCTGGTCTTCCATGTAGCCCGTAAGTGGCACAGAAATGGCATCAAGAAACCCAGGTCCCATAGATACGAATCTCTCAAAGGGGTGAGTATTTCTGTTGATATTCCCAGGCTTTTAAGCCATGAAAAAAAAAATCTGCGTTTGTATTATTTTAACTAACCTTTTTTTGCAGGCAGGGGCTTATGTTTCAGGTGGTCGCAGCCACTGTGGGTTTCTCTTTTATCTTTGGTTTACCTTACACGCAGCTGTGATATTGCTGACCTACATGTATGTCTATGAAACTGCTTTTCAGTTATTAGCTAGTTTTGTTTCTGTCCTGCTAACTGCTGCTTCCAGTGAAAATAACACCTGTCAGTTGGGTGTTGGGTAGCTCTGCTCTCTTTTGAGTCCTGCTGTGTCTTCACACCATTTAATAATATTATACCATCTCTACTAATCCAGATAATTTGACTCAGAAAATGAGAGGAACTGGCATTTCTGGACAGTATGTAGGAAAGTGACAACCTTTTGCTTTTTCTGAGGTTAGACAAGTGATATAATGGGATCTTTCTCCATGATTGAAAGTGAAAACGGGACATTTTGGCTTTGCGGAGGGTTGTGATTCTCTTTGCTTTAGAGATGTGATTATCAGCTTTTTGGATGTGACATAAAAGTTTGTCTTCTGCATAGCTCAGGGAGGGTTCAGTCCTGCCCCCTCCTGCAGATATTCCATCTCTCTCCTTGCACCGAGTGTGCATGAGTTAAGATGGCAAAACCCCAGTACTCATGTGTGCCAGTTAAAATGCTGTTTACAGTAAGTCAGTAAATGTTTCTCAGTGGGGCAGCAGCTGATGGTTCTAAGAATTGGTCCTAGTCATGACAGGCTGTGTTAGCGACCCATTCGCTGGCAGGAACTGGGGAGCAACTCTTTGTGTCACCTTTTTCCTTTGACTTTAGAAAGGAAAGACCTGAGAAAACGCCACTGGTCTTTGCCCAAGGATTATGTGCTACATGCTTGTTTGCCTGTGTTGGTTTGTGGTGCTTCAGATCCAGAATGAGTTGTGACATGGAAATTAAGTGTCTTGTTTACAGCTTTACTCAACTTTCTCTATTCTTTCTGTTTATTTATCACTGGGGTTTTGGGTTGGTTGGTTGATTTACTTACTGAAATTAAGGAAAATTGCTACTTAAAGGATGGTTACAGATGACTAAAATAATGTTACAGTTTTAATAAATCAGAAAAAAAGTACTGAATTAATCTCAACCAGCACTTGGAAATAACTGGAACGAGCTGGAGATATATCAGTTTTTACATATGTCTCTTCTACAGTGTGGCTTAATTTTTCCTTTTTTTGTTTTTGTAGGTTGATCCCAAGTTTCTGAGGAACATGAGGTTTGCAAAGAAACACAACAAAAAGGGGCTGAAGAAGATGCAGGCCAACAATGCGAAGCAGGCTGCTCAGCAGAAAAAGGACTGATGTGGTTTAAGACAAAAGAGCCACTGATCCTGTTGGCATGTGTATTACAGCATTTTTATAAAAATAAAATTGGACATTAACAAAGTCTTTACCTCCTGAATTTTGAAGACCTCTCTCCAAAAGTCTTGAGTTGTATCCTAGATGCAAGCCAGAGCTGTGGAGAGGTTTTGTGTTGGCATTGTCAGCTCACACACACGCACACACAGAGTAAAACAGCTGCTCCATCCTCAGTGCTGTTGGTATGGGTCATGAGTATTTAGTAGTTTGAAGTCTCTTGTCAAATTGTGAAATGGTTATTGAGCGAGGCTCTGAAATTTAATCAAGAAACAACTTGTTTCTTTCCTATAAACTGAAACCAGCGTTGCCTGGTCTCTGAGGTGACGGTGTTCGATACAGGTAAAATTATTTTTGGCACATGTTCTGAGTTGCCACATTCCACAGTTCTTGTGATAGTTCCTAGTGCTGCTCTGCTCTCCAGGTAAGGTGGTTACAGTTATGGAAATCCTGACAAATGGGAAGGTACCGAGTTCTGGCTCTGGTGTTGGAGATCGTAGTAATTGGTGTTAGAAATAGTGTGTGCTGTATTCTGTGATACTTACAAGTATTGAAGCATTAATGGAGCTACCATGGGAATGTGTAAGATCTATATAAAATAGCCATATTTCTCATAGGTACTGCATTTTACAGAATGTAGAATTGTCTACGTTGGAAGGGACCTTTAAGATCATTGATCCATCCATCGACATAACCCTGACAAAAATCCATTGCTAAACCATGTCTGTAAACACTATGTCAGCCCATCTTTTGAATACCTCCAGGCAAGGTGCCTCAGCCACTTCCCTGGGCAGCCCATTCCAATGCTTAGTAACCCTTTTGGAGATCTTTCATTCCAGTAACAAAAATACCTACCTGATGAAATGTGCTGACTGGTGAGATTGGGGGAGTAAGATTTAAAAGCCTGAGAGGTTTTGTGACAGGGTTTTGTTACTGCTGTCCTTCTGTGGATCAGGAGAGGACTTCACCCTCCAGGTCCCACCAGCCAGGAAAGCTGGTTCCAGAGGTGCTTTGTCATAACTGATGATGAGCCACTCGTTGCCTTGCGACAGGCTGTTCCTGGCGCTGCAATTCCAGCGGTTGCCCACCTGGTGGGGTAAGTCCACAAAGCCACACAGGGGCTGGAGGTTTGTGAGGATCTTTGCGTTGTAGGAGCAAAACACCTGCTGGATTAAAAAGAAAAAAATCTTTCAACTGAAACATCTGATTAATGGGATTAATTTTTTTTTTAGACTAGGTAAGCCAAGTACTGAAATGCAATGTTACTTTGAAACAAGTTAAGTAGTTTGGGTTCTTCATGGCTTGAATTCACAACTCTCTTATCACCCAGCCCTAAAACAAACAATGTAAAGAGACTTACTAGCTTAAAACTCATGATTTTTTTAAATCTGCAGCCCTCAGCTGCTTTGTGCATCTCTTGGATTGTTGCGGAGATTGATGTTTGTCAACCAAAGGAATTTAACTGCTGAGGAAGAGCAGTTGGTCAAGAGGGGTGTTGGGTTGGAGAATGTACAGCCACAGGGTTTATACCACCAACTAGAGCCTGTTAAATAGTCTAAACATTAAGGTTGTCTGCTCCCTGCTGTTCTCCGGAAAGGCAGGAGGTAAACAAGCCAGAGGTTCTTGGTGGTAATCTCTGAAGAGTTGTTTTTTCCCAAGTGCTAGGTCACCTAGGAATGGATCACACTGGCCTAAGTGGTACCCAAGTGTCTGCGGGTATCAGAAGACTTTGTATTGCTGCACCTTCACCTGTGTGTCTGCAGAGCTCCAACCTAGTTTAAGTTCTACATTTGAAATCTCTTAATATGAAGGCTTTTCTGTCTAAGAAGGGGGATTTCATTCATCTCTAAACCCTTTTGGTGTCTTCCCCAGGGTGTTTGTGTTGTGAGAGTAGCTCACCCCCAGGATGTGGTTTGAAGGAAGAGAGAGACACAAGGGTCGGGCTGAGAAGATGATGTTGGCACGTTAACAAGAAGCGGGGAGGAAGATTTGGGCTTCCTGTAGCTCTAGGTAGCTCCCCCAGGCCCTGCCGTGAGAAGCAGCCACTTCATCTTGCTGCCCTTCATGCTGCCCTTCAGTGGGACTGCTTCCCAAATAAGGCCTTGCTGACTTTCCGACCAAAATAGCGGCTGCGTGACAAAATGCAGCACAGTGGAACGTAACCTTAATCCAGGCATCATTGTGTAGCAAGAGACAGGAATTTTGTGAGCTTCCCCAGCAGCTTGGTGTCAGGTTTGTTGCTGTCTGCACCCCGCACGTATGGCGGATCCACAGGACGCTGCCTGGATCACCTTTTTGCGTTTTCTAACCCCATGAGAGCTCGGTCCACAGCTTCCCTCCATGTGGTAGAGGTTTCCCCAACCCAGAAGGAAAAGCTGCAGAGGGGAGTCTGTGCTGACACAGCCTCCTGGTGGGTTTTCATCCTCTTTTCATTTGCCTTGTGAAATAATTTTAAGTTCTGTTTTGATTTCTGTTGGTCAAGTGAGGTTGAAGATCCTTTTTGGGAGGATTACGTATACAGAGCCCAAGACGATGAAAGTGGCAGCTGTGGCCCCCTTGAAACTATTCCCATTATGCAAAGCTCTGTCATCTTTGATATTTAAAAAATTCAGAACTCTTAGGATTAAGTCTTTGGTATCCCACAGGAAGCCAGTGAGCTTGAGAGTGTCTCTGCTCATCTACTGCTATATGTTGGGTTACGTTTCATGCTTGTTGCTGCTGTATGTCATGTCCACTGCAAATGACGACTTCTCTTTGCAATTAAGAGGTCTCGGTATTGACTTCCAGATTGGCTCCTTTTCCCCTGTGATTAAAAAAAAAAGTAGGGAGCAAAGGGCACGTAACCGAATACTGCATCAGCTCATTTGGCAAAGGTGAGCAATGGCACTGAAAGCCAAGAGCACAGACCTGGGAGAAGAAATCCAAGCACTGGGAGACACTCGGATGAGGCAGAGTGTGTACTGGGGACGTATGTTCACAGTGAAAATGAAAAGCTGGGCTGGATGTGAGTTGCTCTGTCCCCCTTTATCACCTTCCAGTCATGTGGTAAAGCAAAAAGCAGCGAACAGAACGTGAGTTCTGCTTCGCCCAAGTTTCAAGGCTGTTTGCAGGTGTTTCTGTGGAACAGGGGCTTTGGCACAGTAAAATACTTTATTTGGTATATCTTAGCTCAAGTTATACTGCTGCTGCCCTGGTGGCAGACACATGACTGTAGGCGAGCTGCGGAGGGGTTCTTAAGGAGATCTCTTCAGGTCTTCCTGGAGTCAGTCAGTGCACACAGCAGTTTTAATGAGGGCTGAAGAGAGGGCTTTAATGTGCTGGAAAAGCTGTAAACTGGAGCAGGAGCTAAATCTACTGCCAGTGAAAGCAAGCGGAGTAAGCGGCCTGAGAACTGTGGTTGTATCCAGTGGCACAGGCTGCCATCGCCTGCCAGCGTGGTTCTGTCACAGCTGAGGTGTTAGAGTGCACAGATCTGGGGACTCTTTCAAATGGTAAGTGGCTTTTTGCCTGAATGAAAAAAAAAAAGGAAAAAGAAAAAGGACAGAAGCTTCAGTTGACCTTTAATTTCTTATTGTTATTTTTTCAAATAGTGCTTGTGGACCCTGTGTCACATTCCTTAAAGGCTTCTGGCACCAAAGCTTCAGTAGACATGCAACAAAAACTAAATTTGGAGTTCCATCAATACATGGAGTCCTCAACGTAGTTTTCATTCATCATGAACAAATCTCCGGGCATATCCCCTCTATGGAGGCTTCAACCAAGTTGATCCTGTGCTGGTTACTGGTTTTTCAGATGTCTAACCCAGTCACTGGCCTGTCGTGTCATTTTCCATTCTGAATGCAGTTGTTCCCGTGTTTGCCAACAGTGAAATCCACCCGCAGCACCCTGCCCTGCCACATTTGCTGTCTGACTTCTGGAGGCGTGTGTGTTAAAACAAATTGATCCTGCAGCAATTTTTCATGCAGAACGCCTTGACCCACTGGCACCTCTGGTCTAATGGCTGAAAAAGGCCAAATAGTCCCCAGTTTGTCTGGGAAAGCTCTTCTAGGGACAAGTTTTAGCTACTATGAGGCCATGACCCTCCTTCTGCAGCCACCCCCTTTCTTGGTCTTGGAAAAGTGGGTAGACAGTGAGACCCTGACTCGCTGCTGCCTCTGCTATTGAACCAAGGGGAGAGCTGAGACGTGGCCAGATGGCTCTTTGCAGCTACCGTCTTCCTCGGGGTCACAGCAAGAGTCCAGGCCCTCCTCCACCCACCAAGTTGGCTGAAAGGAGGTGGTTAAGCTGGGAAAGTTCCTTTTTTTCCTCTATTTTTCTTTTATTCTTGTTCACTCTTTAGTGATCCAAGGCCTGTCAGTAAGCAGTGGTGAATACCTTGGAGGTGTCCTTTCTGTGTGCTAGGATCCAGTCAAGACAGAGGAAAATAGCAGGGCTGCCAGTGATGCCTGTGGAGATGTGATGTGAGAGTTTGGGTGGCCTGTGGGCTGGATGGCCATGGCTGTGGGGAGACCTGGCATCACTGTGGCTCATGATGGATGCCCAGGTATTTGTATCCTTGTGGAAGTGCCCAGACCTGGAATAAAACAGGTCCTCTGAAGCAGGTTTCAGTGGGAAACGACTTCTGCTTCTACACTGGGGAGGTGGAAAATAGTAATTTTTCACCTCTAGGCTATGGGTTTGTTGGAGAGAGTTAACACGCAGGAGCATGTACTGTCACAGGGCTGCTTGATCTAACACATTTCTGTGTCTGTTGGCTTCTGGTGCACCTGCAGTTCTGCTGAATCCTCAGGAACTATGACATTGCGGGCTTGGGACCCTTGGGGGAGACCCCTTTGAGCAGATCTTCCAGATGTTTTCATTAGGGGTGTTTCCAAAATACTCCGGGTTTTAAGGAAAACTGGCTGTTCTAGCTGACAGGAGTTCATTTCCTCAGTTACAAGCCCTGCTTGAGCAAAACATTTGGTGCTCATCCAGAAGAAAGACACAGCCTTATCCTTCCAAACACCTGGCAATCCCTCTCAGGCCTCTTTTCACCACAGGCCTATTTGGTCTGAATTACAATATTTCATTGTTGCTACAAATGAGAGCGCCTGTCACACACCAGATACAGCTGCTCAGGGTGTTATTTCCATGTGGGAGGATCAAAAAAATAAGCTGGTTTGAGGAGGAAAGGCAGAAGGATGGTGCAGTGGGCATGGGGGTACTGGCATGGTGTCACCCTCATCCAGGGTTGAGGGCAGCACGGACAGGGTTTGAACTGACACAGTCTTGTGCCTTGCCCTGCCAATGTTTATTTTGCTTGGGTAAACGTTTGATTTTAGCAACATGAATGCAATGCATGAACTGTGCTGGGGCTGTAATTCGATGGGAGGAGGCAGCTATGTGCAGGGGAGCTGCTAATGCCCCAGGAATGCTGTGCTTCCTTGGGAGAGGAGAAGGTGGCACCCAGGGCCCTCAGGCACAGCACGGCTCATCCTCGGCCCTGCTGTCACCCTGTACTTAGGAGTCAAGACCCAAAGCAGGGTTGTGCCTTGCTCAGGGCCCAAATGGATGTGATTTCTGAGGGAAAACTGGGTGTTTCAGTTTTTGCAGCGGGGCTCCCACCCAGAGCTGCTGGAAGACTGTGAGGTACTGCGGGGCTGCCATTGCCTACCTCCTGCCAGGCTTGGCAAGGTGGGAAGGAGGAACCCAGTCCAGCTTAGCAATGGCTTTTATTCGTATTTCCAAAGAAAATACAGGTCATCTTTCTGCATGTGCCGCAGGGTGGCCATCAGGATAGTAGGGTGGAGGAAGGGGTGTCCCTTCAGGAAAGCCAGGGTAAGTGCAGGAAGGAAAGGGACTGTCCCTCACCTGAGGATTTCAGTGGTGACATGTGACATAAATGGTTGTTTATTTATATTTCATCACTAAAATGCTGCTGATGCTCCAGTTAAGCCAGCAGGCACCAGTGTTGTCTCCTGAGCCCACTCACCATGGCAGGGGGCAGGAGATACAACATGGCAGCTACCCACCAAGCGTCCACGGCCATGTTCACTTGGCTTTGTCACCGGGCTGGCAGCAAAATATCTCCTTGGAGACTTAAAGCTCCAACTGTGGTGTCACCTTCCCAGATGCAGCTCGCAAGCACTAGGCACAGCCCTGAGGAGCAGACCCATTAGTCATGAATATGTGACCAGGGTGAAGCTCTCACTAAACCTCCAAGGAACGACCATCTGAGGCATTCGTCATTAACGCGTTTTATTTTCCCATCGGCCACCCTTCTCAGCGCTCAGTCTTCATGCCGGCAGCCAAGGGACTTAGCCAAGGAGATGAGATGCAGAGCTGGAGGGGTTTAGGAGATTCAGGCTGTCATCTGGCCTCAGACTTATTCAACTCCCTTCATAAACTCCAGGAACTCTGCCAAAGGGAAGACATAGGAGATAAGGGGTGTGAGGTGGGACCAAAGCGCCCTTGCAGCTGCCAAGTTTGCTCTTGGCAGCTTTCCCCAGCCCTGTCTCCTTTTCCATCCCCCACCCCCACACCGCAATGTGCAAAATGCTGAGAGGGAATGGCTACTGCTTCTCTGGCTGTGGTAAGGACTCCTTGTGACTCCCTCTGGAAATGTCAGCAGAAGCCAGCATCGCCCTCAGCCACCACTGAAACACTGGAGGTGAGTGCCTGGGGAGGAATATGGCCACCAGCTCAGCTCAGAAATGGTCTGCGGGTCATTTCAGCAGCATCGTGTTCAAAGATACAGCCCTTTAGAGGTGGTGCTTGTGTTTAGGGGGCAGGTGGGACAGGTCTCTGGTGTAAAGGAGGTTTGCTTCAGTGCAGGCTGACCCTCTCAGCTTGAAGAGGGTTAAGGCAGCCCAGGTACTTGCTACCAATTCACAGGCATAAGAAAGCCCTCATCCCTGTGCAAACACCAGCTGTGATCAGGCGTATTGCCCGGCACTGCCTGCATGAGCTCACACCCATCCCTGAAGGCAGCCAAGACTACATGACCTGCCCAGCGACTCACAACCGAACTGTGTGCAAGGAAGACTCCTACCATCATAGTCAATCCTGCCATCATTGTTTTTATCTCCATCTCTCATCAGTTCTTCTATGTCATCCTCTGTGATGGTCTCTCCTGTTGCCTGCAGCATGATCTTCAGCTCCTCAAGGTCAATGTAGCCATCAGCATTTCTGTGCAAGGATGGAAGATCTCAGAAGTGGACCAATGTGCTGGGGAAGGGGAACTGGGGTGGCTGCATTGCTCCCACCACCCCACTGTGCTGCAGTCACTGCCCTTACTTATCAAACATCCTGAAGAGATCTGAAAGTTCCTCTTCGGTTTTTCCTTTGCTGTCGTCTTTCATACACCGGACCATCATAACAAGGAACTCATCAAAGTCTACAGTGCCGCTGCCTGCAGGCAGAGTACACACCATCAGACAGCACTACAGTGGGTGAACAGGCAACACCGAGAGATCACGCTTCCCTTTAGAAACTAAAGAGCAAAACTCAGGAGAGCAGCCCTCCAGCAAGAGGCAGCTTTCAGAATGCTGGCGTGACTGAGACCATGGACTGACTTCATAAACAAATTTTCACTTTTTGCAGTGATTTTGCCAAAGCAAAATAAACCAAAACTCCTGCTGGAAGCACTGATAAACGGAAATTCCCGCTATGGAATATGGACACCTGTCCATCTCATCCAGAAAGTAGGTATTCATGCACAGTGGTTTTGCACCAGCAGTACAGTAATGTTGTTTTCAATTACACAAGTTATTTTCCTTTTTTCCTGATTTTTAACTAGCAGTTTGGATTTATTTTTTATTATTATTATTTTCCAGTTAACTTAGTATGATATTTCTGCCCAACTTGCTCACAGTGGATTTTGTTGTGTGACCACTAGTTCACTGATTAAATCAATATTGGCAGTTATGTGTGTACACTTGAACAGTGAAAGACTTTCCTGATGACAAAATCCTGCAACTGTGGCATTTCTGAAATGACAGTTGTTGCATTCAGCCTATATTCTGTTTTTTAAATGGATCTGTGCTATTTCAGAGTGGCCTCCAAAATCAGTTCAAGCAGTCCAATCATTATATGAATAGTAATTTTTATATTTTCTCTTTGCCTGGAAATTTTCTAAAGGAACTGTGCTGAAGTTTGGTGAGTGTTTAGTGTCCTTCAAAACCACAGCACTGCAGGTTGCTCCTTGCAGGCTGTGGCTGTCTCCAGCACGGATCCTGCCACCGCAGTGCAGATGCTGAGTGCTCCCAACCTGCCCCATTATCCCCCATGCCTGTGGTGCTTGCGAGAGTGGAAGAAACCCAAATCTCTCACCATCCTCATCCACCTCGTCTATCATCTCCTGCAGCTCCTCTGGGGTGGGGTTCTGCCCCAGCATCCGCATCACCTTCCCCAGCTCCTTGGTGCTGATGCAGCCATCCTCCGCCCCCAGCACGAAGATGTCAAAGGCAGCTTTGAACTCTGGGGAGAGAGGAGATAAGAGATGTGGCGGTCTTGCCCCATGCCTCCACCTTGGAGGTGGGCAGCCTTAGGGCAGGTGGCACATCCCAGGCCAGTCTGGCATTTTCTGGGGTGTCGTTGCTGAGGCAGGCTGGGCTGCCAGATGGGGAGTTTGTCTGTAGGCTATAGTGTCAGCTTAAAAGAGGCACCTACCATTTTTTTGCTCTTCTGTCAGCTGCTCAACCTGCAAGAAAAACAGAGATGAAGTAATTTTTCTTCCTTGGCATCACTAATGGTTAAAAGGTAATGTTATTTGTTTAACAGCTTTTGCAAAGGTAGGCCAAAACTTTCAACAGTCACTCTCATGGACTACAGGATATATGAGCAGTGGGGTATTGACACTGCAACTTTTGTTAGTCTAACAGATTCTGCCCCTTAAAAAATCCCCTATTCCTAACTCCCTTGAAGCAATCATCGTTTCTCCAGAGTGGCAGCATCAATCAGAACTAGCCTTTGTACAAGCAGGGAAGACCCACTGGGGAAAGCATTTGTCCCTGTCAAGCTTCTGGGTGTAATTTCTTGTTGCCAGGAGGCTTCACAGCAGGACATCTATGCCACTGAGGGGTGCTCATGTGTGGGCTGAGGCCAGGTCAGAGGTGGGATGTGCTGGAGAGTTTCCTGGGTAGGGAGAGGTGGACAAGACCAACCCTGGTATTTGTTTTTCAGGCCTAGAGTCAGGAAGCTCTCTGCACTATCCAGAACGTTAAGAGCAGTTCTGCTTCTGTCCAATTCAGTGTTTATTACAAAGGTTCCTGCCTCAGAAGGGAGCTGCTGTTTCCTTTAGACTGTTCTGGGTATCTCCCCGAAGAAATGGTCTGTGGAGCATTATGTGTTGGCCAAAATGAGCTGGCAGATTGTTCCCAAGCCCTGCCTTAATTCATTCCCTGCAGCTGATCAGTGGGAGCTTCTTAGCTATTAGTTAGCTTATTAGCCTATTTTCTTTAATTCATGCTAACTAATAATCAATGAGGAGAGCAAGGAGGAATCCATCAGCTTTGTGTCATGCCTCTCTAACTGCATTTCTCTCTTTGGCTTCATTCCTGCCTGCAAGTGCTGCTTGTCTAAAATTGCTCACCCCAACCACCATGTCCAACCACCCCTTCAGTCGCATCAATCAAAACACTGGCTTTTCCCTCTGAGGCTGGTCAGCAGCCTCTCTGGAGTCAGCCAAGCCTCAGTGCTGCCAGGACTGCCTCTGCCCCATGCAGAGGGTCCCTGCCACCTCTGTGCCCCATGTGAGTCATTCCCAACACCCATCCCCACTGTGTTTTAGTCACAGCAGAACGCTTCAATCCTGGGTTGTAGCACCCTGCCTTTGAGGGAAAGCTGACACTTTTGCCCCATAAAGGGGTAGTTTTGCAAAAGCCAACTGGAAACCCTTCCTGCTTGCAGTGAGAGGCAAGGAAAGTGCTTTTTCTTAGAGGGACAGATTCTGTGGGAAGCGGGCAGAGAGCCTTATCCTACTCCTCACATACCAGAAGGTGAAGATTTTCAAGTCAGAAAGCGCTAAGGACAGTGCAGGATTGCCATTGCAGAAGGAAACCCAAGCCTGCTGTGAGCGTGGCACTGCTGAAGACAAGCAGGCAGCTGCCAGCCCTTTGTGGCTATTGTTTGGGCAGGCAGAGGGCAGCCACCGCTCCCTCGGCTGATGTCCACAACCACCATCCTGCCATGTGGGTAACCTGACCCTCTTGGTGCATTCGCTATTTATAAGCCTGGGCAAGAGAAGTGCTGGAGATAAAGATGAGCTCCCCAATTGTTCCCAGGCTTTGGTATTTATCCTTGCAGCCCTTTATCTGGACACTTGTCCCTGGCACTCTTCTTAGTGCCGCTTAACAGAGCCTAAAAGTGTTCCCAAAATAGCTTTGTGTTTGCACACCCTTATGTAGACATGAGTGGGCAAGATGAAAATCCATTGGGTTCCATGGCTGCACATAGGGAATTTGGCATAAATACAATACTAATACATGCCCTCAGCATGCAGCAAATAGAAAAAAAAAGTTCTCACTGTTGAAGCTTCCTCGACCACTGAAATGATAGAAGTGGAGCTATGCTTTATATAAATTAAGTGCATTATAACTATAGAGTGACACTTTTATTACAGAGTTCTTTCTTGATCTGTTATAGTGCCCTCTGGACACAGGTGCTGTTCCCAGCTTTATTCCTTTTTTCCCTCCACATCAATTGAGGCTTCCTCAGCTGCAGTGTGGGAAGACAAGCATTAAGCTCACAGCGGCAGACATAGTAACGCCAAATCTCCTGTATTTTGCTTTTATCATAGCTCTCCATCCTATGTTTCCATTTGAAATCAGACAGGGGAAGTTGAAATTCTTGAAATTTTTTTCCAGCAAAATGTTTTCTTGTGGTTAAAGTCTTGGGGAATGAATCCACAAAAAAGCTGTTTGTCTCAGCGGTGCCTGGTTTAGACTTGTTTTGTCTTGTAAAGGTGCTGGTAGCTGATACCAGGGACTTGAGCCCCACATTTACCAGTGTGGCCCCACCTTCAAACCAGCAGCAAAATCCTTATGGGAGCCCATCAGGTCTTTTGCATGACCCATTTCCCTCATCAAGGGCTCTATGTTTGGGGTAACCTTTTGGTATCTGAGTTAGGAAATTTTGGGTTGTTCTCTATTGTTACAGTTTCTTTTTCTCACCCAAATTCCTCCATGGTCCAACTCTGCTAAAGCCCACAGGCTTCAGGTAGGGATGACTTTCACCTGGGGATTTTTGCCCATTTCTGGGGTAGAGATTGGAGAGCGGCTAGAGCTTGCAGACAGAGAACCCTTAGTTTTGGGGCTCTCCACCCTTGCTGCGAGCACGCTGCCCCAGAAAATGGACGGACCTTTTTGCCTGTGGACATCACCAGCTTCCAAAGCACCTCAGCCTTTCTCCCTAATTATGGGCATGAAGTCCCAAATCAAAAAGCAGGGAACCTGTGCCTTGAGTTGCAGAGAACATATCTAATTTAAAAGCTTACTTAGAGAGGCCTGGGCTCTTTGGTTTCATAGAAAAGATTTTTCTCCTTTTCTGAGGTGTTTATTGGAGGACTCCGTGCTACATTGTATAGCCTCCCCTAAGCCTTTTCACACTATTGGGGTTGCTAAGGTAATTCCATTTAACGAGGTTCAGGGATGACCAAAGGACAGGGGAGGTGTGAGCAATTTTTTCTTTCTTCCTTCCCTCTAAAAGTCTTGGAATTAAAATAGGACTTGTATGATGTAGTTTTTGTGCCCTTGGTTAAGATCAAATCTGATCAACTCTATATTTAAAAAAAAAAAAAAAAAAGCTCTTATTTCAACCCTTGTTATGGAAGGGACACAGTAGGAATCCACACAATCCAGAATCTATTTTCATCCTTATTCCACCTGCATGTCACTGTCTGTCTATCGTACAGAATAATGTAGTGTTCTCATTACAGACCAAATAGTCTGCGTTTATACAGTGAGCACAGTGTGCAGCTGTGAAAGTTAAAATAGCCATTAGGATGCTTTGCGTTCCCCGAAAGCATAGCTCACATTCTGGATTTCTGCAGAGCAGATATCAGGAGTGGCAAAGCAAAAGAGGATGTTTGAAAATAAATTACAAGGGCCAAGGGGTTTCTTAAATCTTCCAGAAAAAACACTCAGCTGAGGAAGTGGGAAAATGTAGCAATGGCAGAATGACAAAACACCAGAAAGAAGAGGGTACGGTTTAACCCATATAAATAGTGATCATTTCATGGGAAACACTGCCCTGCTTCATCTGGGCTAAAACCAGTAGACACCTCTTAGGCTTGAAAGATTTTTCTGAGATTTACAACTTAACCTATGGACCATCTCACTGCATTACAGCAGGGAACCAGGGTAGTGATTGTAAATAGTTTAGCAGCACAGTTGAGAGTTTCATGCTTATAAGAGGAGTGTGAAATCTTCAGAGCCATCAGTGGGAAAGGTCCACATCCCAGACAATGGTGTTGACTGAAAATTGTCACCCTATAATTATTTCCTGTTTGCATTTCTCTGTTGAATTAACTCTATCACAGCTTTGGGGAATCTACGGTAAAACCCCTGTAAACCCTTTAAACCCAACACCCCCCACCCCTCAGCAAAACCAAAACCCCAAAGGGAGGCACTTACCGCCGCCTTATAAATGTCATCCATGGCTGGAGAGGCCGGGGGGTGTCACGGTCACACTCTGCCAACACTGCCCCTGCAGACCCCGCTGATATAGGGGGCTGCCCGCCCCGGGGGATGTGACCAGCCCACCAGCAGCCCCGCACGCCCATCCCCGTCCCCGCAGGAATGCCTCCCCTGCGTGCTTTGGGTTGGGGACACTGCTGAGCCCAAAGCTGGCACGTCCGGAGCCAGCCCCAGCCCCGTTTCGGGGCAGCTGGAGGTTTCCTCGTGACTTTGATACGGGAAGGAGCAAGCTCTTTTAGCCGAGTCTTGGCAGGACCCTTGCTGATATATTGCAGTGTTTGGCTGTCTCGTCTGGATGCGTGCCACCATGTCACCTCCACCTTCTGTGTGTTTCCCCCCCTGGAAGCTCCATTAGGAAGATTATACTGTGCCTAATTCAATCAGATAATACAGGAAATGCATGCCTCCTAAAATATCCCCATCCAGCAGTAAATGTTCCTCTGGGGTGGTGAGAACAGGAGGCACCAGGGCCTTCTTGGCCCCTCCGCTGCCCGTCTGCAAGACCATGGGGGGACATGCTTCTGGGGGACATGTGGCCAGGGCTGATGGCCTCGGAGGAGCTGATGCCATGTGCATGTGGGCACCAAGGCCAGGGGAGGATGTACCGTCCTGATGCCACAGTGCAGAGAAGCGTGGAGGCAGATGGAGCTTTGCCTTTGTTTTCTGCATTTAGCTGGGGCTGCAAAATGGAGGGTGGTGGCTGTCAGCAGTGCTTGATTTCAGGGATAATTCCTGGTTCTTTAGGAAACCAGGACTCACTTCACCCAACCAGCAAGCTGACCTGACCCACTGGAAACAGGGAAAATTCATGCTCCTGGATTTACTGTGGATTTGCCCTGCCACAGTGGAGAGTAAAATACACTGAAGGCCCCCGAGTGATAGCTAGCTTTTCCTCAGTGGTGCAGGGAAAAGCATTTTAATCCACAGCAACCAAAGCAAAACCCTCTTTTTCCGTGATTCAGGACTCCCTCTTGTGTCCAAAGGAGATATGGATGGCTCTGGCGTCTCAGGGTGACAGTCTCATCTCCGGCTAGCTCATACCAATGGTAGTTACCAAAACTGAAAAAGCCATGAATGCAGCTGTTAGCTTTTATCTCTTCTAAAAATCTCTGCTCCCTTTAAAATTCATCACGTTGCCTGCAAAAAGCATGGCGTCCCTCACCCGGGTGGCATTAACCTGGTGGTGTTGGGGTGAGCACAGTGCCTTGTCCCAGACAACATCCTCCCAGGTTCTGCACTCCTGAAAGATTACCTTGCAATTAAGGAATTAAGTTTTGAAGCATGTTACTCTTCAGAACTGGAGCATATTAATATTTTGGTTGCCTTGAACACAGAAATGGCACAAAAAGCTGCTAAGGGCAGTAGCTATTTTGTTAAAGGGGATTGGAGCATTTCCTTTGGTTGAGGACACAGGCTGGGATGCCCGCCACCACCTGAACCCTCCTGGGCACCCCCATGGAGAATCCCAATGAAGTGCTGCTCCGAGATGCCCCCCCAATCCCACATTGCTTCTCCCCCCCTCAGGATTCCCTGTGGAGCCAGCAGGGTGGTGGGTGCCAGCCCTGGGCACTGCCAGACACCATGACAGAGGGCAAGGGATTGCGTCTGGTCCTGTCCCTCTCTACCAGGAGGCGATGGCTCTGAGTCATCCTCCTGAAAACAGCCCCTGGGATGTGTCAGAATATATCTAGGGCCGATGCGCAGCAGGAGTGGAAGCTCTAACATTGCCTTCAAAGGGTCGTGGCCACGCTCCTGGAAGAGGTGGGATGAAATCCAGGCTGGGATGTAGAAGAAGGGTCTCTGTTTGCTTAGAGAGGGGAAATGTGGGCTACTGCATGCTGACAGGGGAAAGCCGCATTTCTGCAAATGCCTGATGCAAACAGAGACTTGCAAAACACAGTCGTGCCTAGAGGGGAAGGATGAAATCCATCTGGCAGCAAGGGTTGATGTTCCTCCCAGGGAGGGAGGAGAAGGCATCATGCCAACCCCTGCCTCCTTGCTTGCAGCTCAGAGCCAAAGCTGCCAGCATCCCTTGGCTCTCTGGAGCAGATTGCTTATAAAAGACTTGGGAATTGTGGAGTTATAGAGAAACCCAGAGCCTCTGCTTTGCAAAGCGCAGAGGGAGGTTGCTGTGGTGGGTATGGGTGTGTCCTGGGGACAACCATCCTCTTCTACTGCTTCTCTTGCCTCCTTGCACAAGACCCATGGCAGAGATGGGGTGCAGCTATCAATAGCAGGAGCAGGGCTGCCAACACAAGCGCCCTTAATCCCGGTGCACGGCCGGCTCGGCAGCACACCAGCTGTCACTGCAGTTCAGTGCAGCATGTTAGCTCAGGCTCCAGCTGCATCCCAATGTGCTGTTGTACTTGTTACCCAGTACCAAGACAAGCAGGGGGGTTTACTGTGCTTTATTTTCTCCAAAATCTCGTTTCAGATTTTCCTTTCTAGGCAGCCACAACCCACTGCAAAACAAGCAGAGGCATCTTTCAGGTCAAATACAAGGAAATAAAAAGCAGAAGCCCAACTAAGTGGTAACTTTATTTGAGGCCAGGAGTGTTTGGGCCACTTCCTTGCGCTTCCTTGCCCTGACTTTATCCCACTCCCCTGCACAGGGCAGGCAGCCCTGAGCAGGGCCAGACCCACCAACATCAAAGCTCTTTAATTTACTGTTACCTGAATCCTCTTCAGAGGGACGAGAGCTGGACGAGCCCCCATTTTCCCTCTTCCCCAGATGCATTGCTCCTGAAGCATCTTCTCTGGGAGCCGGGACAGGGTCGTCACTCCACATGCTATCTCAGTGCCCACAGGCAGAGACTGCTTCAGGCAGAGGAGAAGGGTGCCTATCAAAACCCACAGGCGTGCAGGCATTGCAAACTGGTATTTAATTAAGGAGACGAGACATTCAGAGGAAGCTTAATTAAAGCTGCTCTCCAAAACCACTTATTATCTCATCAAGACGCTGAGCTCAGGAGCAGCTCCTGCCGACGCTGGGGCTAGAAAATCCCTCTTGGGCTGCCTTTACTATATATATATATGTGTTTCACTATATACATATGTGTTTTCTTCTTACACAGTGTAAAAGATGCTTCAGCCAAATCCTGACCAAGCAAAAGCATTTTGCAGGGAAAATAAAAGCTGCATTTGCAGAGATGTGTTTGCTTGTTTACCACCCTGGGTCTTCCCGATGCTGGTGTTACCCCTGTAGCACTACTCCCTCGGCCCCACAGCTCCCTTCTGCCAAGGAAATATTTTCCATTCAGACGACTTTGAAACCCACACATGCACCCAGGGTGCTTAGCACTTCTGCTATTATTAATGACTCTACACCAGAGCTAATTGCGTCCTCTCTTAGGTAGTATAAGCAAGGATGCAGAGGTCACCTTCATTTGGCTGAAAGGTGCTTTTTTACCCAGACCTCCTCTGGTTCCCGATCCGGGTTCACAGAGAAAAAGCTGAGGAGGATTTTCTTGTCATCCTTTATGATTCTCCGCCTCTGTTACAAACCCCTGGCAAGATCCCATCAGCGCGCATAGATCTGAAACACTTCCTGGTGCTCAGTGGGGCAGTGCATTAAGGTCAGTAGGGTTCATAACATCAGCAAAGTCACTTCAGACTACACCGAGTTCTCTCTGGGCTCGTCCCTGAGGCACTGGGCTGAGCCCACGCTGCCTGGCCCATCAACCCAGCTCTGGTTTTGACCAGAGTACTAGTACAGTTGGATTGAGCAATACAGGAGTACCAATTTCTCTTCTAATGCTTGGGGGAAAAGCACTTTTAGAAGATTCTAGTGTCCAAACTTCTGAAAGTGTTTGCTCTACAGCTAGCTTTGATTTGTGGGTTTCAAGGTCTCCGTGCCAGCCAGCCAGGTGTGGGGCCGAGGAGAAGCAAGACCCAAGCACTTGATCCAAGATAGTCAACAGGATTACTTCATACCGTGAATATCACATTCAATATAAATTATAAAGTTTGCTGTGGAGGGGGTCCTCTTCCATGATGACTGCCGTTCTGAGAGCCCCTTGCCAGGGTGCTGAGCCCTTCCCTTCTTCCCGACGCCATAGCGCTCCCAGTGCTGCCATCTGCTATCCCCTGCTGGGAGGGCACAGTTCCCTCCCCATATAAATCCTGGTATAGAATCATAGAACGGTTAGAGTTGGAAAGGACCTTAAAGATCATCAAGTTCCAACCCCGCTGCCATGGGCAGGGACACCTCTCCCTAGAGCGGGTTGCTCAAAGCCCCATCCAGCCTGGCCTTGAACACTTCCAGGGATGGGGCATCCACAACTTCCCTGGGCAGCCTTTTCCAGTGCCTCACCACCCTCACAGTAAAGAACTTCTTCCTAATATCTAATCTAAATCTCCCCTCTTCCAATTTAAAACCATTA
>VXBW01006991.1:44481-138776 GCA_013400375.1 Thinocorus orbignyianus
TGGGGGGGGGCGGTTCCAAGATGGCGGCAGCGCTACCGAGGGTCGGGCTGGGAGCCGGTGCGGGCGGCGGTGGCGGCAGCGGCAGGCGGGGAGCGGTGACGGCGTGAGCGCGGCGGCTGCCCATCCCCTGTGCTTCCCAGCAGCGTCATGGAAGTGGCGGCGGGAGGCGAGGACGGCGAGGAGCCCCCGCGGGAGGCCCGAGTCCTGGGTTCTGANCTGGTGTTTCGGTGGAGGCGGAGGTTACCGGTGTCACGGACTCGCCCGTATATACCTGTATATGTGCATATGATTGTGAAAAAAACCGTTGTTGTGTAAGCACAGCTTTCAAAGCTGGACTAAATATAGTAGGAAAACTTTTCTTCAGCTGAAAATACCTTAAAAATCCCTCTTGAAAAGCTAATTTTATTTTCAAAATAAGTCAGATTGATTTGACATCTACAGTTTTTCTCTTGCCCTACAAAAATTAAAAAAAAAAGGGGGGGGGAGACGACACACACTAAGATTGTCAGCAATGCTTTTGTTTAGGGAAGGAGTTAAATTTTTGATGTGTGACTTGTTTTTTAACTGGTTGCATTCTACCAAGAGTTAATTGGCCTGTTTTTCAGGAAGAAGCTCATCATAAAACAAACCTCAGCATAATTGCAGGCAGTAAACATCTTGAGCACACTACCCTTTGGTTATATAACTAAAAATGCTTTCTGTTCCTACCTTATTTTAGTGTGATTTGAATGATTTGGGGTTTTTTTCATAAAGAATGCACATAATGTCAGGTTTCTTCCTGCTGTAGAAGCCTAAGAGAAGTGGGAATAATGGTCCAGAAAAGGCAGTATTTGTAAAGCTGTGTGATAGTTACAGGTAATACTTTGGGTTATTGCATCTGAAAAGGTACTTGAAGAAAACAGCAACAGGAGAGTGATTTCTGAGTGTGATAGGATAAAGCAGTTACACAGCTGTAGTACATGAAGGGCCTAATAACCTTCTAATTGGCAACCCCTGAAACATTGTTGTGTGGGAATGACTGTCAGGTGGTGAGTAGCCCTGTGTACAGACAAAAATGTCATGAGCATTCAGTGAAGGAGTTGGTTAGAAGCTTACAATAAAATTCTTGAAAATTGTTTCAGCTTTTTCTGTTGTGTTAGTTACATAATGTGCATTCACAGAAATGGTACTGCTGCTGCTGAGATGTTACTGCTGCCTGTGTTAGGATGTGGTTCATCCCCCCCAAGCAAGGTTGCTTTCACAGTCCCCCATCAGCTGGGAGGCTGGTGGTGAAACTTGTGGCACGGTGATTTGAAACTTCTGTTTCAGGTGTGAACCGAAACTCAGCAGTGTTAATGTTGGTGGTTAGAATTTTCATTAGTGTTTTGCAATACTGGTGAATGAGAAATTCAAGTGAATTTAGTTGAGAAAATGTCAAAATGTTATCTCTCCCCTTATTCTATTGGAGGTTATGGACACAGGAGGCAGAATGTTAGCTACTTTGCGGCTTCAGCAATTCCCTGGTGTTGTGGTATGACCAACCTTTGATAATGCCATTTCTGTGCTAGGTTGAACTGTAGTTCAGGCATATAACTTTGTTGCAGGTGGTGTTCAGCAGATCAGCTGAGAGATAACATTGTAAGCTGCTGCAGCTAAGCCCAAGGAGGCTTATTTTCTCAAGGCCAGATTTCTTTTTTAAGAAGTACAGTGCTGTTTTAATGTCACTTTTTTCTTGGGAGCTTTAAAGGTAGGGTGTTTTAGAGGCCAGATTTGCCAGTATTTGGTCCTTCTTTGGTTCTTTTGCTGCATTTTTGCAGGAGTTGTGACAATAAGCTTACCTGTGTGTAAATGTCCTAAAACTGTTAGCAGGACTCCAGGCCTGCAGCCTGTTTGTATGAGATAAACCCAAGCCATCAGAAATGTAGGGATTTATCTTTAAATGGAAACAAATTTTAGAGAACTATTCAGGAGGTGAAATGTTTTACAAAAATCAGCATTTTTGATTAGTGGCTTTTAAGGATGTGATAAAGACCTGCACAGAGCAGAAGAAAGTAAAGGAATTAAATTGTATAAGTATCAGACAAATCTTGTAAACATGAGGGGAAATTTACCAGTAGTAAGCTACATCTTTATCCATTTACATGTAGTAGTCAAGGTGGCAGTGGTCCTAATTACATCCTCTTTTTTTGTTTTGAAAGAGATGTTTTTCTTTTGGCATCTGTGCTTCCCATTGTACTGTGTATTTCAGAGCTCATACTCTCAATAGAAGGAGATTTATTTTAATGGCATCCATTTGGCAGTTGTGACATTAATTTCTGTAAAATGTATTAGGGGAGGTCCATGATTCTGTGTGATTTTGAAGGTACTTTTAAAAATGTCATTCTTGTTGAAGTTGTTAGAGTAGAAGGCAAGGTATGGATAAATCCAGCAGGGAAAAATACTGTACTTGTTGGGGTTTTTTCTATTGGGTTAGAAAAGTATGAGCCAGTCTTACTAGGTATTTCTTCTTCATGTGCTGGTTCAGGTAGATGCTGAAGACTGGTTGATTGCTAGAATGCCTCAAGGCTTCCAGTGCTTCATTTGTTTCCTGCTATATATTTGTTTGGTCCATAATTGCCTTCCTGCTTTTCCTGTCTTTTGCAGCTGTTTTGAATATAAATACTAGCTTTGATATTTAAGGAAAATACTGTGGCTTCCTTGAATGGGCGTAAACTGACAGCTTGAGGAGGAAGGGTAAAGAAGATGTGGTTGCATCACTGCACTGGAATTTGGGACCTACTGGTTGCAGTCACACCTGTATCTTGGGCTTCCTGTGGGCAGCTCTGCCTGTCCTCTGTAAAGTGAGGTGCTTGTATTTTTCTTGACAGGTCTGAAGTATGAGGTTGAATGGGAGATACTGTGGAAATGTTAAGCTTTCCATGTAAAGTGAGATGGGCAGGATTTTTTAATGTGTACAGGAAGTAAACAAAAGGCAGTCTACAATCAATACTGTTCATTTAGCATCTGATTTAAAAAAATATAAATCTTAAATGTTTTAGGTAAATATTTCACCTTAAAATGTTTAGGGAAAGGAAGATGTGCTGTTTGGCAGTGTGAATACTTAACTACAAAGAGTTTGAAGTCGCTGGTTAGAAAAATCTTGGAAAACGCAGCACTACACTTAACTAAAGAACTTGGCTAAAACAACTGATTTATAGGAAGGTGTACAAAGTTTGTTATAGATAAAGAGTTCAATAGAGATACGGGCAGGAGCAAAACCTGTGAATGTAAATACTTTTGTATTTTAGCTCAATAGAAATGTATATGGTGTAAATATGGGTGGAGATTTCACATGGTATATTTATGTCTGGGAGACAGTGCAGCATGACAGAATTTCATCACCTCTCCAGGTATGCCTTCTAGCAGTTGGCTTGACAGGTAGACAATCTTTGAAGAACCTTAACCTGCCAGCCTTGTCATACACAAGGTGCACTCAAAATTAAAGATCAACTTGTGTATCTGACTTCCTCAGAAATTTCATTTTTTTTTTTTTCCTTTAAAATGATTGATTTCTGTATTGAAACAAGTCTTGGAAACATATAAGCATCTTGTGTTTGTATTTATTCTTTGAGATAATGGCAGCTTGTTGATTGGTATGAAATCAGTTGCTGTCATTCTGCATTCTGGTGCAGTTTGAAGGGTGAATATGTACTGCCAGCACTGCCTGTGTTCTACATGATGATTGCTATGGCTTTGTAAAGACTTAATTTGAGGAATTGTATCAGTGCATGAAACACTTGCTTTGACAGGTATTTTCCTGACCGGACTATGCATTTGGCTTAGTTCTATGTTTCTAGAAGTGGTCAGTGCTTGCCATTTCAGTGAAAAGACACAAAAACCTTTATTATATATTTATTCTGAATGTATTGTATACAGAGAGGAGGGATGTTCCTTTCCTGCCTCATGAGCTCTTAGCTGGGAGCTGTTATGTTTATTGAGTTTTCAATGTCCAAGGTTTTGTGCATTGTGTACTCTGCATCACATTTAGCTATACTACTTTGTCTGCCATAATTTAACACAGCTTTTAAAAATAACTAATCTTTTTATTATAATTTCTAAATGTCGTGCTGCTTTAGTTCTAACTTTAACCTTCTGGTTTGAATCTATCTTTGTGTTCCTTGGGGTTATGAGGTACTTTTGAATGCTCAGGTTATTCCTGTTCTAGTTTGTCACTGGCACAGTGAATAATCCTGTCATTTCCCAACACAACATGACAGAAAAGCAGACGCGGGCCTTAATTGAGACTGTGATTCTGTGTAGGCATTCATCTGTTTTCAGTACCCATCTGAACGCTGATGTGTCACTTGCTGCATGCACTAGTCAGACATCTTGATTTGGTTCTCTGTAGGACTTGGGGTTTCGTCAGCAAGACAGTGTTAGATGCTTACAGATATATAATTAGTATGAGATACAGTTCATATTTGAAAGTGCAAGTGGGATTCTTGTTCGTGTTTGGTATTGTATTAGTCTCTACAACCAGTAAGTGAAAACTGGCCTTTTGGGTAACAAATTGAAGCTATTGATGTTTTTTGTTTCAAGTGGGTTTAGCAACTAGATGTACGTTGTTCTCAGAGCAGCTATGAGTCAAGTCTATGATCTGTGGTAGTAAGCAAGTTCTCACCTGTATTAAATGCTTTCAAGGTTTGATTTCAAATTGGTTTTGGTTTGGGGTTTTGTTCCCCCCCCTCCCTCCCCAGGAATATAGTTGGATTATATGGTTTATTTAATTTTCTGTTTTCAGGTAGCTGTAGAACTGGTTTTACTGGGCCTTGTTTTGTTTTCTACTTTGTGTTTTATTTTGTACCATGAAGTTTTCTTTGGGATGGCTTACTTCTGGCATATCCAAAAGTAGATTGCAAGTTTCCTGGAGAACCAGTACTATTCAATCTGGAAAATCACCTGCAATGAAACTCTTGAGTTGATGGTACATGTGTAGCTAAAAATACTTTGCTTTCTTTAAAAAAATGTTGAATTGCTTTAGATAATTGTAGTGATTCTTTAGTCACACTTGTAACATTTAGGAAGCTGTCCTGTGTGCTTTACACTAAAAGGAATAAAACAGGTAACATCCAGCCGAGTAAAGGATTTGGCTAGATTTCTGAAGGGTTAAGCTCCAGGTTTCTGCTTAACTGTGAAGTGACAGTGAAATGGTTGCCAAGTTCCTTTGCCTGTTGGGGAACTTGGTAGATTGAAGAAAGGATGCTGCTGTCACAGGATCGTTGTGAATAATTATGAATGCCAACTTAGCCAGCAGAAATCTTCAGAAAAAATAGCTTAGAGATCTTGGTTAGTAACCTTTGGGTTGCAAAATTAAAAGGCATTGCTTTACATTAAGAAGCATCTGCATGCTTTTTTATGTAGAGTAGCCTTGTGAATAAGATTAGGTGTCCCACATCAGCAAAGGCTCCTTAGAGTTTGGATTAACTTTCTGTTAACTAAGATACTTTAAGAATGTAGAATCACCTTATAGTGCTGCATTAACTGGCACATCTCACAGCTTCTCTTGAAGACAAATGCTCTCCAGTTCCCTTACTTTGATTTCTTCCTTTCAGGTATACATTATTCAAGTCAGTGTTGGCAATCATCAGTGGACAGTCAAGCATCGTTACAGCGATTTCCATGACCTGCATGAAAAGGTAAGGATATTTATACTGTCCTTGGTCTCTTGCAAAACATTGTACAGTTTGTGTAGTTCTGTTGTATGTGACATAAATGCTACCCTCAGTAAAGAGCAAATAGTACCATCTGAGCTACAGACTAAATCCTTTTTGTATGAACAATATTACTTGTTCCTGTTACATTCCCCTCTTGAACTGAAGGACATTGACTTGGAGAACTTTAGCCCTGGGCAGAGCGGAGTTCAAGTGAGAGTTATTAGATATTTTGCTGAGAGATGTTGGTGATCAGCTGGTGTGGTAACCAAAATCTGGGTTGGAGTAAAGACTTTCTTTTGGGAGAAGTGGATGATAAAACTGCCTTTAGACATTAGCATGTGGTGGTTACTAACCAGTGCTGATTAAAAGCAGCAAGTGAAAATGAGGGAAAGTCTGCTATATTCAAGACTGGGCTGTTTTCTTCCACAGAAACACACCAATTATTCTACTGTTCTGTCACCTTAGTTACATTCTGCCCTGTGGTACTGTGAGCGGTTCTCTCTGAAAACAGTTGCTGAAGTTCTTGACATTTTATGGTAGTTTTCCTTCTGAAAATACCTGAGACTTTGAAGTCAATAGCTAAATTTAGAGAAATAATTTTATTTTTGGACCTTACCAAGGTCAGGCATCATGCTCTTAATGTGTTCTGTTGTGTCTTTGCAAGTTCAGATGGTGAGATGGGTAGTAACTCTCGTCTTTGTCTTTCAGCTTGTTTCAGAAAAGAAAATAGATAAAAATCTCTTACCTCCGAAGAAGATTATTGGAAAAAATTCCAAAAGCCTGGTGGAGAAAAGACAAAAGGAATTAGAGGTCTACCTGCAAACCCTGCTGGTCAAGTTCCCTGTTACTGCTCCAAAAGTTTTGTCACACTTCCTACACTTTCATTTATATGTAAGTTATGCTTTTAGCGTATAAAATAGAGGCCTGAGTGTCTTTCTCTAGCTCTCAGAGTTGGAGAGAATTACATGGAATCTTCACAAAATAGCTGAAACTGCTCTTTTTTATCAGCATTTTGCACAAAGTAACAAAGCGTATTTTTAAGATTTTTGACACCACTTTTTATTGCAGTAGTTACTGTGTTGGCAACTAGTGTGGGTAGGGACTGTAAGATAAGAAAATAGATGCTGGCAGGATAGTTGGAAGTTGTGGATAAATCTGAAGCTGAATTGGTTATTAGGCTGAAGTCAATAGTACTGGCTCTCCAAAGGAACATTGCATAATTGATCTGCACACACCCCTACTTAGTGGTTATTGGGTAGGGCTGTGGTTCACACTGAAACAGTTTCCAGTAGCCCAAATGAAGAAAAATGGGCTGCTTCTCATGGAGAAGCACACCGGTGCAGTGGCCTCTAGAGAAATAGCTCCAGCCAGTAGACAGAACATTACGGTAAAGGATGCTTGAAGTAAGAAGCAATGACTTGCTTTCCTGTTCAGATCGCAATTTGTTTGTTCATCTCTTGTGTATAATTAGACTTTGTTTCAGTACAGCATCATGTAAGGGGGGGAATGATCTTCATAGAGAGGAAAACGCACTGGAGAACTGAGTGGAGAAGAGCAGCAATAATTGCTTTGGGGTGGGATATGCTGAGATGGCTCTTCATTGTTTCATATAAAGGCTTCAGAAATGAGTCACAAGTGGTCCATTAGGTGTGTTAATTAAGTTTTAGCAACAAAGAAAAACTTGTTCTAGTTATGTTTCATGAACATAATTATCCTGGTGAGACTTCAGTGTTTGACTTGGATAAACAGTAGGTTTACTTCATAGTGTTGCTGTTGCCCTGCAGATTTCAGGAAGAAGCACTAGTTTGCCCTGCTCAAGCCCTCTAAAATGAATTAGAGGTTTTAAATGTATTGAAAATGTGCATGATAATTTGGGGACTGCTCTCTTCAGATGGAACAAACTTTCTGATTACCAGGAAGTTGCATATTTTTTCTGCTCTCTGGCTACTCTGTCTCTTAAATTGTGTCTATTTCATTAATGTTTCAGTGCTGCAACTTTAACAAAGGTTTTTATGCAGACAGAAATTCTTCCTAGTCCTGCTCCTGTTTTTCAGTTAGGCTATTTTTTCTCTCTTGCTGTAATGTTCATCCTTTTTTTCTAAATAACTGGCATTATTTGGATATGAATGCTCCTCTGTTTCTATACTATGCTTGTGTATCAAGAGCAAAGCTGTTGTTTAATTTGTTTCTTTGCTTTATGGAAGTCTGGCTTGAGGTATAAACTCAAATGTTTTTGCTTCAAACTTCCAAGTACTTTTAAATATTTATGAAAAAAAAGTTAGTTATTCAACAGAGAAGCTAAATATTTACCACAATGATTCTACTGGAAAATAACCTTCCTGCAGAACTTTGATCTTTTAGAATATCTTTGTTATCCGACAGCCTGTGTGCGTGCTTGAGCCATTCTAATCTGTGATATTGCCTCATTAGTTTATATAGGAAGGCTGCAGTATTTTGCCTATTCTTATTTGTAGTATTTCCAGTGGGGGTATTTAATTTTATTTCCTAGATTGATAAAACTAAATGGAGTAGAAGTATCTACCATAAATACATTACAACTTTTGAAGCCTTTATGTGTCACAGGGTAAACCTCAGATACAGTTTAACAAAGAAAAGCAGCTGTGTGTGACAGCAGTGTAGGATGTTACTGTTTTGTTGCATTGCTGTATACTTTGTCATCTTAGAAGATTTGGTTTGTTAACTTGCACATAGAAGCTTTTGCAAGAAAACTGCTGTTCAGACACCAGCAAACAATGGACTTCTGTGCATTTGATGCATATAAGTAGTTACAGCTAAGACAGAGTTCTCTTGTGGACAGAAGAATAGAGTTGCTTTTTTTTTTTTTGCCTGTTAGTTGCTGAGCAGTCCAAGTCATCTTGTTTCAATTATAAATGTAGGAAAAATTCCTGCTCTGTGTCCCAGATGATGAAATGGATACAGAGTTTTCATTTACATCTGTGCGTGCCCAATGAATGTAATTAGCTTATTCAAGCCAATTCAATTACTTATTATTGGCTAGTCAGAATTGTTGAATTTTGTTTGTACTGCAGCTTCTAGCTTGTTGTTCTCAAAACTGATGTGGAGGCTTTGCTCATCCTCAGTGACTGGGGTTTCAGTCATACTAAGAATGTGCCTTTCTAAAATGCTTGCCTCATCAAATGAGCTCAACTGTCTGCTGCAGATGTCCTGTGGATTTCTTCCTTTGTTAGGAATTGTGAGGAATTTGTCAGTGAAATAAACTCATCAAATACTCATTTTTTGATAATCCATAATACCTGTCTGTTCTTTGCAGCTATCTTAAGCTAAGATGTGTGTGTCTAGGGAAAGCTTCACTATAGCAAATAGTTTTATTTTTCATTTTGTGGGCCTTTGAGAGGGAATTGATGGAAATGCTTAGAACTATTTCTGGACTTGCACAGAAGGGAAATACTCATACAGATTTTTGTGTACATTCAGATTTCAAAATAAATCCCTGTGTTGAGTTTTCAGGCTTTCTTTCCTTCTGGAGCTGTCAGTGTCTAGAATGGAGGTTTAGCATCCAGGAGAATGGAGAAGACAGAAGGTGGGGAGAAGGGGCTTTTGAATTACTCTGCAGCAAGCATAATAGAGTTGAAGTCCAAAAGACTAATTACTTCTTATATCTCTCCTTCCCTGTAGACCTGTTAATCTAAAGTTTTCTGTGTGTTAATGATATTGAGGAAATGTTGAGTGCTTGATGCATTATGTTTGTATTAGTTTCTTCAGAACTGAGCTTTCTTTGGAGTTGAACTAATGATGGCTAGTAATAGTTGCTCTAGTTGCTGTTGCCCTTTCCTAATATATGCAGACTGATTATTTAAATGTAGTTCAGCATCTTTTATCTTGGAAATGGAAATCATATGAAATTAAATAATTTCAGGTCATTTTATGAAGTGCTTCTAAGTTACAAAGAAATCAATAAGACAATCACAATTAAAAAAAAAAAGTCTTGTATCATAGCAAAAAAAGGAAGACTATAGCAAAGGTACACATCAAAAAATTGTAACCATGAGTATGTAAATAACACTTGATTACAATGGTTTATTCTTTGCAGGAGATCAATGGGATCACTGCTGCATTGGCTGAAGAGCTCTTCCACAAAGGTAAAGAACTTGCAGGAATTTAACTGGGATGATGATTCCCTCTATGTGCATGCCCTACTATACCTGCAATATTTAATCTCAAGGCAATGAGAAATCTGAATCTTCTATACCAGACTGAGACTTCCTCTTCTTTCTCTTCACTTTTTTCTTACTGCTTGCACTTTCAAGCTGTGTTTTGGGAGGAGTGGTATCAATACTGCTGCTGCACTTGAAAACAAAATAAAGCAGTTGGTGAATTTAGGTTTTGAAAAGAGCCTGCTAGTCTGTCCTTAAAGGACAGGGTGTGATACTGGCAATGAAAAGTTCTTGTTAAACTTTGTCTTGATATGTTTTAATGTAACCTGTAAGGAAGTTTGTTTTATATCAAGTGAGTCTTGATATAGTGTGTGTGAAATGCAAGAGGCTGCTTTACATATTTAAATTAATGTTGTTCTTCCAGAATTTAGGAAACATGAGACCTTCTGGTCAGTTAATTAGAGGATGGCCTTTTCTGAGGCTGGCAGATGACAATGACATGCACTTACTGTAACTACATCAGCTCTAACTGGTCCATTATCAGCAGGAGGCATGTGAAATGACTAACTCATGCTGATTTTTCAAAGGACATGTCAGATGCTGCTGCATAATTCCAGTTGGCTAAAGTGATAGACGATGCTTGTTTCAGCATGGCATTTCAGATTATTCTGGCACAAAATTAAGCGAAGCCATTTCAGAGGGTCCACTTGGCAAATTTTGGAACATTTTAAGGCAGGTCCTGGAGAAATCTTTCCTAACTTTGTAGTGCCTGCAATGTCAATGGTGCCAGCATCACTGATGACTGACTGTTGTATATAGTGTAGCCATCCAGTAATGTGCAGCTGGACACCTGGACTTGCTCCCACTGAAGCCAAAGGGAGTTTTACTCCTCAGAGCATTTCTGAGAACTCTGCTTATTGTGAAGGCTGGTGCTTTTCCTGAAGTTGAACTGGTGTCTCTAAAAGGAAGAGGGCAGAAATATTAATTCTACATGAGTGTGTTCCGACTGCTGTAGTCCACATTAACTCTCCTTATGCTTTCAGAGAGGTTTTTGGATGCTGCATCTTTCTACTGTAGCTAGAATTAAATAGCATTGTGAAAATAATATCAGATAATGCATTTCCTGTTCTGAGCGTTTGCATTGGTGTTAGTGTGGTGAAAATCCTTATACTACCCAAGGAAAGAGATTTACTGCAATTCTGCATTTAGACAGAACAGCAAAAGATGTAAGGCCTGGTTTTCAGGTGGCAGGCACTGCTTATTCTGAATGCTATAGGATTTAGGGATATCTCAGAAAATTTAATATTTCTTACATATTTTATAAATGGGCTTTTAATTCCAGGTCTGTTAAAATTTAGGGAAATTTGTTATTAGTTGCACTAGGAGCAATATTTGAATACCTAGATTATTTTGATGTTTAAAAAAAAATCTTAATTCAGCCATTTTAGTTTAAAGAGGCAAAAAAAGGACATTGTTTTGGTACCTTAATCATGAGCTTAGAGTATAAATGAGAGACTAAATCTGTAACATTAGATCTTCCATGTACCGTTTATTATTTTGTAACCATTACAGCATTGTGATTGATAACATCATACTCTGTTTTTCAGGAGAGCAGTTATTAATGGCTGGAGAAGTCTTCACCATCAGACCCTTGCAGTTATATGCTGTCACTCAACAGTTGCTCCAGGGGAAGCCTACATGTGCTAATGGAGATGCCAAAACAGATCTAGGTCATATTCTAGATTTCACTTGTAGACTCAAGTATTTAAAGGTGAGCTATGCTTGCACAAATGCTGGAGATGTTTCTGCCAGACTGACATGATTCTTAGCATACTTTTGGAGTCTGGTTTGAGTGCACAAGACCTTTGCTGATGAACACCTGCAATCATTTACGAGTTGATGTTAAACAGGTGTTCGTCAGCTTTCAGTAGTTTTCTAGCAAAGATGTTGATTCTCCAGTGTGGTTTCTTCAGCAGTGCTCTGTAGAGATGCAGTCACAGAATCTTAGTGGGTGCTGGTGGGAATTGGGGAGATTAATATTTTTCTCTTCAATCCTGCATTCTTTGTAAACACTATGGTTAGGTAGGCCAGTGTATATATATGCATATAAGCACATATGTGTGTAAATCCTGCCCCCTTTCTCATCTTTGTATCTAAAAATTTAAAGAACTCAAAAAGAGTTTTGTTGATGAGATGGCTCTGCATTTCTGTCTGAAATACCATTTCAGAATAAGTGTAAAACAGTCTCAGAACAGATCATTTTTACCTGGAGTCAACTTATTTTTTTCCTACCAGATAAGTGGATGAGTACTTTTTTTAATACTGCTTGCTACGGCTCAAAAAAATTTAGCCCCTTTATTACACAAAGAGCAGCTTTGTTTGTGTGGTGTGGCAAAACAAAGGGGAATGCATAAAGGGAAAGTGTCACTGGACAAGTTAGGAAGTTGCAAAAGCAAAACAACAGCTCTGCTGATATTCCTGTGGATCTGCAGTTGCTTTGCCATCCTCTGTCTATATAGAATCCTCTGAATGCTGGATTCTCTGGCTGGAGAAGTGTATTGTTCAGAAAAATGCCCTTATTCTGAAGTTCTTGCCCTTCTAAATTCTTGTGAGCGGGCATCTTCAGAGCTTGTAAGACACAGAGTCATAGAGTAGTTTGGGTTGGAAGTGTAAGACCAAACAAGAACATTAAAGATCTCTCTCAAAATTGTATTCAGAGCAAACATAAATGAGACCACCTGTCTTTTATGCTGCTGGCATGCTCTGACTCCAGAACCCAATGACCTCATGGAAATATTAGATGCATTTTTATTACATGTGTACCAAAGTCTAGTGTTTTCTTCAAACCCATCTTGTCAATGCCTTGAATTTTATCCCCTGTTGTGAAGTTGAAGACAGTTCTATCTTGGAGAATCCAGATTTTTCAAGGGAGTTGGTTTTAGTGAGTGCAGCTCTGCTTGATCAGATGAGAATGGTCAGGTTTGCCTAAGGTATCTTTTTTTGCGTGCCTGATGTGCTACAGAATACAAGCACAAGGTGGCAGTTCAGGTTCAGTGCACTTAGTTGGAGCAACTAACTTTATCCCCTGAAGAGTTAATTTGAGTTTCATGAATCATTCCATATATGAACAACTGGTTAGAACTTTGGCTGTCTTTCCAAGCTACAGTATTTGTGCTATTGCCTGTGTAAGACTATCTGAAATGCAGACAAATTGGAGTATGTGCACTAACTCTGTTCTTAAATGTTGATTGCTAGGTCACAGGAACAGGGGGACCTTTTGGAACCAGTAACATTCAGGAGCATCTCTTGCCTTTTGATCTGTCAATTTTCAAATCACTTCATCAAATAGAGGTATGACTGGGATAATGCTTGTAGTTTTATAGAGGCTCTGCAAATGCCAAGTCTGCTCTCAGAATATGTGATTGTATGCTTTGGTTTGGTGCTTTGTGTCTTCAAAATAGTGATTTTCAGCATATACACAAAACTTAAACTAGGGTGGCTTTCTATTGCAGTGAGGTTCTAACAAATGGGTTATAATGGGATCTCTTATTACAAAGTACTTTATGTTTGGAAAGCACCAAATATTTGTGGAAATGTCCTGGCATTCAACTTCCTTGTGAAAGTACACTTTTGGGTATAGTGCTTGTTGCTTGATAATTTGCAGAATTTTTTTATTTATCTGGTTTCAGTGTGAATGACAGGGTTTGTAGTAGAAATTGTTCAATCAGTATTTTGGAAAACACTTTCTTAAGCACTTCAGATCTCTGCAGAGAGGAGATCCAGTTGTGTCACGTGGTTTGTACTCCGGGTCTACTTTTGGTGGGTGCAGTACTTTTTTTAGCACGTGAATGCTGGTGTCTCATTGATTTTGAAGATTGAGTTGGTTAAGAACAGAATTCTTGAAGTCAGTGATTTATTGACATTTTACCGTTGGGGAAAGGTACAACCATACTGAAGGGTAGCATACAGAGACAGAGTAGCATACAGCAGAGAGGATATTACAGAGCAGTATCAATTTTCCCCTTTCCTGCGAATATAAATAGTTTTAGGTTTAGCTTTGCTTAATGTGGGGAGAAAAAAACGGATTTTGGTCTTGAAGACTTCTGTAAATGTGTTCATGAAATGTTTTGGATTGAATGGCACTGGAGTGACATTTTCATAGTAGTGAGTGCTGTTTAACGACTAAGAGTGGTAATCTGGAAAGACTTTTTTTTCAAGAATGGCAGAAGTTCCTGCTCTTGAGTCTAGGGTGTTTTTTCTGATGCACCAGCAAAGGTGCCGGTTGTAGTAGTTGCATAATGGCTATGGAGGGGAGGACCTGGTTGCTGTACAGAGGCTGTAGCAGACACATAGTGGCTTTGTTCCAATCTGAGCTATAGAAAAAAGACTTCGTAATCTTAAACTTGGTCTAATTAGCTCACTAGCATATTAAATGCTTAGATTAGTATTCTCACTTCCTACGTATTCCTTTTTTTCTTATTTACAGTAAAGAACATGTGAAACCTAAATGTGTGCGGGTGGAGCTGTAGTTTGAGATGCATCTCTTTTTGGTGACAGTAAAATACTGTGCTCTGTTGAACTGCTTGAGTAGTTTCACTTTGAAGAATACACGAGGCAAATAGAAAGTCAGTGGAGAAGCAGCTTTGCTTAAATAAATGTTTTAATTTTATTTTTCCATAGTTGTGTCTCTAGTGTCTTGCTTTAACTTTACCAAGTCTTGATGTTTCTGACCTGATAATCTCAGGAGATTTTAAGGGAATACTGTAACTACTTTCCAAATTGGGGAAGAATCTGCTATTGAAGGTGTTAGCTGTCTCTTCCATGTCTCATGCTTGCCTGGTCTACCATTTCTGACTTGGTACCATTTTATTATTTTTTTTTTAAATAGATCAGCCATTGCGGGGGAAAGCTTATCAGAGGTCTGACTTCATCAAAATGTGCTCTGGCCACAATGAGCGTTCGATTTTCGGCAACATCAATGAAGGTAAGAGTGACTTCCTGCTTCTGGTGAGTATTTAAAGCACATGAAAAGATAACATGCACATTTTGGAAATGTCTGTGTACTTTTCTGTATGGCCTGTTGCAGGTTTTGCTTTTAGAACCATGGAACTGAAAGGATTTGCTAACCTTTTGGAATCCCAGCTTTAAATGAAGAAGTGTTTACCTCTGTCCCTTCACAGGGACATTTCTGATGCTTTTATTGGAATGTATGGTTTTGGTATTCATCCAGAACTGAATGTGTATGTCTTATTCTTTTCTCTGGGCTTTAATTTGGCAAGGGATGTCCAGTAGAATAATATCCACAGTCTCTCTATTGTTCCACCACATTCCCCAGTTTGGATTGGCTGCTAGCGTTGGAATGCTCTCCCTGTAGATCCAAAACAATTCTGACCCACTCAGGTTGCAATTTAAGACCTATAACTTTAATCTAGGTGATTATAGAGCTTAAAAAATCTTCCTCAATTTCATAGCTGTTTGGATTGTTTTCAAAACTGTAAGCTTTCACTGAAGACAGAGACATGACATTTTAGTGTGCTTGTCTTAAACAGGAAATCTTAGTGCCTGAGGCCTCTGAGTTTGATCAGTGGGAGCCAGAGGGTGCAACTTCAAGTTGTCCAGTGACAGCAGTTATCCCAACTTGGAGAACTTTAACAACTTTGGATATGAGTCACAACAGCATCTCTCAAATTGACGATTCAGTGGTAAGAAATACTTTTTTCATCTGTAAAAAAACCCAAAAAAGTATGACTGATCTTCTGTGGCCCGTTATGCAACAGGAATTATATCTATTTTCTGAAAGACTTTAAGCTGTACTTTTTTATATTGATTAGCAGCTCTAGTTAATGTTTAGGGGATTTTTTTTTCTTTTATTACTTTGATATTTTCTTTGCTAAAGGAGATAGGTTTGTCATTTTGTGCTCTGTAAGCAACACTTCCATGAATACTGACTTTTTTGAAACCTGCTTCTGTTTGCATTGGCCTTAGACCACTTAAATTTTTTTTTTCTTTTTTAAAAGAACAAAACAAGCCTTGGGCTCAACTGTAGAGTGTTACCAAAGCTGAAACTTCCCACGTATTTAAAAACCTATGGCTTGCTTGCAGTCTTCTTGACAGCAAAACAGGATGAACGATGGAAACAAAATTTGGAGTATTTTGCTGGAACCTTAGAATTACATTTTGTAAATGAGCTAAGAAAAAAAAAAGCATTCATCACAAGAATTTGTCAAATGTGAATGTAACTTTACTTGAATTACTCTTGTGAAGCAAGAAATAGCTATGTCTGTAGCTCAACTAGAGATCCTGGGCTAAAGGCATGCTTTCTTACTCAGGATTTTTAGTCATATAGACCTAGGGTTCTTCAATGTGAGTCTAGGCCTTAACTACAAGGAAAATCATTGGTGAGATTGCAGCCAAAATAAAGCAGATGCAAATACACTGATGTCAGAATTCAGTGTCAGACTCAAGGTTTGCAAGGTTTTCTGGGTTAAAATGCATTTATGAGAGGTTTGTGGGACCTTGTAATGCTTGGCTAGTATAATCGAAACATGAAAGCAAATCATTGAACTGACTTTGGGGTTTGGT
This sequence comes from Thinocorus orbignyianus, assembly GCA_013400375.1. Taxonomy (NCBI): domain Eukaryota; kingdom Metazoa; phylum Chordata; class Aves; order Ciconiiformes; family Thinocoridae; genus Thinocorus; species Thinocorus orbignyianus. The sequence continues at coordinate 60,872 of VXBW01006991.1, forward strand.
GCTGTCATCTTTATCCAGGTTTCTAGATAACTTATACTTGTTGGATGGGATGGAAAACACCTCTTTATTAGTTTGATCTATAGTCAATGGGGCTAAGTTTGGGAGCAGCTTACTTGTCCTTAAGAAACCAGGTTTCAAGTTGAAATTTAACCGTGCTCCTCAAGAGTAACCTGGGTTTCGTAAGAGTGAGATTCAGCTCTCTTGTTGCACTAGGTCATATGGAATGCTTTTTTTAATACCAAAAGCTGAGAGGAGAGACCCCCTCCATTGGATGATACATTTCCTTTGCTTCTTGGTTAGCTACTAGTGAAGGAAGCGTGGGATGATTTATAAGCTAAGATGCATTTAACACGTGTTTTTTCCTCTACTACTAGAAATTAATTCCAAAGATTGAATTCCTGGATTTGAGTCACAATGGAGTGTCTCTGGTAGAAAATTTACAGGTAAGTGATGCTTTTCAAGGTGTTTTTTCACCAGACTGCTTGACGCCCTAGAGCACAGATTTTATTGGTTCAGAATTTTGTTGCTTACCCTACTCATGGAGAATAGTTTAACCCCAAATAGCTTACTCTTCATAACGTCAAGTGCTCTTTTAATGATGTTTCTTACTTGCTCCTGTATATTTTCGTTTTTGATGTAAACCAATATTGACATAAACCACCTAGGTCTTAAATAAATTCATTCATTGCTAGCTCTGTCTGTGGGTTGGTAAAAATGCAGTTGAGGAAGTTCCCTTTCTACAAGCTTGAACCCTTGCAATGAACAATTTCATGTCATGTTTTTCACTCTAGGCAGTATCCAGCATGGAAACATCATTGCACAAAAAATGAGCAAGCCATAGTACAATGTCTTTGATATTGCTTAATTTTTCTGGTGTATGACATGGATTTTCTGTGCTCTTACAGCATCTTTACAACCTTGTTCACCTGGACTTATCTTACAACAAACTTACATCACTAGAAGGTGTTCACACAAAACTGGGAAACATCAAAACTCTGAATTTAGCAGGAAATCAGCTGGAAAGGCTGTCTGGTCTTAACAAACTGTACTCATTAGTCAACTTAGATCTGAGCAACAACAAAATAGAGCAGGTAACTTGATTTTCAGTATCAAATTGAATTGTGCTTTACATCACAAGCAATTTGTTTTAGTGTGTGAAACTGAAAATAAATAAAAATATTGTATGTATGGAATCTGTGCAAGAAACGGTGTATCTGTATGTTTATTTTCATTTGTGTTTATCCTTTTATTACAAAACTTTCAGATTGATGAAGTAAAAAATATAGGAAACCTCCCATGCTTAGAAAAGGTGATCTTATCCAGCAATCCGTTGAGCATCATCCCTGATTATCGGACCAAAGTACTTGCTCAGTTTGGAGACAGGGCCTCAGAGGTAAGCCATGGTGCACTTCTTCCTCTGAAGCTGGCATTTGAAAAAAGTCTTTTTCAAAGCCTGGTGAGGAAAGTAGTGTCAATGTTCTAAAAGCCTGATGAGTTTTTAGTGTGTGTTGGAGAAGGTCTATAGAGAATGAAAGTATGTTAACCTAATTCAGCTGTGCTCCTGGATCTGAATGAAAGTTTATCCAGGCTTTATGGGGCAACAGTATGCTAATATTGAAACATAGTTGTGCTAGAAGGGTGTTAAGCTTACCAAACATTTATGAGTTTGCATTAAATTCGTATCATCTTAGAGCAAGGTCTAATGTGATATTGATCATGAAGATGTACATAGTTTGCATTAAACTGTGATATTTTATTATTACATTAATAAAAATAAATCGCAAAGCAGCCCTGTTTTCAGTATTTTTAGATGTTTTAACTTTTTCTTTAGGTCTGTTTGGATAACATTGTTACCACAGAAAAGGAACTGGACACTGTGGAGGTGCTAAAAGCTATTCAAAAAGCAAAGGAGGTGAAACACAAACTGAGCAACTCTGATAAAAAGGTGAGCTTGATCCTTTCAGAGGAGAAGAATGTGTTGCATGCAGAAAAAGCTTACTAAGACTTCTACAAATTAGATCTCAGTGGAATTCATTAAACCTTCCTTAGCATTAATGTTTTTGCACTTTGTGTTTTAATGTGGTGTGAACTTCTAGTATTGCCTCTTTCTCCTATTTAGTTTTCAATGCAATTTTAATAATTATTAGGCCTCCCTTTTTAAGTTGGCTTGGGAGAGAGGAAGTGGGAGGAAAAGATAAAATGACTTAATGGTGTACACAATGAGTATAACAGTTGACCTTAAAACCATATTTTTGATCTTATACAAGTATTGCAGAGGTGTGACTTCACTGATTTGTTGTAAAGTACTGAAATGACTTTACTAAACTTTCTTCTTGTGGGTATTAAGCAGTGGGGAAAGAATCAGAAATCTGGATCTTCCTTGCCTTCTGTATGCTGTGCAGTAGGTTAGTCTTGTTTTGGTAATATACTTATTGCCAGAACCTGTTCTGTCCCCACAATGTGGAAATGCTGTTTTCATTTTCTTATGGCTAGTTTTGTGCATATGGTGATTAGTCATCAGAATGACTTTTGTAAATAAATACTTAGTGAAATTCCACTTAGTCTGGAAAAACTTCAGAGGATGCCTCTCCCTCCCCCACCCCTTCCAAAAAAAACCCACCCAAATCCTGGCACTGTCTTTCCTTTTACTAAAATTGAGAAAGCATGTGTAGACTTCATCTAATGTGTCTCATGTATTTAGTTTTTTTCTTTAATCACTGCGTACTTTCTTTATTAGATCAGTGAGGACTCCAGGCTCACTGCTGCCAGCTCCAAATCAAACTGTTCTTCTCTTACTGTTCGTCCTTCCTCTCCCTCTCTGCCTCGTCCTGTCAGCTCCAGCCAAGGTAATCATGTATGTATCGTGCTGCTGGGCTGAGCCTCTTGGTTCTGCTTTTCTAAGCTGCATTGATATACATGAATATTATGTGCCGTGGGTATAGGGCTTATCAAGACAAAGCAGGAAGATATTGGCTTAGAAAGTTGAAGTTGTACATGAAACAGCAAAACTGACCTGTTGTTCACATCGTGTTAATCAATTGTAGAAGTTTGTGTACAGGACTTCTTTCTCTGCATCATCCTGCAGAAATCACCAGCAGAGGACTATGTATCTTTTCCTAGTTTAGATACATGCCTTATGGAAAACCATGGCATGTATAGACATGTTTTACAATTACTTCTCTGCATGTTCTTGGTCTGCAAAATGTGAGCTCAAACAGCATCTGTTCCATTTTTCCTCTTTTGCAAGAGTTGCGTTTCTGTCAAACTAGAAAGAAGACAGAAAAAGGAGATGAATAAAGGCAGTTGTGGGATTAGTGTTCTGGCTGAGCCTGTGATTTCAGCACATCTACAGCACCTGATAACCTTACCTGAAAATTATTTTTCAAATAAGCATGCCTGTTGCACCAGAATCTTAGAAAAATGGCTTATCTTTCATCTTTTGCAGAAGAGCCCATAAGACTGACTTATGGGAATATTCTTTTGTGACTGAGAAGAGATAAAGATACTCTGGTGGGTTTTTTTGGCTTTTGCCTGATTGAAAACTTTAAGTGCAGTAGAATGTGAATAGTGACAGAAGACTTTGTAACCAATTAAAAGAGCAGGAATTATATTCTCAATCTGGCATTGGAACAGTTTACTCTTCCCAATAAATTAGTGGGTGGGAGAGAATAACATGCCTGAAAAGTCTGACCTTTGTAAAGAGTCCATTGCTGTGATTTCTGCAAAATCAGTAGAGGTTTCTTAGTTCACTATAAAAATGAAATTTTACTGACAGCATTTGATTAAAGGGCAGACAACTTAAATACAGATTTAGCTCCTTATTTATGTACTTCATTTGCCTTTGTAGACCTTCTAGTTTGCTTTTCATCTGCAGGTAAAAAACCGGTTTTTCCGAAATGAAGTCAATGCTTGCTTCAAATATTAAGCATTTAAGTTATAAGCTTGAGAGTTTTTCTATTTAACAACTTTAATTTTTATGATTTCCTGATATCTAGTCTAAATCTATGTTATTTCACCGTAAAACCATTACCCTTTATCCTATCACAAGAGGACCTATTAAAAAGTTTGTCTCCATCTTATAAACTCCCTTTAAGTACTGGAAGGATGCAATGAGGTCTCCCTGGAGACTTCTCTTCTCCAGGCTGAATGACCCCAATTCTCTCAGCCTACTCTCATAGGAGAGATGCTCTATCCATCTGATCATCCTCTTCTGGACCCACTCCAGCAGGTCTGCATCTTCTCTGTGCTGAGGACTCCAGAGCTGGATGCAGTACTTCTGGTGGGGTCTCACCAGAGTGGGGTAGAGAGGCAGAATCTCCTCTTTCACCATACTGGCCACCTGTCTTTCAATGCAGCCCAGGATGCAGTTGGCTTCCTGGGCTGTGAGTGCATGTTGTTGACTCATTTTCAACTTTTCATCCACCTGTACCCCAAGTCCTCATCAGGGCTGCTCTCAGTCCCTTCATCTCCCAGCCTGTATTGGTACTGGGGGTTGCCCTGACCCAGGTGTGGGACCCTGCACTTGGCCTTGCTGAACCACATGAAGTTCACATAAACCCACTTCTCAAGCTTGTTCACGTCTCTCTGAATGGCATCTTGTCCCTTATAGGAAGATTGGTATAAGAGTCAAGGTTTCTTTACTGTGATCCCTTTTCACAAGGTTTCTTTAGTAGAATCTTGGGGAAGACTTTTATAAATAGGCAGGCTATTTCTCGGGTTTAACAATAGAAATTATTTGCTACATATCTATCAAATGTTGTTTTCAAAGTACTAATTTTGAGAAATCTGTTTTTAAAAATGGTATAAGCTAGGTTCACTGTTAGACCTTAAATCATGAATAATGAAATTAATTTCCTGATATGCTATTTCTATGAATTGTTTTCTCTGCAGTTTTTCTAGACACCATCTGTTTCCGTAACATATTATTCAAATTAAATGTCACTGGCAAATGGCTTATGGAAAAAGATTAAATATTTATGTAGGAAACAAAGACAAAAATAATGCTGTCGTGTTCTGGTTTTCCTGTCAATTTGAGTTTCCTTCTTGCTAACATAGTATTTTGTTCAAGTAATAAACACCTCTTATGTTTCCTCTGACTATGAGATTGTTTGATGTAATCTACTAAACTTCACCATCAATCCAGAAAGATGTGTAGAAGATTTTATGCTCAAGCCAGTAACATACCTACACTGTAATTCTGTTCGTTTGTGCATTTATGTACTTGAGGTCCCTGGCTGGCTCAGTGGTAATGGTGAAAATTTATTTGCTCTGTTGCATCAATGTGATGCTGTGAAATTTCAAACAGGCAAAAAGTCAAATGTCCCTGACAATGTTGGTTTATATACACTCATCATAAGTTTTTACTGATGGTTCAGCTTTGAACCCTTCAAAAAGATTCTGAATAAAATAATTGTCTTGAATGGCCTTTGAGGAACCAGACCTCCTGAGTCTGCTTGAAGGTTTTACACAGGTGTTATACTAACACACTTGAAGGATACGGGAATTTGAGAAAATGCTGCAAAGCTTACAAAAAGTGCTCTGCTGTTTTTTTGCCAGCCTGGCAATGTTTTGGTGAAAGTAAGAGTAGTAAAGTAAGATTCTTATACCAGATGTTGAGATTTAAATTGTTAGTTTGAAAAAACAAGCTTTAGCAGTCTTTAATGCAACTTACAGTGCTGTTGAAGGTACTTCTGTAATTAGCCTAAAATTCTGCCTGCTTTTGTTTTGTCCTGACTATTATGTGTAGATACCCTTTAGCTTTAATGATTTATGATCAGATCTTGATTATACAGTTTTAATTCCACTTGTTTGGCAGATAGTATTAGACATTCATTTTGGTTTTACTTCAGTGATTTTAATAGCTCTTTGTATTTGTTCTAGAAATAATTTGTGAAGAAACAGTCCTAGCCAGCAGTTTTTTGCAATCCAGTGGTTCGACTCCTACAGACCATACAGTTTCCCAGAGACACCTTGAAATACCAGACTCCAGATGTAAAAATCAGGTAATTTTGATCCTTCTGTTTATTTTATGGTATTTTTTAGTGTTTTTTTACAAGCTTATTTATGAAACTAAACTTCCATTACCATAGCAATCCACAGCAAAGGGTTTTTTGATTGTTATACCTATTATAAGGGAAAAGGAGGTAGGCCCGAGTGTGAGTGAAGGGGGACTTCTGTCTTATTTACAACAGCAGTTTTTGGAAGGTGGGTTCTTTTGCTAGTAGAGTGGAAGAACCTTCTTGTCATCAATAAGTAATGACCTCAGTTTGTCTCCTTGAGACTTCTTCTGTCTGATAACTTCTGTATTGTGATTTCATTTGTTGTATTGGAAACTGTCTTCATACGCATGGCAGGACTTGGAGGAATCTCTTCCTTTGCTGCCATTGTAGTTTCTTGAGCTCCTTTACCTTTTTGCCTCACTTTATACAATTTCAGTAAAAATTTGAAGTGAGCCAAAATGTCTGTGGGTCACAGGTTGGATCTGTTCTCAAGTCAGCATAAGAGTTGCTTCTTGGCTTAATAGACTGCCCAATGTAAAGTAAACAGTGTTTCAGGATCCTTGAGTACAATAATCAGGACTTTGAAGTGAGTTGACTGCCTTTAAAAAATGGGAGTTGATGTTAATTTTGCTTTTCATGTATGTTGAAGTCTGACAGCAGCTATAAATAGTTGATAGCTTCCTGATGCTTTCTTCTTCTCCTTAGGCATCTGCCTCTCTATTGGATTCATGCAAAAAGTATGAAAGTGGTCATCATATGTGGTAAGTTCTAGCTTCAGTCTTCACTAGTTTTTGGATAAAAACACTGGATGCTGAATTTTTAAACCTGGCCTTTCAGGCAAGACAGCATCTTTCATTGTACCCTGCCTCTGGGATTTATTTTTTTTCAAACCAAAATAATTTTAATCGTGTAAAGAATTTTTAACCTTGAAACCTGGAATGCAGTTGGTAGATTCAAAATCAGTAATAGCTCTATAATGAAGTGCTTTAACTCATGGATATGCTGCTTGGACTTGGGAAATGGAAGATGAGTTAAACATTTTAGTTTTTACTTCCAATAGAATTGCATGCTACCAGCCTCTAAAATCAATGGCTGTGTGCAGTATGAAGATGTTTTGTAAAATTACACTGATTTAACTGCAGTAATGAGAGTAAACTTTAAACTTCTGAGAAGGAGCTCCATGAATTGTAGGTAGTTATGGCTGGTTTTAAATTCAAGTTTGTACTTACTATGGCTTGTTATCTCTCTTGAAGTTTGAATCATTCAGAGAAAGAATGCTGTGCGGTGCCTGATCCCTGTAACACCATCATCTTGCCTTTTAATTGTATGTCATACACTGCCACAAACCAAGATTTTATCCAGCACCTTTCTACCTTGATAGTGCAGACTGTTCAGAGATCACCCCCCTCCTTTACAGAGAATAAAGGAAGCCCTCTGGGTGATTCCAGAACCACAGACAAAGAAGATGGATATTTTGAAATGGGACTTCATGAAGGAGATCAGACTTTTGAGTTCAGCACTACTTCGGATACTCGATCATCTGACAGCGTAGCAGTCAAAAGTGTTGACATAGTCAAAATTCTCTGGAGTTTTTCTATTCACATTCATAATGGACTCAGGCAGTTTGCTTCCTGTTTGGTTTTGACTGATGATATGCTAGCTGTGTTTGAGATTCCTCATCAGGAATTGAAAGGAAATTGCCAGCACATCTCTTCTGCCTTGAAATTAACACTGTGTTTTCCGTATACTGATCTAACAGAATTTGGCTTTCTCCTGCCGGAAATCTGTTTGACACTGAAGCTGAAAAACAGTGACAACTGGCTGTTTATTGTTTCAGACTCCCAGAATCTTCAAGACTTTTATTCCTGTTTACACACGTGTTGCTCTCAACACTACACATCAGTGTTACCAAGCTCCACACTGCACAGTGGAAAAGCAAACCTCCAAGAGTTTCTCTGTCGGCTTATGGAATTGAATTGCATTTCAGCAGAAGATGTTGAAATAAAAGGTTGTTTCCCAGCTTATCTTGTTTGTGGGAATAAAACTGATGCCCAGAAAATCTTGCATACACCAGAGTCAGCTGGCAATAGCAAAGAATGGTCAAAAAACATTTTGTGTTCTGCACTTCATTCTTCAGTGTATAAATCTTCTGACCAGGGTCCCTGTGTGGTACATCCGTGTTGGATATTTCTGACACCCCAGCACTTGTACATAGTAAAGGTGGATTTCAGTTTACTGCCAGGTAAATGGGTAGGCTCAGAAGGCTTGGCAAGTGTATTTAAGCTCACTAGGATTCCGTTAGCATCACTTGTGTTACATCCAACTTTTGGTTCCATCCAGCAGAAGGGTTCATTTTTGGATGGGCATGTGCTGGAGTTGCTTGTTGGATACAGAATTGTTACAGCAGTGTTTATTCTACCTCATGAGAAGTTCCACTTCCTAAGAATCTACAGTCTTTTAAGGACACTCCTGCAGGATGTTAAGACTATTATTATTTTCAAAGCTTCAAACAAATCAGATGCTGTAAGAAACCACGTTGTGGAGGCAAACAGACATAGTCAGTCAGCAAGGTAACAATTCCCATAGAAGGTCTGTTGCATGGTGCTGGAGTGAATGTGGCCCAGTCAGCATGTTTACAGTTGTCGTAATTGGTTTTGGCCTGTAGTATTGATGAAGTACTTCATCATTCTGGTAGTATGTGTGAATGGTTATCCTGGGCTGTACCCATCTACTTTTTTCTGTTTCTGTTTTGTTTTATGGTTGCAAAAGAAAATATATTTTTCTTGTGGAAGGAGACTTCCTATTTCACAGGCTGAGGTCATGGCAGACTGACAACTATGCTCAAGCAAAGTAATTTAAAGTAAACTATTAAGAATAGAGGTTGTCTGCCTGTTCCTGACTTCTGAATGAAATATAAAGTAGTTATTTCTGTAGGGGAAGAGCTGTGTATTTCATTAAATTTTGATTTCATGTCTTTTCTGGATCTCTTCTAGCTTTTGCAAGCCTCATCTGACGCTGTCATCTTTATATCCATCTGAATTTCTTATTCAGAAGATAACAGAAGATAATCAGATTCCTGTTCACCTTCATGTTTCTGTGTCTCTGCAGTATGTGGCTGGGCTGAAGGGAAATGCCCTAGTTGAGTTTTTCCATGGCAACATTGCAGAGGTATTGTGCCTAGCCCAGGTGCCTTGTGGCCTTTCAGTACTAGGCTGTTTTAAAAAGAGCTTTCCTGGTCAAACTTAAGAAGCTCTGTGAAACTTGGAAGCATTTTGAACAAAAACTTGTGTTATTCCAAGCTGGTTTACCTGCTACAGTGATTGGTATCCTGCCAGGCATACTTTGCATCCTTATTACTCAGAATTTTCCTTTTTTTTTTTCTTTAAAGTGGCAAAAGGAAAGGAAATTACCATAGAATTATTTTGTGATGATATGAGCAGATAAACCTAATTTCTAAGTAACAGATCTATAGACTGTGTGGAGAAGCATGAAATTTAGAAATCTTATCTTTAAATTCATGATGTGACTTCAAGTTATTAAATCATTGTGGTCTGAGTACAAATGTCAGTTGAAAACTTTTTTGATGAATAGAGATGCTTTTATTCCCTTATCTCACTTCCAAATCCTTTAAGTAAGCAGAAGTTGTGATTATCTTTTTACACCAGGAGAAGCTGATAAGAAAGCAGGTTACTCATTTGAGGGTTCACAGTAAGCTCATCAAGCTAGAAACTGGGAAGATGCCTAGTTGGAACAGCAGTTACAGTGGCAAGCTGTGCTTCTGCCCTCTCTTTTAAGGGTCTTTGAATCCAACCTCTTAGTAGCATCTGAAGGCTTGATAGACTTGTTGAGGCTTGGGAGGCACAGCTTATCTGTTGATCAAAATTTTGTCTGCAATGTCTGTTCTAGAAAGTCTTTCTTGTGCACTAGATGTTTTTTCTTTTCTAGTTTTAATCAGTAAACAAGCAATAATTGCACCACAGCAGAAAAATAATTTTCTTATATTAAACACATGTTTTCAGTATCCTGCTGTTGTGCTTGCCTCAAAATCATAGTGTTTGGTAGCTTTGAAGTAAACTTTTGCTCTGTCCATAAGTGTGTTCAGATGCTTCAGATTTTGAAATTGTTTTTCTAGTAGTCTAAAGTTGTCGCTAATGTGGTGAAACAATCTGAAAAATCAAAGTATGCAAGTGATTTAGGAAATACAATTTCCATTTTAGGTGGAAAATGAAGAGTTGAGACATCTCATGTGGTCTTCAGTTCTGTTTTACAAGACTCCAAATGTGGAAGTGATGGCTTGTGTGCTTCTCTCAACAAAAGCTATTTACTTTCTGTTGGATGATTCTTTCATTCATGCTGATGAGCACCAGTCAAGTAAGATGCTTATTTTGATCCTTTAATAAGCCTACAAAATTAATTGCTGTCTTCAGTTTAGAGTACCAATTTTAGTTGGTACTTCAACTTGGACTGTGTAGTTGAGGGAGAGAATGGCACTATTTGCTGTATACAAACTGCTTGTGTGAGGCTTTTATGCTCAAAAACCAGAGTCTTGAGTCATGGCTGCTTTGCAACCAGACCCTTCTGTGTGCCTTTGTACTCATGATTTTCTCAGGTGTCATTTCATAGTCCCTAGCTTCTTCACCTGGGTAGCTAAAGGCCCTTCCATAACCAAAATGATAAGTGAAGGGTAATGAAACTTAGGGTGTGCATTCAGTTCATGCAGTTAATGCATCTGCTGATTTAAATCCATGATGTGACAGCTATCTCAAGAAACACTGCTAATGAGATTTGGTTGTATTTGTTGATTAAGAAATTATTAGCCAATATTTCCACCTTCTTCTTAATTTCTTCCTTTGTGTGATTTATGTATAAGGTATTAATATAAAAGTTTTGCTTATTGAAAGAATAATAATTTTTCTTTTTGATTTTTTTATTGCATTTTTCAACAGATTTTTGGAACAAAGAAAACTCAGATTGTGAGAATAGTTCTTTCCACCTCTCTTGCTGCTTTGTGCTAAAACTTAACGACCTGCAGTCAGTAAATGTTGGCCTGTTTGATCAATACTTCCGAATTTCTGGTAAGTACATCTTGTGCTTTAAGTTTTTCCGGCTCTATTTTGTCCTTCTGGTCTTGTCTTAGATGGATTCCTGTCTTTATTAGTGAGATGGAACAGTGAACTATCTTGTTACCAAGAAGAAATTAAGTTAATGTAACACTAGTGATCCTGTACTAGTAAGTTAATATTATCTTACAACATCTAGTAATTGAGTTAACCAGGTAGCTTATTACCAATGAATTAATTGGTCCCAAAAATTCTCCTGTGTTAGTGACACATAAAAAGGGAAATCTAAAGACTTACTGTTCTGGAGCTTTGGCTTGCCATATGGAGTATGTAACATGCTCATGAAGAAAACTGAGGGCAGAGGGTTTTGTCTGTAAGATAAATTGTGGTAAGATGATAGTAAGATTGAACTCCTGCAGCAATAGTAGAACAGTTAAATTGAAGCTTACATCATATTTTAAATGAAGAAAAATAATAATCTTTATTTCTGGTGGGATTTTAAAGGAGTCTATTCTTTTCTGAGGATTTGAAAGCTTTCTGAATAACAATGAATATTTTCAGCTCAAATAATCCTTGCAAGAAAACTTTTTTTGGTGACAGTTGCATGTTGGTTGAAGAAATGATAATGCCACATACAGATTTGAGTGGTTTGTATTCTGTTGTCTTCAGGACACTCTGCAGATCATATAGTCACCTGCCTGACAAGAGACAGTTACAACACTCACACCTTCATACAACAGCTTATGGCAGTTCTGTCACTGCTTGCACGCACACCTTCACCTGAACCAGTAGATAAAGACTTCTACTCTGAATTTGGGAGTAAAAACACGGGTGAGTGGACTTTTCTACTTAAACGTCATCTGAAATGTATTGATTAAAAACCTCTGAGGGAAATTTGTGTCAATTGTTTTCTATCTGATGCTTTAACCAGACTCCCTGACTTCAGTTATTTTACATGTGCCTTATCTGAACAGAACTGTTAAATGCAAAGTCTTTCATACGTGCAGTTTAGCAATGGTTTCCTTAGTTCAGCAGAATCAGCACTTCCTATACAGTATTTTTGGATGTGTACTAGTGTAGTACACACTGCGAGTTTCAGCCAAACCTGTAAAGATTTGTAAGTCAAAAAACAGTGAAGAGAACTAAGTTTGAAGGCAACGTTTTTCCTTGCTTGGTTAAATAAAATAATCCTGTCATTCCCGAGAATGGAGTGAAGTGAAAACTAGTCTTTTTTTTTAAGGTGTTATGTTCAATTCCAATATCAGGTAAAACTTTTTTTGCTTAGAATTCTGAAGCCGGTTGAAGGCATGAAATAAAATTACATTTTCCTGAAGAATAGTTGTTACTGTTTTAAGGGGAAGCTACATAAGCCCAGAAAGTGCAAGGCTTGATGGGAAATTGTCTTTTATTAGACCAATTGATTTATGTGAAGAAGCAGGCATGCTTCCTTCAAGCTTGACTGTGTTGTATTTCACCACTTATAGGAAGTAGGGGGCTGCAGTTTCACTTCCTGCCACTCCAGAACGTAGCATGGAGCAGAGGAATGTGCTCATCCACTAAGGATATAAAAGCAATTTTTGTAGAGTCATTGTCGTCTTTTATTTTTTCAATTTCTGCTTTTTCTCTCTACTTAGAAGCAGGGTTTTTGTGTTTGGTGGTCTGATAATGCTTTCAGTGAGTTCAGAACGGAGGAATGGGAAGGAGACAGAGGAAGTCAGCTGGTAGGGAGGTGGATAATCTCTGATATAAGAATCCAACTGTATTTCCTCTAACCTCTTCTGCCATTGCCCTGAACTAAATATGTGGTTAGAAATTTGGAGAAAAGTATGTTGGTAATGTAAGAGAGACTTCAGTAGAGATCTGCAATCTATATAAAATTATTCCGGTATTGTATGCAAGTAATACCACATATGAGTGGATATAAAACCTGAATTCTTTCAGCTGCTGGTGTCAGCACTTCCAGCTGGAAGTGTCAAACGTTGTTGCTTATCCTAATGCATTAAGAAAGTATTGCATAGCACTAAATGGAAGTATAATGATGTGTATTTCTTGCAGGAAAAATGGAGAACTATGAACTGATTCACTCTAGCAGAGTAAAATTCATTTATCCAAATGAAGAGGAAATTGGGGACCTTGCTTTTCTAGTGGCAGAGAAGATGGATGGTTTGACTAATCTTCAGTCCCTCAACATTCTTTTATATGTGTTGGCATTTCAAGTAAATCATGTTGAAGGATCTGCACAAAACACTAGTTCACTTCAACCTAAAACACTTATATTAACCAGCTCCGATTTATTTCTCTTTGATGAAGATTATATCAGTTACCCGCTACCTGAATTTGCAAAGGAGCCACCGAAGAGAGATAAGTATCTGCTTGTAGATGGAAGACGAATCCGGGATTTAGATAGAGTACTGATGGGTTATCAGACGTATCCACAGGCCCTTACATTTGTTTTTGATGATGTTCAGAATCAGGATCTGATGCAGAATTTAACACTGGATCACTTTGGAGAAACTGATAGTGCCCCGAAGGGAAGTGTTAAACAAGAAGGTAGCAAGAGCAGAGAGATCCAGTGGTACATCTTTATCCCAAGTGCAGAAAGCAGGGAGAAATTAATTTCATTACTTGCGAGACAGTGGGAGATCTTGTGTGGTAGGGAACTGCCTTTGGAACTCACTGGGTAATTGTTGCACAGCTGGGTGATTTCAGTGTCTGTTACAAGGTAAAGCACAGTGTTTAGATAGCACCTGTCAAGTTCTGGGGGCTTTTTAGTAGGAAGCTGACCTGGACTCTCTTTCTCCCTGGTGCACTGAACATTTAATAGTACATAGAAATGTTCTGAAGTGTTAACTGGGGACTGAACTTCTTGTAAAGTCTATTTTTTATGCAATAGTATATAGTGAAAAAAGTCATGAGACATCCTGGGAAACTGTATGGAAAAATTAAGGAGTCAACACTAGATACACTGTTCTTTAGGGCTGTTAAGGTTTCCACTTACTTTCTGTATATATGTCTTGCTGTTCTACACAAATTCTAATGTGTAAATAAGGGTAAATGCTTGTGTATGTTCAAGTGCAATGTTCTTTGTATGAGAAGTATTTTGGGTATGCTGCTAATGCTTATTATTTAATGATCTTACAGTTTTACATATGTTTTCCTTTGAAGCCAAATGTAATTATTTGCTGCCAATATATCAGTAAAATTTGAGCCACAAGCAGGTGACATTTTCATATGAAATTAGTGTCATGGGCACTCTTTCTTCTTGTCCTAGGATAAAGAAGAATTGCCTGTTAAAGATCCACTATCATCTTGAAAGTGGAAATACCCAACATGGGTATATGAGTGTTTTGCCAGCAAATAATGAATTTATATCTCTGAACACAAAGTTTTTCTTTTGCCTATTTTGTCAATACAAATAAAGTGTAATTTGACAGTTTTCTTTTGGCCTTGTCTTTCTTTATCTTGTGTTTGCAGGGTACAATATCAGCAGCACGTATGTTCCTAGAGTATGTTGTAAGGTATGAAATATGCAGCAAGATGAAAGAAGAAAATAGTTTATTCTACTATAGCAGGTTTGTACTGGTCCAGAAACAGAGCTGAGTCACGGGAACTGAGGATCTGCAGCTTCTAAGCACAGTTTAAGGGGGATCTGTTTCAACTACTTTTGCTTTATAAGATGTTAAGGAATTGCTTTCCAAGCTGTCATCGTTAACTTAAATTCTGCCATGCCCAACAAGTTTTAGACTATCCCATGGCAGTAAAATCCCTATGTGCTATTGTGAAGATGAATACTGAGGCTTTGAAAAACGCTGTCCTTTGTCCACTAGGAGTAAGAAGGGAAAGACTGTTTTGACACATACTGATTTCATGCAATAGCTGATGTTGCTTAAAACTGATGCTTCTTAAAAGACAAACAGAAAATGTTAGATTGGAAGAGACCTCTGGAGGTCCAACAGTCAAGCTCAGAATAGGGCAAACTTCAAACAGATTGCTCAGAGCCTGAATCAAACAAGTTTTGAGTTTTCTCCGAGAATGACAAGTTCACAGTGGCACTGGGAATGTGTTGATTCCATGGAGTATTTTTTCCATGCTGATGGGGGTGCTGGACTGTGCTCTTTGGGCTCCAGATGCCAGGAATGTTGTGGTCAGTGGAAGAATGACAGATACAGGCAGCCAAAGTCAAATTGTATTGCAGGATGCAGTGGAGTTCCTAAGCAACCAAGGAGATGAGGAGTATTGCTCGAGTGCTGCTCTGTTTTACAGCTTAGCAGAGGAAACCTGCCCCTTCTCAAGCCTAGACCAAATTGAACAGTTAAGGTAGGTACCGTAAAGTCAAGGAAACCTAAATTCTCCAATACTTTAGATAGTCTTCTATTCCTTAAAATCTCAAGGAATGCTTAGGTTCATTTAAGCTTATTTGTCATTGGGTAGAAAAAACCTGGAACTTCTAAAATAAAAATCCTAGTCATAATATAATTAAAAGCTTAGTTCTTCATTAGTTCTTTCCAAACTAGCTTTGATAATCAGTTCACTTAATTAGTCACTTAATTAGACACTTAGTTCTTGTAGGTAACACTTTCTAGGTGCTACAGGCTCCTCATGGTCTGATCTGCAAGCATCTGAGAAATTATCACGTGAACAGGTTATTGATGATATGCTTTATTGTTTAAGTGAACGCAAAGTGCTATAGAACTGCTGAGCACTTGAACCAGTGTGAATAGATACCTCTGCTCTCATGCTAGGGGTCATACTTGTTTCAGGACAAGTCAGTCTTGCTTGCTTGCGAGTTCTGTCCTGGGGGATGCTTTGTGCTTGAGATAGACTTGAGTTCTGTTTCTAAGCATCTTTTGTAAAGCCCAACTGTTAAAATATATTTTAATACACTACATCATAGAACGATGTATTAGAATAAACAAGGGTAATCCTCTGATTGTTACATAGTTTGCACGGTAAAGATCTCCAGATTTCATTGCAGCAAGAACACAGCTGTAATTAAACTTGAAATTCTTTGAAGTCCACAGCTGTTTAAAATATTAAATCTATCTTTGGATCAGATAATTAATTCAGGAAACAGGTACTGTTCCCTCTTGAGATCTTGATAGACATTAAATGCATTTTAGGATGAACAAACTGTTCAATAATTCATTGGGTACTGCAGCATTTCTTCATTCTTCCATTAAGTATCTCATCTACGGTGGTATCAGAATTGCTTATTTTCAAAGCACTGCCAGGTAACGCATCGACTATGCAAAGTCAAGTGTCTTCCGTGATACTTAAGCTCTTGCTCATTTTCACTTGGAAAAACACAAAATCAATGCAACCAAATCCCAAATAAGAAATCTTCTGCTCTTGTGCTCTTAGATACCTGGTTTCCTGCTCTTTTGCCCCTGTTAAAACCTGATGGAGTTAGTGCTTTGTGGGTGCAAATTTCTGTTCATTTAAGTGCAATGTTAAGGTGAAAAAATTTTACTGACATCCCGCTGCACCAGACTCTTCTCTTTATTGTCTGACTCTAGTGTAATCTTTTTTTCTAAATTTAGAGATTTATTTAAACAAGTTTTTCTTGAAAATGCATGATCCTCCATCTTGAACTTTATGAATTTTCAGATTTTTCCTTTCGTAAAGATTTCTCAGAGCTCTCCCCAGTTAGTTTCTACAGAAAGTTCTTTGAAATGATGTAGCTTTGTAAGTGGTTGTGGTCACATAAAACACTTTTTGTGTTCTTCCTCTGTTTTTACAAGAGTACTACGAAGCCCTGCATATATATTTCTGTTTCTTTAGTAGTCCTTTATACTCCAGTCTTTTACAGTTTCTAACCCTTGTTCAGTGTTAAGACAATAACTAAGTAGCAAAAGATACAACCAGATGCATGTGTTGGTAGGTGGGGAGATGCTTTTCTGAAAAGCATCTCCTAAACCATCTTGGACTTCCATAGTCTGGCTCTGCAGCCATTGTAGATGTGTGTCACCCTAGGAAGACCCATGCAATCATTTGTGTTCAGTGTCATCTGCTCAGAATCTGACCAAAGATTTTAAACCTTCCCTTGTTTTACAATTGAAAAAATTATAAATTAGTCTTATTAGGAAGGCAAGTAAATGAGGTACTGACCTGACCCAAACTGTTTTCTTTGCAAGAAGAAATGACAGTGTGACCTGCATCCTGTCTGTTCTGTGTCCCATTCCATGCTGCTTTTACAGCACTCTGTGATCTGTCAGGCTGTAATGTACCAAACAGGGATGTATTTACATCAGCACCTTTGACTTGTCTTCCTGTCCTTGTCAGCTTTGATAAAGTGTTTCTTTTAAAAATAAGAATTTAAAAATCCAAGTATCACATAATGCTGCTGCTTCTTGCTTGAATGTCTCTGATTAAAAAGTTTACTTCTGTGGTGTTAGCCTTCAAATATATGGAATCTGAGGTGGAGAAGCAGCAACATAAGGAAAAGCATGAAGTTGTGGTTCAGAGCACGCAGACTGCAAACTTCTGTTTCCTGCTGTGTAGTGGATAATGAAAGGCATTTGGTAACTCAGGGATCTAAAAATTGATGTGGAAAAAGGAGGAGTCTAAAACTCATACCAAGAAGGTGCTAGAGAAAACCTGTGACCAACACTGGAAAACCCCACCTGAATAGATGCATCAGACTTTAAGGTCTCTGAGAGGGAATGGTGAGAACTCCCAGCGCCTCTAAAGTTGTTGAAAGAGCAGAGATAGTGGGATCCCAGCTCCCATCTCAGCCATGCTGCTCTCAGGCTGGTGCTTCAGTGCTATCCTTGGCAAACTGTTGGTTACACTTTAGTCAAATACAACGTAGACCCTTTCTATCCCTTATAGATGACAGTACATGAAGGATAAGCAGTACCACCATGGGAAAACACACTGCCTCTAGTTGTGCTCTTGTGAGCAGGTTATAAGTTGGAATAACTTGGCCTGTTTTTTCAGGCATCAGATTCATATTGAACATCTGTGGGGAGTTTAGTACCTGACTCTCCTGGTACAATCCCAGAGCATTGCTTAATAAATGAAAAATGTGCGAAAGTAAAACCAAGAGATAGGAATATGTAGCTGGCTTTCACTGCAGGAGCATGACTGTAAAGGAACTGGGAATCACTAGCAATGAATAGGTCAGGACTTACAGCATTTATGTACCAACGTTTGTACTACTGCCCTTCTAGATTTTGAACTAACAGGATATGAGCAGTCTTGATAATTTCTTTCTGAATCACACATCAACATTGTACTCGGGCAGCTCTGCCTGTCTGCTTGAAATTGGACCACTGCGTGTGCGATAAACAGGCTCTTATTTGCTGTTCAACCCTTTGGGTTTTTTTACACTTATCAGCAAACTTAAAAATTCCTTCCTTTCAACTTGCCAAGAGAAAAGGAAAAAAAAAATAGGACTGTGTACTACCCTCTTCACCAGGAACCTCAGGGATGTGTTCAGTAAGTATGATGCAGCTGGCCCTCTTTCTACAAACCAGCAGTTCTGGCTTGGGCTGTTTCATCCTTTCCTAGTACCTCTTAGACTTCTTACACACTTATAATTCAGAGCAAAGACACTTTATGTTTTCCCAGCTTTCCCAAAAGAGCAGAATAAGTCTTTTTTTCCCTGTGGATGTAACTGAATGGTGAACTCCCACAGAACCTGTGTAGCAAGATAGACTGGATGGCAAATCATTTGTCTTGACTCTTTCTGTAAAGATTGCTGAAACAAAAGATTTCAATAGCAGGAAATTGCCCAAGCTAGCCAGGGCTGCACACACTTCACAGAGACAGGCTGGTGACCCAGCATTTTAAAATGCAGCATGTGACACAGTCAGGGAAGCTGGAAGGATTTGTAGCTGTTTCCTTTTGCCTTTACCCAGGCAACATTTTTTCCCCCATGGAACAGGTTCAGTAGTTTTCACCAGCAGTTTCTCAACTCCGAATGTTAGTATGTTCACAGAAACAATGCCAGGTCTTAGATTAAGTTACTTTAGAGGACCCAACCTTTCATCAATGCATAAAGCAAACAGACTGAGTGAAGAAAAAGTCCTGAGCATTGCTGCTTGCTAGCAATCTGCTGATGATTTGGGAGACTGAGACCACAAGGTAAATCGTTAGTGTTCTGCAGAAATGATCTATGTCAGGGCCAGAAGTTGAAGAGGATTCTTCTGAGACCTGTGTCTGCGATTTGAACTGCTAAACCAGCTTTCTTTTGCTGTGTGGGCAGAAGACATTTGAGTGATAAATCAACCTCCATGCTTTCCAAAAAAACAAAAGCCCACGTGCTAAACCTCACTCATAAACATGACAGCTGACGGTTGACAGTTTGGGGGCAGGGGGGAGTTTGTTTGTTTTGGTTTGTTTGGTTTGTTGTTTTTTTTCCTCTGGTGTGTGTATGGTTGGATTCAATGATCTCAGAGGTCCCTTCCAACCATGAAGATTCTGTGACATCTCCTACAGTATGTTTTAAAATTGTATTTTAATTGAAACAATTCTGTTTCAATCAAACATTGTCTGAGATGTGAATTAAACCCTTCTACCCTGCCTGCCCAGGGCCAGTTGCCTACTCTGTCATGAGATCCTTACAAGTCTTGCCTATAAATTTTCCCTCTGATGAAGGGATTTTTTTTGCCCAGTTTTCCTGTCTCACATATTCCTTTAATTACTAGTGACATAGCAAGTCCTCTGGCTTTGTACTTATTGCACTACTGGGTTTTTCCTCTGTAAATTCAGGACAGTTTGGAAGCAATCAGATGTTGACCTCTCTGACAGATCTCAGGGTCTCGACTTGTGGGACTTTGGGGGATGGAAACACTTTGTGCAGATGCTTATGTGTATGAGCTGGTCTCGTACAGAAATGAGGGAGGGGCCTGGCTTTTTTTTTTTATTTATTGACAGTTGTGAAGAGCACTGGACAAAACTGGGAAAAAAAAATTGATTCAATGCATTTTGCCCCCGAGGCATAAGCTTTTTATTGATGTGGTCCATGAGAAAATCCATCCATCTGCCTGGGAGGACTCCATCTATGGGAAGAGAGCAAGAGCAGTGTAAGTGGAGCAGTAATTTGTGTTTATTTTGCCCAGTTCTGCTCCCTGTCTTGTTTCCACGCTTGTTGCCATCTTTGGTGATACTGCCACTGCGAGCACGTTTGCATCTTTCCGCTGTGCATTGAGCATTATTAATGGCTTTTGGCCACCCATTAATTTGGAGGTGATGGGTGCTTTACCTTCCTTCCAATTCCCAGCATCATGCAGGTCCAAAGTTGATGCAGGTTGTGGTGTTCCAGATTCAGCAGCAGCGATCAGCAAAGTAAGTTTCCATTCTCTCAGAGCAGTTTATACGCAGTGGCTGAAACATGCTGCCTGTGCCTCTCAGTCAGGAAAGCAGCATCTGGTGACAGATGACCTTTTTATTTTTCAGTTTATGCTCTGCTGCTGTACAATGGCACTACGCGGTGTTTTCATTTTCAGCCTGGATATTGCTGTTGTATTGTTTGCATTTTAATGAGGTATGGTCAGTTAAGAAAGTTGGCTGTGAACCTTTTGATGTTGCTGTGAATCTGATTTATTTAATTCGGACAGGAATTTTCACTAAGTCTTTCTCTCCCTTCCTTTCCTAGTTTCCTCACAGTAGGTCAGATACAGTGATGATAAGCAGCAGTAGAAAGCCTTGGAGTCAGTCTTTGTGTGTCCTTTTTCCACTGTACCATTTTCAGGGTTGAGCCATTTAGAAAACGTTCAGAAGATTCATTAAAAGATGCCCATGCCCTCTTCAAGTGCCTCAGGGTAAGCTATTTTCACCTTACAAACTTATCAGCTACCTGTGGATGCCCAGTGCTGGCAACTTAATTCCTGTGTCATATTGCCAGCTCTTCAAAAATGTCTCAACAAGCACTCAATATCCTTCTAGGCTGCCTGTTGTAGCTGTGTATGCCTAACAGGTAGCATGGAGCAGAGCAGCAGTCTCATTCTTCTGCTTACATAGTAGGTAAAGAAAGTCTTTTTCAGCTTCTCTGCTAACATCCCTCTCTACAAGGATGTCCCCACTATCCATCTGCAGCTTCGCCATCCCACCAGAACCAGCCTGAGCCCTGTTGCCTCTGCCTCATTTTGCGGGTCCGCAGGGTACCAAATGGTTTCCAGAGCTGTGTGAACCCTCTGACCTTGACAGAGTGACCATCTGTTGGGCGATCATGGTCCCAGGGCTGCAGTTGCCCTGTAACGGGACCAATGGGCTGAGTTGTGAGATTGAGTTGTGGGCTGGTACTTCTCACACGGGTCGCAGTGGATGGTTGTGTGCCTTATCTGCTTCCTGTTAGTGCAGGATATATAATAGTGCTTGCTGTTCATCATGCTGTCTGTCGCTGTCGGATGGAGGAAGAGGTAAAGCAAAATTAACAGCACTAGTAAGTACAGCAGTTCTTATGTTTTGTATATTAGCATGTGTGTCTTTGTGGGGGAGGAAAAAAAAACCTAATGCTCTCAATTATTTATGTAAACATGAACCGATCCTGGCCTCATGTAGGCACCTTCAGGTAGTATTAATAGCTCAAAAGTGGAAAGATTCCTCCTTGCTCAGTAAGATTTGCTACTAACAGAAGCAGTCTTTAGAGTGCTCACCAGAGTGGTTCTCTTGGCAGCTTAGGGAGACAAAGTCCGTGTAAAAATCTGTCAATAATCAATCTTGGTTGTTTTTAATATTCAAAAGGAGAAACTCAATTGCAAGCCATGCCGCAAGTTAACATGCTTTTTTTTAATCCCATTTTGGGACTTTTCTATTCTGAGTGCTATCAAAGTGTTTCTTGGATTCATCTAGCTGTCAGCAGAGTGTTTGGAAAGTGATGTATTTTGCCACTGCTTCCATAGCACCTGCAAAATGCAATGCTTTTCTTGCTGGGAAAGTCAAGTACTTTAAATACATATCAAAGCCTACCCAAAATGCTTGCCTGATTGAAAGGATGTGCTTACATTAATGCTCTGAAGTGCAGCATGTCACTCGTGTTGCTTTGTTTGTGAATAGTTTGGGATAGGCAAACCTTCTGTTTGAGATGTTGTAGACGTGTTAACCTCAGTGGTAAAAGGAAATTAACTTAACCTTTATGAATTCGTGGTATTTAAGTCTGCCCATTGGATTTGCCTTCAGTTAAGCACACAGTTAACC
Source organism: Thinocorus orbignyianus (assembly GCA_013400375.1). NCBI lineage: Eukaryota > Metazoa > Chordata > Aves > Ciconiiformes > Thinocoridae > Thinocorus > Thinocorus orbignyianus. The sequence goes on from VXBW01006991.1 coordinate 83,073, forward strand.
TCTTTTCATTCCAATTAGTTGAAAACTGAGGATTTCCTTCCTTCTGTTTTGAACTGATATGTAAGAGGAAATCCGTAGATGTTCCTGTTTTGAGTAAACCTTTACTAAGGAGTTCTGTTTGTGCATTTAAAAAAGGAATAGAAAGAAAGAAAAACGTGGTATTGATTCAGACATAGTGCTAGAAGTAGCAGATCCACTTCTGAAGACTTTGCAGCCAAAGAGCAGAGTGCAAAAATGCTCTCTCCTTGTTTACTTTTAACCTCTGGTTTGTCTTGGATCTGATTCTTAGTAGGCGGTCTTATCTTACAGAAATTTCAGCCTCTATCACCACCCCTTTTGTGGAAAGGGTCCTGCCTGTAAAAGCATGAAAATGCATCCTCCTGGGTTGCTGTTTTTCTTCTTAGCAGCATGTTTCACTCCCACAGCTGACTGCCAGAGTCAGAAGGTAAGTCTGTGAGTCTTTATTTAAATGTTCATTGAACAAGACTTCATATTTGGATGGTTGCATGTTATGAAATAGTCCTCTCCAAAACTCCTTTTTTCACTACTATTTAGTTAGGTGCAGAATAACATCCATAATTAAACTTCAGTACTATAAGGTATCTTCCTGCATTTGTGTGGATATGTGTGTAGTCTAAACTGAGAAACTAAAAATAAGGTTGAAGGGAGCTGCTTGAGTTTTAGATCAGATTATATTTGTATTTATGTTCAGCACTGAAGTAGCAATATGAAAGGAGTATACTCAGCATTTGTGTCTTCCACTGTATTCTGTACATGTGATGGGAGCTTAGTGTCTGGTAGGACAGGTCCGTAAGTTTCCCAGAAGACTTTTATAAAAAGTTTTTTTAAATCTCATCAAATTTGCAACAAGGTAAATAACTTCAGCTTCTCAGTGAGGAGTGTGGAATACTTTCCATTTTGTATGAGTTTTGTTGATTTTTTTTTTTATTCCTTTATCTTCATCCTTGTGTTTAGCGTCAGCATCTAGAAGGATGTATGATGCCTTTATAGATCTGATCTAGGCTCCATGGTGAGGCATCCTGTTTTCTGTAGGCTAGAATTCACACTAATTCATACTATTTTGTCTTCTGCCATCACCCTTCTTGTGTCCTGCTGTTGGAGGAATCAACTAGCCTACAAAATCAGAAGTTTTGTGGGGCGTTTGGAAATCTTATTACCTGGGGATCCAGGCTGTGGAAGGTTTGTCTAGTCTTGAATGACAAAGAGTGGTCTTGTGAGGAGTGGACAGACTTGTGCTAAGGAAAGTGACTTGTGAGTCTGAAAGACTTAATTTAGAAAAAGCCAGAGCACTGAAAAAAGTGCTTCAATGTCAGAACTTTGGATGACAGCTTTTGTAGAGACCCTTTCATAAGAGGACCATAAATGCCAAATAAGCATACAAATAAGGTAAGAATCTCATGAACATTTGGACTTGTAGATTAATTAAGGTGATTTGTGCCCAAACATGGTTTGAAGGAGTGTGTCTGCTGCTGTTTCTTTTTTGTCTGGAGGCATGGGTTCCAGGCAGATGGGTTGCAGTATAATAGTGGGTTCAGAGGCATGGGCTCACATCTTTAGCTGGTGTAAGTGGAAATTGTGGTCTCTTGACTTTGAGACACTGTGCTGATTTCTGTAATCACTGAGGTGTTTGTCTTAGTGATAAACAGTTAAAACAGCAAGTAATGAGTACCCACTCACACAGAAGTGAAATGTTTTGAATCACTTCTGGAGCAGTTTGCTTAATCCAGGTAAAATAACTCTTAGCTTTTTTTCCACCAAAAGTTTCCCTCTTTTTGGCAAAAGAGGAGAAGCATTTCGAAGGATAAAATGGTGGATAAGGTAAAAAAGGGTCTAAGAACACCTTCTCCAATAATTTAGGATGACCATTGGATTTGATTGCAATATATTGAAGTGCTGCGATTCCACATGAGGCCTCCATTGGCTTGCAGGAGCCTTGCAGGGGCCATCAGGAGAGAAAAGAGAGATGTTTTTGCTAACTTTTTTTCGGTGATCTTACCTCCCGGTACATCTCAGATTTGATGGCTCAAACGTGACAGCAAATCTGTTAGCCTGATTTGGTTTTTGTATACATCTTAGTGTGGGCTGGGGAAGCTGCAGCAGATGTGAGCCGTGAAAGTTTTTCTGCTGGGAGGCAGCTAGCCCCAGGCTGTGCTGGAGGAGGAATGAAGACAGGTGGGAAGTGAAGGGAGTGCTCTCTGCATCCCTGTGCCTTCAGTGCTCTGTAGCTGAGGATGGGGGGAAACACCCAGGGCAACAGGACATCTTGCGTTATGTGATCTCTGAGCTTAATTGTTCATTCTTGTGCTGAAAAGTGTCTTCCTTGGACCAATCCAAAGGGTTTGTGTGTCCAGGAGTCACTGGTCTGTTCTCAATAACACTTCAGCTGAAGTGTTATTGAGAACTTCTTGGGGAGGTCCAAGGCTATAATGACTCAAGCATGTGTCTACAGCTCTGTTTTTTAAAGGGCAAATGCACTGGAAACCTGGTGATTCATTAGATAATGACTGTTTCCAGAACTGGCTCCCAGGATTGTTGGAGCAGAACACTGACGTCCAAACGTGTTTTTCTTTCTTCCTTGAGGTTTTGCTGTGTTATGGTTTGAGAGGAAAAGATAAAGGGTGAAAATGAAGGGAATGAAACTTGCCTTTAAAAAATTATTCCTGGCTTATTCTCTTGAGGTGGAATAAGAAAAACATAAGTGCTTGAGGAGTCACGGACATCTGTGTCCAAGAGCAAGGAGCACTGCAGCATCCAGAAACTCAATATGTCTTAGCTGAGCACAGAGGGCAGTGGCTGCTCACACACAGGAATGTGTTTGAGTGCAAGGAGAGAACCCTGGCAAGACACAACTCAGTGTGGACAGAGGTGCCCTGGTTCTTTAATTTCTTTCAGCTACAAGCTGGATGTCTTCTGCTTTAAAAGCCTCCTTTAATTTTGGACCTGTTTGAGAGCACCAGTCTTCCTTTCCTGTTGCTTTGTACCCAAAGTATGGTGTAGTCCAACTCTCAGTATCGTCTGATCAGAACAGGGACTGTTTTCACCCCCTTTCCATGGCACAGCCACTGTGCACCTCACCGACTCTCAGCCCACTGGACAGTGTTGCTGTGTCACAGGGACAGACATTGCCTCTTGCTGTTTCCTCTCCATCATCTTCCAACTTAGAAACAGCAGTCACACATGAGCCCAAGGGAGCAGTGCATCATTGTTTCCAGGAGCCACCTCTGACTCAAACTCCTGGCTAACTTTCATCCTCTCCAAAATTCGGGTATTCAGACTGTTTCATTTATGGGCCTTGATTCCCTTTTCTGCTTTCCTAAGAAGCAAAACACTCTAGAAAATGACTGCTTCATCAGATCTGTCACTCAAATAAAGACGGGAATATTACTTTTTTTTTTTATTTCCACACAGCTGTTTTCTTCCTCTTTCCTCCTGCCTGTTGCTGACACAAGCATATTTCCTTATAAAAAGGGGAAGATCGTACTGGAAAGCTGCCTAAAACTCATGAAGTGTTCCAGGAAGGTAGGGTAGGAGGGGATTCCACAATAACTGTCTTGTCTTGAGACCCTGCAAGTAATTAAGATGCCAACAGGGAGGAGTGGTAGCCCTTCTCCTCTCCCAGCATCCATCTCCATTAGGAAATGGACCCACATTGGTGAAGGAAAGAGAAGGAAAATGAAATAATGTGTGAAGAATGGCATCTTCCTCCACCACCATGGCAGAGAACACATTTAATGGCCCAGCTGTTTTCTGACAGCCAGCTCCTGATACCTAGAAGTACAGATGACGTAGACAATTGGAAAGTTTTATTGGTGTTTGTGTTCTACTGGTTTTGTGGTCTTTTTCGTGCAGACAGAGTAGTTCAGACACCTGATAAAGGTTTGTGGGGTAATTCTGACCACATTAAAATTATAATTCATGGGAAGTTGTCCACCACTGTGTTTCTTTCTTGGGCAACTTCCAGTTCATCTTTCTGAGGCACTGTCTCAGTGAAGGTTGAAGATGGGATTTGATGAGACTGGAAAGGCAGGAGATGTACCATTCTGTCAGAATCTAGTGCCTGTCTTCAACTAACTCCTTTCAAAAGCCTGTTTTTAATCTGGAGTCCTATTTTTTAACCTGAATCAGCTGGTATAATGCAAGGGAGGGAATCCTTAACGTAACAGGTTCCTTAGGGATTCTGCCACCTAAGGAAGTGGAGGTTACTGTACAGTAAGGGAAGTCCCAGGTACACAACTAGAAATCAATATCTTTGTGTCAGACCACCACAGACAAAGGAATCACTTTTTTTCATTGGGCAGCATTCGTGTGTGGATGGCCAGAGAAGATGAATCCATGAAGATGAGGAAAAGCTCAACAACTGCAGGCAGAGGGAACGTGGGTGTGAGTCAGGAAACTGTTCAAGGGAGATGTCCCAGCAGATCTGGGACTTGAGGGTTATCTCTCAGAAGGCTTTCTTGACAGAGTCTGCTGGCTATCATCTGGGAGGGCCTTCCTGAGCTGTTGATAACTGATGGGAAGCCATGGGCTTCCTCCCTTGCCTTGAGGCAAATGTATGCATTTGGACTTAAGTTCAGGGGAAGCAAAACCGATATTGCTGATGGGAATCAGAAGCAGAGAGTTCTGGGCACAAGAGAGTTGCCGCATTAACAGCATTGTTCAAGACTGTCTTAAAAAAATCACAGTTCAAGGCCTCCTCCCAAAATTTGATCTAATGTTTTTATTTTTAGAAAATATAGCGCCTGTAGAGGCACAGTTAAGGTGAGCTCTGTGTTTCTGTTGTTTTTTTCTTTCCAGTTGGTGACCTTTCTGGGTGAACACAGCTTGTGCCTTCCAGCTTTTCTCTGCCATCGTCAGTGGCAAACATTTTCTCTCTTTAAAGTGATCAATGATGTTTCTGTGCGGTGGCTTGACTCTGAGAGTTTAGGAATGCAAGAAAACCCTTTTGGGGTAAAATCATGAGCTTTAATGACAAGCTGGCATATGATGATGATGATTTGCTCTGAGGCTGTATGTTTTTCAGCTGCTCTGGCTGTGTTTCATTAGGAGAAGCAGAGTTACTGTGGGTACAGGGGTACAGAAGGGCTCTGGGGTAACTGCTAAATTAATTTGGTTGGGTAGAAGGACTCATGCTGGTTTTGCCACCAGCCATGTGAATTCACCAATCCTAAAGCCTGATCTTCTTGCCAGTGTTTATGGGATCCTTCTCACCTATGATCATCTTTCCTTTTAATCCACTCCCCTGCCCTTCTCAAAGACAATTGCTGTGAAAAATATTTGTGTGAGCAGCTCCTGAATTGATGTATTCAGTTCTTCAGACCCATGAAACAGCAACAAACCCACCAGTGAACTGTATCATAACAATGGCATGGAAAGCAGAAATACTGTGTTGCACTTCAATTCAGTGTTTTCTGGCAAGTGTTATTAATTTAGGGCTTGTCTTCACATACCACTACCACATGTTTGCAGAAGATCAGCTTAAATTAACGGCACGCACATGATTATTTTAGAAATGGTTAGAATTTTTGCTGTGAGGCATAGGGGGAAGATAAGATAGCTGTGATCTGCCCTGTTGCCTTCTAGCTGAGATCCAAGCAGAGCAGCATGCAGTGGCAGGGCGTGATGGCTCAGCCCGTATGAGTGTGTGGTATAACCTCCCAGCAGCTGCACTGGTCACTGCCCTCCCCAGTGGTATTTAAAGAATGGTGCAATGTTAATAAAGATATTAAAAGTTGGCAAGATGAGTGGCTGGGCTTACAATTTAATTTTGGCCTTATTTCTACTTTGTTTTTCCTTTTAAAGTTAAAATCCATGCGATGCAATATCAAGACGATGTTTACCTTGAATACAGAGTGTACTGCTTGTGCTATAGCACCTAAAACGTTGTGTCCAAGAGGCTGGCTAAAGACCACCCAAGGACTGGGAGTGAGGGACTGCAGGTAAGGCCTATTTCCTAACTGTGTTAAGGTTTTGGTGCAGCCCTGCTATGCAAGGAGTAGTGTCTGTGCTTTCAGGACAGCACATGTGTTTCCTGAGCTCTGCAGATCCAAGGATTTTTGTTTTCAGATGCATAAAAATGGATTTACGGCCCCTATTGTTGTTGCTTTTCTCTCCTTGCAAATTCAATGGACTTTTTGCTGGGCATAAGGTTCTGTATACACAGAACAAATGACATGATAATTGATTCTAACTTGCCCCAAACAGCCTGCATTTGCTAATGCTGAAGTAGCAACTTCACAGAGGTCTGTCTAGCATAAAAACCTGTTTCAGACACAGAATCCCACAGTGGGTTATTAAAAAAATAATATAATGATAATTCCCCTTGTGTATCCTCCCAGCTTCCAGCAATAATCCTCTGAACTTTTTACCTTCCTACTTTGCTTCATGACAATTGCTTGTTCGTGTGTTCCTTGCTCTTATTCTGTTGAGCTTGGCTCTAATAGGAAAAGGATGAAGGAAAACTGAATTTACCAGGAAGTTTTTAAAAAATGAAACACTATAGATTATTGTTTGTGTATCTATTCAGTAATGAATGTTATCAGTTAATATGTAGCTTCATTGTCTACTGTTTTCTGTGAATCGCTATTCTGTCGAAATACTTTAAAAATAGCTGTAGCAGTTTTGCAGTTTATAGCAGTTTTTGCACACACACGCAGCAGTCAGACTGAAGCCAAAGTGGCAGTGCTATTGAGACAATTTCCAAGTTCCTTTTGGGAAGGATGTCGTGCCAAAAATAAAACAAAGTGTAAGAATAATGTGAGTGTATGCAGCTTTTCTGAGTGTTATCAGATCTTATAATGGTTATTGGACTGACTCAAGAATGGTTCCCTACTGCATATGTGCGGAACCAGAGATGCTGCCATCAAGGGCTTGCCTTCTGTGTAGAGGTGGTGGATGGAGAGTTGAAAAGAAGATGCTGCTTTTGAGGATTTTAGGAGTTTGTCCAATATTGCATAGGGAATCTGTGAATAACAAAGCTATTAAATCCAAACTGCCGGCATCCCAATCTTGAATCTTTAGTGCAAGACAGAAAGGGACAAGTCCTGCAAGGAGGCTTTGTTCTTTCTAGGTTATTTTAGGTGTGAAGTCGAATGTTGAGTCCCCCTGGAGATCCTAAATTTGTTTCTGTGCTCTCTGACCCTCCAGCTTCCAGGGTTTCTGTTCCAATGACCTCAGACTGCCCAAAGTCCAGTCTCATATCCAGTCCCTGACACATTTCTTGTAACCGATCTTTGAGGCTCAAATTAATGGACATCCTTAGAGAAGCCATAACCCCAGTGCAAACTCTTGCGTATGTGTGTGGTGAAGGAAATGAGTGCCCTTCCTTCCGTTCAGACTTCAATACACTGCAGTTTGATCGCTTAGAAAACCTGTGGCAAGTGTGTGGAGTGTTCATGCTGTAATCACAAATCTTGAATTATTCTTTTTAAGATACACTGTCCAGTTAGGAGAGAATACCATTTCCCAGCCAGGGTGCTATCACATATGTAAGAAAGAAATTGAGGAGAAAAAGTGCTGTCCAGGATTCTGGGGTACGGAGTGCTATGGTAAGTGGTTCATCTTTTTCATCTTTAGCTGTTGAATAAGTCAAGCCAGTTTTAATAGCAGTCATTAAATATGCATTGAGGTGATTAATTTTCATTATTCCTCGAACACTCACAAGGTCTCTATTATCTCCCTGGAAGGTTCAGAATATAATGGGGAAGAAATCTCTGCTTCAGATGAGTTGAATCCTCTTACATTTAACACATGACATAACCTCCTTTGGAGGAACTTCCTTTTGTCTCTTCTTTAAAAATAAGCTTTTGGAAAGGGTTGGTTTTGTTCCTCTTTAAGAAAGTTTCCAAAGGAAGAGGAAGATATTTCTTTCTGATGTTGCTCTAGTCTCCAGTGCATGTGCCACTTGTGCTCTTGTATAGCCTGGAGTTAGTCAGCCATTCAGCCACAGAAAATACTTAGCAATTCCAACCCAAGTTGAAAATAACTGTCCCAAAACTCCCACTCAGGTTTATGGCAGCTAATGAGAATTTGTTTTGCCTTGTCTCAAAGTTCCAAAAGCAAGGCCTACTAAGCTAAACACTTCTCATATGATTGATTGCTGGATTATGGAAAGACACGCTCCAGTCTTGCAGAAAATAGATCATTTGAGAGATTGAGCCTGTTCTCACACAGAAGAGATTTGAATAAGCAATTGGCTTCATCAGAAGAATTGCTCATCTAAAACTTTCAGAAATAGTCCCCAGAATTCAGAGGTACCCCACTCCAAAGATGTGTGGACCATGTTTGTCTGAGCACATTCCCAGCTTTTCATGAGGTCAGGGAAAGCTGAAAATGCTTGGTATCTTTGCAGAGCAGGCTCCCACCTGTCTGGAGTTTCAGAACTGCTCTCAGATGCTTGATACCACCTCTCACTGGTGCTAGCAGCAGTGGCTCAACCTCAAAACATGTTTCAGTGTCTCTGCTGAAGTTTAGTTCGTTATGGCCAATTGGGAGTTTTCCTTAGACTTTTAATCAAAGGCTTTTCTTAGCTACCTGTCACATCGCTCCTTGGTGCCACTCCTGGCCATACTCACCAGCCCTGGGCCAGCGTTAGGTGTATTGCGTGAGCAGACAGGGACTTAGCTGGTGAAGAAGACATTGCTTTTGCAAAACTGGAAAGCCTGTGGGAAGAGGAGATGGAAAGAGAAATGTAGTGCTAGTTGTTCAATCTAATCCTGACTGGCCTGTCTCTTGCCTGCTAGAGTGTCCAGGTGGCTCTCAAAATCCCTGTAACGGCCATGGGACATGCTTGGATGGTTTGCATCAAAATGGGACCTGCATCTGCAAGGTCAGTGCATGATTTATTCTGAGGGTCATTGATTTTGTCAGGAGTTGTATAGTGTCTGGGTAGACACTGAAAGAAGGCTGATCTTCTGCCTGGAGGGTCATTAGAAGCTTCTTTCTTTCCAGCATTAGTGTCTGTGGTTTTCCTGGAGGATTTGTGTGTTTGGTAATAGCACCAAGACAGTGTTGGTGACAGTATGGAGTGAAGGATCTCTAGGGTGAAATGAAGAAAGAATTGCATGGATTTAACCTTCTGATCAGTTGAAACAGTCTGTCTGTGGCTGCAAGAAGCCCTGAGATACTTGACTGTAAATGAGCTGGGCCTTTTCCAGATTTGGACAATATATTTCCCAAATTAATTGGTTCTGCACCTTGGCAGGCAGATCCTCTGTCTCTCAGGAAAAGCAAGAGAAATCAAAAAGATAACTTAGAACTCAGATTTTTTTTTTCTTTACAGCTCTAGACTTAATACAACAGAAGCATAAACAGTTCCTGTGTATTTGAATTGTACAGAGCAGTGTTTCTGAAATTTTTAGCTGGATGGATCAGTGTCAGACTCGAAACTTTCTCTTGTGAACTGTATGTTTTTGCAGCATCTTTAATTAACAGCATCACAAAGGGATAAGCTAAAATCCTACCTCTTGGCCCTTCTTTGGGAAAGTTGCATTTGGACTTAACTAAAAGGCACCTTATATCAATTAAAATATATGAGAAAGTTCCCCAGGCCCTGTGAAATCAATGTCACAAGTACTATTGGCACTGGTGAATCCCGAATTCCTTTTTCAGAGACATCTCAGAGGCTGGCTGGCACATTCCTGTCTGTGAGCAGGACATTGTTTCCTCAGTGCCCACCGGAGTTTTGCTTGTGGTGTGCATGCCCTCTGTGGGTTGGCTTACACTGTGATCTTCTCTGCCATGGGGGCTGGTTGATACCACTGAACAGATCCGTTTTCTTTACTGTATTGTTTTGGTTGTTTGAACTATAATAACGTGTGAAACAATGCAATGATACAGAAAAATAACATCTGGGACATCTGGGGGCTCTTCTAGGAGCAATACAGTGGTTTTGCCTGCCAGGATTGCCGAGATGAAAATCGTTTTGGCCCAGACTGTCAGTCAGGTAAGGATGAGTGATTCAGGAAACCTCCACAAAAATACCTGAAAGGAAGGAAAGAAGAGGAGGAAAGTTGGGTGAAGAAGGGTGCTAGAGGGGAGGAAGGGATGCCAGCTGGCAGTGTTGACAAGTCATCTTGTCATTGTGCACTTTCCCACTGTCCCATTGAACAAATTATTCTCAGTCTTTCACTCAAATCAGTCCATTTATCCCATTGTAAATCTCTCCTCCCCTTTACCAGGGATATTCCAGTTTCCCCTCTCTTTTTAGCCAGTCTGTTGCCTACATCCCTGAAACGACCCACACTCACTTCCCAGCTACTTCCCAGCTGTTTTCCAGACTCCTGTAACTGCCCCGTTTGTCTCTCTACTTCTTCCTTCTGCTTCTCATAGATGGCATTTTTGGAAGCAATTTATGACCTGGCTGTTAAAGGACCACCTATTGTCCAGCTCCTGATTCTCTTGTATCCACATAGCTGATACAGGTGTGATCTTGCTGGTTGTGCCCACACAATGATGCCAATGGTGGGATCACAGATGTGGTAGGCTCTTATAACACTGCCTCCTTTCACATTGGCTGCAGGAGACTTAGAGGATTGGGAAGTTAAAACACGTGCCTAAAAAACTGGTCTAGATCTGGCAATCAAGGCTCCTCTTACAGGGCTCACTTTGTCTTTTTGAGCCCAGGACATGCAGTTTGCCCTCTGTAAGCTCGGACTGGCATCGCCTCATTTGTAAAAGGAGCTACATTTGCTGTGGGTTATTGGTGGGAAATCAGGGTGCTAAGTCCCAGAACAACTGGCCAGTGTATGCCTGGAGCCCTCTGCACTGCCTGGTAGCTAAAAGTCAGTTTTGTCTGGATTTTCCTTGCAGAGTGTGACTGTGTGCACGGGGAGTGCAACAGAGGTGTCACTGGGAATGGAAGCTGCACGTGCTATGGAGGCTACACTGGCCCCAGGTGTGACCAAGGTAAATACACTGGTAGCTGCAGAAGGGCTGTTAGAGCCAAACTATGATATAGGCTTGGATGCATGTGGCTCAGAAGGAGCTGGGGGGCAATGAATATCTTGGGAATGTAGAGAGAAGGTGATCTGAGCACTGGAGACCTAGACAGAGGGGAAGGCTGGGATCTGCTTCCCACTCGGTGACAGGGGCTGAGATGTATCATCTCCTTGTGCCTATGTTCTTTCTCTGGAAACCAGATAGATCCTTTCTTCTATCTAAGCCTTAACGGGACCTGACTACTTAGGCTGCCAGTGATTTAGAGCTGTCCACACTGCTTGTATCCCCTGACTTTTGTGCCAGCCTGGGGCCTCTAGAAAGTCTATTTGCCTTCATTTCCAGTGATTTTGTAGGGTAAGTTGTATCTTCCAGCAGCACCCTGCATGCTAAAGGGAAACTCTCTTTGCCATTTGATTCCAGAGCTTCCCCTCTGTAAAGGTGTGACTTGCGAGGCCGACAGCGAATGTGTGGTAAGGGATGGGACAGCAATGTGTGACTGCAAGCTGGGCTACAGAAAAAGTGGGAGCACTTGCCAAGGTGAGAAACTTCTCTGTGACCCTAAATGGTCCCATGTTCGAAAAAATCTTCTTGCACAAGTATCTCCAGCTGAATTTGATTACTGTGAACGCAATGCCTACTTCACTGCAGAGGCTTAAGAACCTGATTTTTAGGAATATCTTTAAGATTAAGGACTAAGTTTTGGGTCTTCTCTCCTTTTTGGTCCTGAAAGCAAGAAATTAAGTAGAGTTGCAGGTTCCATCCAGCACTCACTTACAAGTATGTACTGAATAATATATTGCTGATATTGTTGAGCCTCTGCCAGTTTAAACAAGAAGGCATCTAATTGGAGGATTTCATCACTGATTTCAAATTTAAGTTAGTGAACTGGTTTTGTTAAAAGAAAGTCAATAAGATGCATGTGATTAGCTATGGGTAACTAAATCCACTAACTATGGATAGCTCAATTTTCACTGGCTTTTTGCAGTTTTTGCTGACCAAACTGCAGTTTCATATATCCTCAGATATGATGAAAACTTAGTAAATCCAAGCATCCTCTGTGTCTGACACTTCTGTTACTGAAGTAACATGAAGAATGTGTCATCCAAATTCTTCAGATTAAAACCCCTGAAACATCTGCTGTTTGAAAGTATTTTATTTTCCTGGGAAATTTTAGAATTTTAATAGTATAAATTCCTTATACTCAATTCTTTCCAAGCCTTTTGCATGCCACTATGCTGTAGTTAATGCTGATTTGAAAAACAAAAATTTGGTTACTCTCACCTCTCATCTCTTTAATTGAAGCTCAGGATCCTTGTGCTGCTTCTCCGTGTTCACCCTTCGCTGTGTGTAAGGTTCTTGGACCACGGAAGTATCAGTGTACCTGCAAAGAAGGATTTCAAGGAGATGGGAAGATTTGTCAGCCCATAAATCCTTGTATTGATAACAATGGAGGCTGCCCAGAAAACTCTACAATTTGTGTTTACAGGCGTCCAGGAGAGGTAAGGGCAATGACAGCACATCAGCAACCTGTAAGGGTCTGAAAAATGACCGAGTGAGAAATTCTTCAATTACCTCACTATTGTGTTGGTCAAATCTACTCTCCTCACCTTAGATTTGCAAAAAGAAAACCAGACAGCTCTTTTGTAAGGTTACTTACTGGGTAAAAGATGATGAATGCAGCTTTATAATCAGTGTGTTGCCTTCCCTTAGGTATCTTGTGTTTGCAAACCTGGGATGAGTAGGAGAACTCCTTCGTCCGAGTGTTCTGCATTTCCCAATGATTGTCGGCGGTATTTCTGTGACTTGACTTCCACATGTGAAATTAATTCCCAGGGCAACCCTACGTAAGCCAGTTTAAAGATTTCTATTAAAGAAGCTTATTCTGCAGCTGGAATGGGAACTGAGTTTGGATTAGTTGAATTTTGAAGAAACTGAGAGCTAACTGAGGAGAATGGGCCAGAGTTATGTGTTTGTAAGCAGCCCATTGAAAGTAAAGAGTTTTACATCAGTCATTGTAAATTTTGACATGTGGGTTACAAGATACTTTAAATCTGGGGCAGCAGAGTCTTCCGTGATGTGAACTGGAGATGTAGCTCCCTAAGTTGGTGGTAATAATATCAGTTAATAATCAGTCATTAAAAGGGAGATGTGTGACTCTTGTTTGCTAACATTTGCCCACATTTGACTCTGAGGGTTAAGTCTTTGGTTCCCCTTCCATGCAAGAAATTAATTAGAGTTGCGGGTTGACAGGGAAGGGGGAAATTGAGGGAAGAAACACCCGATCTCATTTAGTTCTCTGGGGCAAAACACCTAGAAGTTGATACCTGTTAGATGGGCAATATTGCCAGATCTAGGATCATTTTTGCATAATTGTTTTCCAACACCAGAGAAAGCTTCACTGAAGATTTTGTGTTACCAGAAAAAGGTGGAGCTTCTCTGAGAGACTGAAGAGGGAAAGAACAGTCCCATCTCTTTGACCCTTACTTCTCCAGTGCTGCTAAAACTGTTAGTATCCACGTGCTCATTGTGTGCTCCAGACCGGAGCTGAAACACGGTGACTTCCCTTTCTGAAGATACGCTAGCAAAGCGCAGGACGCGGTGTTCAGCACAGTCCCTGCCTTCGTATATCTGTTCCCAAGCAGCTGGCACTCAGCCCTCTCTCTGATGCTGGAGTAATGTCAAATTCCTCCCCTGTGTCACATGGATTTGCATCTCTGAAACAGAAAGAGCAGAGCTGATACTTGGACAAAACCCAAACGGGAAAAAACATGGTTATCGGCCAGTGATCTTAAGTAGTCCCTGAGTAATGACTATGAATCCGTGTGAATCAGGACGGAGATTTTCTCATGTAGATAAGCTTTTCTGGGAAAGTCATTAGTCTGTCTGGGGCATTCATTAAGTCTAAGATGAACTGTAGCTAACTGATGTGCTTCAACCGGCACTTCTTATTGGAGCTGAGGGGTCACACAGGAGCTGTTTGCTAGATTTTCACTTAGCCTGTGGTTTTTACGCATTACATCAAATTTTCAGATGCTATAATGACTGGTACTGACTGAATATCTAGTTAGAAAGGTGTCGATGAATATATTGTGGTTATCTGAACTCTAGTGCAGACAGTCCTTATGTTGGTTTTATCTGAGAAAGCATCTTTACTCTCTTTGGGTAGGTCCAAATTTTCTTGCACTGCAGATGTGAGCATCATTTTTCTTGTTACTTAATTTAGGCAGATGTTAATAAGCTCCTTGCTGGGATTTGTCTTTCAGGTGTAGATATTGTTCTGCTCACATTTGTTGACTGGGTTGCAAACTGGTTTATAATGCTTTTTTATGTTTCGTTCTTGTCTCTTAGCTGTGTATGTAAAGAAGGGGAGATCGGAGATGGGAGAAGTTGCTATAAAGATGTCTTGAGTGAGATAAATCAGCATAATTCACGAGGACGGTTTGCTAAGAAATTAAACGTCGCCAAGAAAGTGTTTGGTAAATGTGTTTTGATTTTGCTTGTGTCAGAAAGGGCTAAAAGCCTTCCAGCGTAATAGGTCTATTTCTCGGTGTATGACCATGGGCTGCAAAATTAAACACATCTCTGAGCTCTTATTACCAGTTCTGGATTATGAATTGAGGAGACTGTTGCAGAGAGCACTGCAGATGAGGTATTAGGTATTTGACAGTCCTGACAAAGGACATACTATATCTGCAGAAGAAGGAAAACGTGCTTTGGAGGTGTGATTCAAACCTATTTGTACCAAACTAATGGTGCGCTTCCATCTGCAATATCTATGTTGAAGGCTCAGCAATCTTTCAGCTTTTGCTGAGTTTTCTAGCGATGATGCTTGAGGCTACTGTGCCATGGGTCCTCTACTTAGTAGAACCTCTACTAAGCCCTTAAGCATCCTCCTTACCAGCACATACATGAGTGGCTATTATAGAGATGAAAAGGCTTTATTCTATGTACCATGTTTCTTTCTGAGTGAGGAATTGCTTTGCAAAGCATAGAAGACTGGTTTAGAACTCATGTACTGCAAGTGTATCTGCAGAAGTTAATTTTTGCCTCACTGTAATCCAAGGAAAGAATGAGAACCCTTTAGCTTATTAGGTATCTTCTCTGACTCGTCCTCTGCACAATCTTCTCTATCTCCGCTAACATGACAGGAACATAAAGATAGGACTCAAAGCTCAACTTTGCTTTTGTGAATACCCTTCCCTGCTACAAATCAATGTTTCCAGCACTCTTTTTTTTTGCATGTTTTCCATAATGATTTATGCTATAGGCAACTGCATGAAGACCTCCGGGTTCCTAACCTCTGTGCAGTGGAACTTCATACCTAATGACCTTTGTTGATGGGCCATTGACAATTGAGTGAAAAGTGACAACCATGGGTTAATAGCAGCTTCTCAAGAGGCATTTAGTCTCAGTAAATCCTGATGACTGATCCAAAATCAGTTGTTTCAAGGGGAAGATAGAGGACACTTGGCCCAAGAATAAGGCAGTAAGCATGTGGGAATAAAATTACTATGAAACAAGGAACAGTCAGAGTTGGAAGGGACCTCTAGAGATCATCTGGTCCAGCTCCCCAGGATTGTCTAGGGCCCATTACTCAGGATGACATCCAGGTGGGTCTTGAAGGTCTCCTTTCTGAAATTCTACAAATTTCAACAGTGACTCAAGGTGGACCAAAGTCACCACCAGTCCTCCAGAAATCTTATAGGCAAGTGCTTAAAACTAATAGCAACCAAGCTGGACTGTGATAGCAGTACCAAACTTCCTCCGGTTCCTTGTAAACAAGTACTGGTTACTTGCGTCGGCCCGAAAATGTGTAGATTGAATTGTGCTGTTAACAAGAGGAATAATTATTGCTGGAGTTAAACCATATGTCAAGGAGCTATTTCATGTTACCACTCTTTTTTACAGCTTCTGGTTGCTCAATGTTGCTGACTAAATACGGACCTTTGACAGTCTTTGTACCATCTCTTCTTCCAATTCATGATAGAATGGAATTTAATGTAAGTGTTCTTGGTTTTAGTAAGTTTTTGCTGTATTAGGATTCTTTCCTGCCTGAGTTCTGTAGCCTGTAAAAACTGGTTGACACATGAGAGAGGAACTTTGGAAGGCAGTATTTATAGAAGCAATCTCTTGGGAAGACTGTTCATTGTCTGGTTATGTTGCAATCCTATAGAGGATGTTGCATCCCTCCTATTATTTTCAAGGCTTCTATCTCTCTCTTCAATATTGACAGAATTTGTTTGCTTTTAATGTCAGGAATTCTAAGTTTTTCTGGCTATTCTTCATTTAAAGCTCAAACATCCCATGTGTGACTATTTTCAAAACTTTAGTTGGCTTTTCACTACTTGAGGGTGGGGTTTTCAAAAGGGTCTGAGATTTTCATTGAAGTATTGGATTTTGGACCTGTGACCCTAGATGTGGGTGTGGTGTCAACTTCTTGAGAGGAGCTCATTTTATTAATGGGGACAGCAAAGATGGCAGGGCTGGAGAAAACTGCTGTAGGAGCCAGAACAAGAGTTTGAAAATTCTAGGGTTCAGCAAGTAGGTCCTGCAGATCATATTATTATTTTTTATTATTTTTTAAATTAAATTGTGTTTGTTTGCAGTAGTTTTTACACAGTTAAGCCTACAGCCAGGCTATCCATCATTAGGATGAGATGTTATATAAGCCAATTTTGCTAGCACAGAGCTAAAAATCAAGCTACAAATGCAACTCACGCAATAGGGATTTTAATTACATGCTAGGCAAGGTCTGTGCTGTGTTTCAGATGGCAGCCAGCTTGCAGCTAGAACTCAGATATGAGAAGCTAAATGTCTTAAAAATAACTCTGACCCACCCCATTTGAACATTACATTTTCAACTGATTTGGAAATATCATTCCTTTGCTTGATAACAAAGCTCTCTGTGCAGCAGCAGTAACTGAGAGAGTCTGGGGAGCAACTCCTAACCTACAAACACCAGGGACATTAGCTGTCTCCTGCTGCCTTGCTGAGCAGAGGTTTCTGCTAACCCAAGTCAGGTCCTGTGCCTAGGTCATCATGGTAACTTCTGGATTCATAGAAAACACATCAGTTATTCGACTCATTATGAGTTATTTATTCTACCTGTTCTAATGAGTATCAGTTCCACTTAAATCAGCATTGACAGCAGATTGTCTTAAAAAACCACCAGTGATGGAAAGCCCAGAAGAGAAAGGAAGAAACTAAATGTAAATTCAGCAGCTGAAACCACCTACATGATCCAACATAAGCAAGGACTGTGCATGGGGATCTTCAGCAAGTTTTATAATCTGAAGCATGCGAGGATATTTTTTAAGTTGTCCAGGTCCAATAGGTTTCTGTCTAGGGGATTCCTCTAAAGACACTTGCAGGCTAATCAGTCTGCCTGTGTTTGAATGCGTGCATAAACAGAAACAAAAGATTTGCCACAGTGCTAGTCCAGTGAACCAAAATGAAGAAGGAAGCTCAATCTCGTATGCTAAGAATTTCTCTCTGTGTGTTAGCTGGCAGAAAGCTAATGTCATGACTCCTTCAGTAAATGAGGATTTTGAAAGAACATGCCATTTATCTTCTTTGTGTGATCTCTATTCCCCAAAGGATACCACTGCTGAGGATTTGTGCAGAATGCACGTTGTTCCTGGTCTGCATTTAATAGAAGACATGGTAAAAGCCAAGACTGTGTGGACCTTGTCAGGACATCAGCTGACATTCAGTAGCCAGGTAAAGATATCCTGAACTGAAGTCCTGGATGACTGCTTTCATGTAGGATAGACTGGAACTTGGTACACATTCTTAAGCAGAAACCCTTTTTCTCTAATCAGCTTACCTGCTATAAGAACAACAAGCTCATTTGTGGAATCCATAGCAAGGTGATTTAAGACCAGACACCCCAAGCAATCTCTTCTCCTGTCTTGCAGACAACCAATTATCCAGAATCTGACTCTTAAGCTTGTGAATGGCCTTTGCTTTGTCTGTATTTGTGTTCTGGAGAATTCCCTACACTGTTCGAGCTACAGTACCCCTGTGGCTGACCTGGAAGAGTCAGTAAAGTCTCTCTTCACACTGAATGCTTCTCCTTGGAGATTGTGTGCTTGGACACAGTCACAGGCCAAATATTTTATCTTCCAGTTTCCTTTCTCCCCTTTTCTCTTTTATTTTTCTTAGTCATCCTATCAAAGAGGTGTTCATCATTATGTTCTGATGTGAAAGGCTTTTTTCCCTCTTCCCTTTTTCAATTGACTCATATTTTCCAGCATCCACTGTTCTCTCTCCATCCTGCACTTTTCCTGCATGCATGCTCACAGCTGGCCGAGAGAGAGCTGTATGTTTCCTCTCTGAGAATTCAGCCTTGGCCTTTAGGTCTAGGTCGTAATACAATGCAACCCTGCAAGCATCAAAAGGATAAAGCACTATTTGGAGCCAAGGAATCCAAACTGAGCTTGTCAATGCTCCTTTTAAATTTCTTTCCTGTTTGTTTACTCTGGAGTCTTTTGATCTGGGAAGTCTGCCCTCCCCTTCCTTTGTTTCAGCCAGAATCCTCAGTGCTGTGAACCGAAGTTCAGAGCAGGGAGGAGCAGTTCAAGAAACACACGTGGTAAAATTAAAAGCACAGGGAAGCTGAACTTACCTAAACTCGTGTCATGGCTGCAGCACCGATACTTTGATGCTTAGTTTGTAGGTTACCCTTGGAACAGCTCTGCACACCTAGCTTCAGTGCGTGGTTGTATGCAATATGGAAGGACCAGATACATGTCTTAAAATTCAATGAGCCTGACTGGTCTGGCTTTGTTGTGAAGACTCCTTGTTGGCATTATGAGCCAATAAAAATTGCAGGCAAAGCTGTTCCAAGATTGCCTCCAAATTCTCCGCGCCATGCCTCTCTCCTTATACTTGGCAGACCAAGCATCTACTTGATGGTCAATGCACCTTTTTGTGGTCCAGAGCTGGGATCAACTGTTGCTCACACTTGGACAAACTTAATTCTAGATCTGACTGTCTCAGATTAGGTCTTCTTTTTGTAATAAGACTTGAAAGTACCCCCCAGAACCAAAATATTACCTAAACTCAAGTGGAGGCGAGATGTTTGTTTTATACCCAGGCCACTCTATAAATTTACTTTTTGCAGAGTAACTCTGGTTGTGCCTTCGCCTTGCTGACCCACGGGTGGAGAGCACTGAAAGGAACAACTGTTTATAAATCTGTTGTGATAACACAGATATACCACAAGAAAATAACCTTTTATTACTATCCAGAGGTACATCAAATCATTTCGGTACCAAGACCTGCCAGGGGAACTGTACAATGTTTTGCAATCGAACCTACCAGCGTCCAATGGCATCATTCATATCGTTAACACCCTAAGGAAGAAAACCAGCACTGACAACCTCAGAAACTCACAGGTACACAAACGTTTGTATTTCTTCTGTTTTATAGGACAACAGAATAAACAATTAAAAAAAAAAAATCAGTGAGGCTTTTTTTAAAGGGAAAAAGCTATTTATTTTGTTTTCAGCTCCTGTTAGGTGCTATTATGTCAGCATGCCATTAAAAGTAGCTGATGGCACTTCGTAAGATAGATACAGACCTCACAATGATGCTTTTACAGCACTTGGATGTGTAGAGAGTTCTGCTTTCATGAGTAAGATCGCTCCTTTATAGCAAATGACCTCTTTTTTTCAGTTGTATCTTACAGTATAAATATTGAAAAAGCATTTTTCACAGAAAAATCAAATGTAGATTTGCTTTAATCACTGCACTGCATATTGAATTTATGATCAAAAAAATTCGCTTTGCATTAGCAATTTGTAAAATGAGGACAAATAGTCATTACAATTTTCTATTTTTAAGTCATGTCTTGAAGTTAAGACACTGGGCAGGTGTTTCAGGTTCAAGTTCTGCTAAGCATTTTTCCTTCCCTTGTGAAGTTGGTTTTGCAATGAAGACCAGTGATTCCATGAGCCATTTTTGGCATCAAATCCCATTGTACTCATATCCCTTGGAAATCATGTTCTAGGCCTCTGTGTGTTGAGCAGGAAGAACTTTCTGCCAAAACTCCATGCAGTTTCCTGCAAATAAAGATCAGACAAGTCCCTTCACAAGTTTTGATACCTGAAGAGACATTCCTCCTGTTACCTTTGTTTTCATGGGCAATGTGGCAAGAAGGAAGGTATCTATTTCCTCTGTGTTTTCAGGAATATACATTCATATTGTATTTTCCCAGCATTAGCGTTCATTTGCAGGTGAAAGAGTGAACTTTTGTCCTCAAAGCACGGGGAGGCTTGAAATGACAGAGCAGCTCCACTGCCTACCAGCCTGGAACTGATTTGTGTATCACTGGAAGTAGTATGTCTCTAATTTTAGTGATAGAAAGCAATTGCCTCTTTGTTTGATTTAATCTGCACATAGGAATAGTAAAACAAGTGCATGGTACCTTGGAAAATCTGGTTTGTTGTGGGTGGGAAGGAGTTTGTGCCTAAGTTCCTTTTTGTATCTTCTTGCAGAAAACCATTGGTGAGATCCTTGCTTCAATGGAGATCTTCAGTAGATTTGAAACTATACTGGAGGTAACATTTGTGTCTGCCCCAGGAAGGTGTGGCATTCATATTCTGAGTAACGTTTAAATACATCTCAGTTGCTTGGCTTGCTTTCTGCATGCTTTTTTTTCTGTGTCACTTCTTATTTTGTGTATTTTATATAAGTAAATATAACAGAAACAATCAGAGTTTTCATGTCTATAGGGGATCTGGCACAAGCAGCAAGCATACACACCTCTTTCCCATCAGCTTCCCCACCTCTCTTTCCTCTCTCCCTTGCAGAGTTTGTTCTCCAAAGCACTTTTAGTTCTTGACCACTGCCAGGACAAAGAGTGAAGGTTTCATGACTAGCCATGCCTAGCTAAATTGCAGCTTCCTGGTTTTGGGGTGTAGATCTCCAAATAAAATCAGTCCTCATGTTATAAACCCTTGAGACTGCTGCACAGGACTCAGTTAGTTAGTATTTTCACTAGGAACAGGCTGATTTTTCTTTGACCTCCATCAGAGTCATCTGGATCTGCTCTAGCTTTGCTCACAACAACCCTGGCTTGCCCATTTTCAACTCTGTGGGTCTTAGTTGTTTACAAAATTCACTACATGCAATTTTGATTATAAACTTGATTCTCTTTTTCTTCTCTTCAGGCAAAAAATTACCATTTCAGTCTCTGTATATGTACTTGTGTGTTTAAAGCAGTCTGGGAGCATTAGCCCAGTACTCCCCTGTTCACATTAGTGAACATTCACACCAGTGGCTTCATTGTCCACGCTATGTTTTTGTGGCATTTATGCCTCTGTTATATTACATACCTGTCCTTGGTGTCCGTTTGCCCCTTGTATATATTTGCTTTTCAATAGCTCTGCCTCTAGTGCGTTGCTGAGAGTTTCCTTTCCCTTCCTGATAGACCACCCTCACTAACTCATGCTTGATCTACGATGAAATCTTTTATTGTTTCTGCAGAACTGCGGCCTACCTGCAATACTGGATGGGCCAGGACCCTTTACTGTATTTGTACCCAGCAATGATGGTGTGGATAAGTTGAGAGATGGAAGGCTCATTTATCTTTTCACAGAGGTGAGAGCTCATAGGTACTTTAAGACATCCTGAGCTGTGTTACACTAGGCTGTGCTGGAGTGGTTTATGCGATGTATCTGATTGTTGCTGAAAGTTGTTCTTCCTGGAGAGGGCTAAACCATGTCTCTGTTTCTGTAAGGCTTTGGGAAAGAAGTGGAGGCTGATGGAACCTGCAGTGAGAGATACGGTTAGCCAGGCTGCCTAAATCTGATGTTTGGATGTTTGGCTTTCTTTTCTCACTATGGCTTTGGGTAGGGGAAAATAAAGGAACTTACTTGTCAAGTGAATTCACAGCTATAGTACATTACCATTGTCAGTTCTTGGTTAAAAGAGAATGCAGTTGCCTCCTCTTACTCCTGAGTCTTGAAAGGGTATCTAATTTTTATATTGTCTTCTTTCCTTAGGGCATAAATAAACTTCAGGAACTTGTGAAACATCATATCTACACTTCAGCAGCGGTAAGGCTGCTCTAATTCCTGATAATTGGGGTCCTTTGGGCCTGTGTATTATGAGCTGTTCTGTTTGGCATGGAGTTTGGAGTGTCAATCACTTCAGCTGTTACTTCTTGGACTTCTCCTGGGGGAGCAGAGATGTGACTCAGGATATGATGAGACAAAATGTTTACCATGAAAACGGCTGCCAAAAGAGGGACAGGTTGTGCTCTTCCATCACAGAACCCCGAGTTTCCTGGGAGTGATGGTGCTCCTTAGTTGGGTGGTCTTTACAATAAAAATATTGTCCAGCCAGACTTGCTGTGGACAAATGATCTCTTGTTATCACTTAATTTGTTAAAATTTTAATTAAGAGTGCCTACAGTTTCCCTAAAATACTAATAGCAGCAACACAAAACTTACAGCCAAATGAAGAATTGGTCTGAACTCACTGCTCTTTGGGCTCTACCAGTGGCTTAAGTTAAAGACAGAGAACTGGTGCAAGTGAGCCTGTGATCTGACCTGGTGCTGGCAGTTCTTGCACCAGTGTTGCTGTGCAGTATAATGGCAGGGTAAATAAAATTAATCAGCAAGACATTTTGCCTTATACATTAAATAAAATAAATGTTTAAAATTAGACAGAAAAACCTGTGGATGAAGTGTATACTTAAGCATTGGGATACAATGTCATATCCTTCATTAAGAAATATCAGCATTATTCCCATTCTTTACTGAGAAGAAAATGTCAGTCCTTGTGATTTTCCTAATCCCGGTAGAGAAAATGAGCAGCACTTTGACAAAAGAGGGAACTGTAGTTTTGCTTGCAATTGATTAATGGTAACAATGTGGTAAGAAGCTGAGCTACTTTTTAATTTCCTGTTGGACACAAAGGGAACAGTTGTAGTGGTCCTCAGAACTTATCAAATTATTAAGTGTCTTGGTAGAGTAGCTGCAGCTTGCATTTTTTCTGCCTTTAGAAATAGGCTTATTGATAAAGTCAAAATATGTTCTCTATTATGCTTCTGGCTGAGCTTTCATTGTTTATTGAACATGTCCTGGAAAATACCCTTATTAGTCTGTCCCTACTTGCAGCTGTATTAGAAAGAGATGTTATTAGGGAGACCTGATGAAAGGAACCCCTGGTGTTCCCTACCCAAGGAACAAAAATCAAGGCTGCTGCCACCAGCACCACTGTGTTTGTGGTATTTCAAACAATTCACACAAAGTTCTGGATTTCCCTCTGACCCATTGTTTGCATTTAAGGTATTTCATGAAATGTAAATGTTAAAGTCAAATCCCCTTTAGAAGGTTTTTTTAAGTAGTGGGAGTCATGGAAGGATTCTGAAGCTGTACTGAAATGACACTGTTTTTTCATGGTACTGTCCTCTTGTGTTTTCATTTCAGGTGACTGTAGAGAAACTGATAATGATGTCACACATTGTCACTATGGCTAACCAGATACTTACCATAAACATCAGTGCAGATGTAAGTGTGAATCAAAACCCTTTTGGACCAACCCTCGTGTGCTGGGAGAAAGTCTGGATGCGGTTCTGAACAATGTGGTTTTAGTCCATCTCTGCTTCCATGTTTGCTTAAAAAAATAGACTTAAATGAGGTTGTTTAATTTGTTTACTTCTTACCCAATCTGTGACTCCACTGAGAAGCTTGGCCATTTGTGTGGTTACACTTGATATTGTGTACCATCTGTTTCCTGCCTCGTCTTTATGTAGTTGGTACAGTCTAATGGGCTAAAATGCAGATACATTATTTGTGTTTCTGCATCAGGGAAGAATTCTGATGGATGAATCAGGAATCCCCTTAAACATGCGAGACATTGTGGCATCAAATGGTATTATTCATACCTTGGACGGCATCTTCATCCCTCCTTCAGTAATTCCCATTTTGCCTCACAGATGCAACGAAGAGCAACATAAAATTGTGACAGTAAGTCAACTTCTCTCCTTCTCATGCTGGTGGTTACTGTAGACCCCACAGTCACCTAGAGGGGCAAAAGCAGGCCATGTAAATTGCATTTGGGAAATGTGTTCTTTCTGAGAGATCCTCTGGTGTGAACTTAAGCAGTATCAGCACTCCCAGTGTTTCCTCTGCTAGCAGTTGGCACTGCTCTGCTGGCAATCAGCAATTGTTCCCTTGGGGCTGTTCTTTCCTTGTACCTCTCCTACCTTTCAGAAATACATTTGCTTTGTCAGCCTTCCAGTATCTGAAGGGAGCCTACAAGAGAGCTGGGGAGGGACTCTTTGTCAGGAAGTCTAGTGACAGGACGAGGGGTAATGGTTTTAAATTGGAAGAAAGGAGATTTAGATTAGATATTAGGAAGAAGTTCTTTACTGTGAGGGTGGTGAGGCACTGGAACAGGTTGCCCAGGGAAGTTGTGGATGCCCCATCCCTGGAAGTGTTTAAGGTCAGGTTGGATGGGGCTTTGAGCAACCTGCTCTAGGGAGAGGTGTCCCTGCCCATGGCAGGGGGGTTGGAACTTGATGATCTTTAAGGTCCCTTCCAGCTCTAACCATTCTATGATTCTATGATTCTGTGATAAGGCTTTATGTGATCTTCTTCATACCATAGTTGCTAACTCAGCTGGCAATGTTTTGTTGCCATCATTGGCAGCTTTGGTGTCCTGTAGTCTGGATGGGATACAGTTACTCAGTAGCAGGAGATACAAATGCTGTGCGATATTCTCACGTGAACAGTTTTGTATATCTTATTTTAGATGCTTGCTCCCCAGTTTGATCATTGGTAGGTTACTGAAGAAAGCAGTTGAGGCTCTGAAAAGGCAAGAGATACCTGATTTGGAGAGACAGAGTTAACCCCAAGTGACCGGGGGGTCCTTGCTGTTTTAGTGAGGTCTGCTGCATGGTTGCACAGAGTGTTTTCCGGCATACTTGCATATCTGGTGGCAGGGTGGAGACAGACCTGTTGTGATGTTTTGGAATATACTGGGAGCAGTAGTGCTGTAGCATTCTTGGCATGGGGAATGAGTTTTTTTGAGAAGAATGAGTTTTCCTCTCTTGTTTCCTTAACAGGGCTCTTGTGTGGATTGTGAGGCCCTTAACAGCAGTGTTTGCCCATCTGGCAGCAGAGAAATGGTAAATATTTGTGGTTATTTCAGTAGTTTCTTCTTTGCATGTTGACGTATAGACACACTGATAGACAGTTTCTAACCCAAGCCACTTTCAATAAATAGAGAGCAGGAAAGGCAACTAGTAGGGAGATTTGGTAGATGACATGTACTCCACATGTATCTGTGGTCTGTGATCCCAGACTATCACCCACTAACTGTTCCATGGTATTTCTTATTCTGAAATCTATTTGCTGAATCAATGGAGAGAGCTGTGAGACAGTCTGGGC
Organism: Thinocorus orbignyianus; assembly: GCA_013400375.1. Lineage (NCBI taxonomy): Eukaryota > Metazoa > Chordata > Aves > Ciconiiformes > Thinocoridae > Thinocorus > Thinocorus orbignyianus. The sequence continues at coordinate 108,434 of VXBW01006991.1, forward strand.
TAAATGAAGTTGTAGACTTGTAGCACTTCTACTCTGACTTGGGCAGAGGTTTTCTGCTTGTATGCTGAGTCTGCCGGCTCCTCCAGACTGGCAGAACCAAGCCTGATCCCACTAGTGCCACCAGTATTACCACTGTCTATATCGTGGCCAGAGAATGAAAACAAGCTTTCTGCATGGCAGAGAGTGAGAAATAATTTGTTCTTGGCCTGTGTTCTCTGTTGATTCAGAGATGAACAGAACTAGCTGAAGGTGGAATAGGGGTGGGAGGAGGCTGGGTGCTGCTGTTTGAGTTATCCCATGCTGAGTTTAGCAGAACAGCAAGTTCCAGGAAATCCCCATGTGAAGGCCAGACTCAAGATGTTGTTTGTGAAAGCCAGAGGGGTGTTCACCGCTATTAACTATTGGGTGTCTTCTGAGAGATCTGACTTTCAGGAGAACTTGCTGATGCTGTCTCAGCATGAATGTCTGAAGTATAGCTCTGCAAAATCACTAGTCATTCATTTTCCTCTCTGACTGAGGCAGGTGAAGCCAGAATCATCAAGGACACTGAGCATTGTTCCGAAATTATCTGGAGCACTTTCCCCTCTCTCTCACTCTCTCCATCTCACTTCCCTCCCTCACACTCTCCTTCTTTCTCTTCCTCCTGCTCTACTTCACTCTCCTTTCCTCCTGCCTTTCCCCTCATCTCCTTTCTCTTTTCTCCCCTCTTTCTTACCCTCCATTTCTCCTCCCTACCTTTTTCTTTCCCTTGTCTCTTCCCCTTCCTATGCTCCCCCACTTTCCCTGCCCTCTCCCCCTACTCTCACTCTCTCCGTTATCATAAACATTATTACTGGAACAAAAGGGCAGCACCTTGGCTCAGTTTTAGGACTGCTGGGAGCAAGAGGAAGCTGTCATGTGCCTTCTTTCCTGATAGGCATGCTGTAATGGTATCTTGCTCACCTTGACTCCTCTGTGAACTTCCTCAACTCAGAGATAGGAATAGTTGCTCTCCACAAAAAAAAAAAAAGAGCGGAGGGGAAGGTTACAGTGCCGATAACTCATTTTGTTTGTGCAGGAACCAACGTTCTACTCAAAAGAATGTGTCTACATCCATGATCCACAAGGCCTGAATGTCCTGAAAAAGGGATGCGCCAGGTACTGCAATCAAACCGTCATGGTGAGTGTGATGGAAGACCACGTTCCCTTTGAAAGGAGCTCAGCACTGCTCTGCCTCGTTTGTCAAGAAGAGCTGTGACTCCTTGAGCTGAGAGAGGGCTGGATGGGAACAAAACAAAAGCTGTCCCATGCAAAGGGCTGTCCCCAGACTGTCGCATGAACTGGCTACCTGCTTTCACTTTGGCAAACACAGAGAGAACACCAACCTGCTGCAAATGTTAGAAAGCAGCACAGTTAAACCTGAATGCAATAAATAAATAAAAGCACACCAGTTACGACCAGCCAAGCTGGAGGAAGCCACAAGACAAATGGTGCAGTGGTAGCTATGGCACACTTTCTGAGAGTTGCCCTGGTTTTGGCATTTCTCCCAATAGAAACTGAGCACAGGGAAAGTGCTGTAAGCTGTGAAGTGATTGCATCCTGTTTATGAAACATTGTCATATGGTTTGGGTAAGTCATTCTCAGGGAGTTTATGGACCACATGTTTGTCTACAGCTCCTGAGCTCTCACAGTGCCAACTATCTGGAAAGATTTGTGGCTGTCTTGTTAAATACTGACGATTGTTCATCTTGTTATTGTTCTTCCATTGTTCAGTCATCACAAGGCCTGCAAACCAGGAATGCAATCCTCAGCAAGGGTCGAGTAGGAGTGAGTGGACCAGCACTACTAAAGAAATAAAAGCTCATAGAAAACATGGACCCTATTTGTTGAAGTCAGAGAGAGAGCAGAAAGTAGTAATTTATTCTGAGAAGAATAGGCTGTAAAGCGGGGTATTGTTGAAAAGTAATTTAAGCGGAGGAGCTCCTAGAAACACAGATGTCAAATGAGACAGTCCATTTCAGCCCATGGCAGAGAGGCATATTTCTATTTCAGAATTCTGAGGACAGGATGACTCTAGGCAATTCTTGTTAAGTCACATCATACCTTACCAATTTTGCTTTTGTTTCAGAAACCTGGGTGCTGCAAAGGATTCTTTGGTCCAGACTGCATGCCATGCCCAGGGGGATTTTCCAGTCCGTGCTATGGCCGGGGAAATGTAAGTGTGAAAGATCCTGTCATGTTGCAATGAGCAGCTGGTACAGTGTGGTTAGAGAGTGTAATTGTAGATAAGTGCAATTCAGAATTTGTGCTCCAGTGCTAAGCCCACAGTGGTGTCAGCAGAAGATCCAGGGACAATGACACGTACTCTCAGTGGGTTTTCTATCTTGAGCTCTGATGTGAATCATGTCATAGCTGTTGGGCACAGCTCTGGCTATGTGGGATTTTGTATTACTACCACCACTCTTCAAAGTCCTGTTTTTTACTACAAGTGTCAAAGTGCCTTTGATAGGTATCAACGCCTTGGCTTTTCCTTGGTTGCCTGAGTTTCAATCACTTTTCTGTTTATGTTTTCCTTCCAGTGCAGCGATGGCATACAAGGAAATGGCAACTGTCACTGCTTTGAAGGTTTCAAAGGAATAGCCTGCCACATCTGTTCAAACCCAAACAAGCATGGCGAGAACTGTGATGAAGGTTGGTAATTCTGATGGATGAGACTAGAGGAAAATGCAAGGCAAGGATATAATGGGGGTTCATGTGTCCTGGATTCCCTTCTGGCAAGACTAGTGTCATGGAAGAAGTGATGGAATTGTCATCAGGGGGGTTCTTTCAAACAACAGTGGAGAAAACATAGCTGACATGATAGTGGTGAATGGGGGTCTTGGAAACATCAGCCACATTTAGGTGTGGGACCGATTTAGATCTCTTCTGCTAGGAAAGAAAAGACAGTTGACAAGGACCTTGAGTTTGATAGCCTAAATTTGAGCCTGTCCTTACAACCTATAAAAAACACAGACCCAGGCAGTCACAGGATCAGTTCTGAGTTACGACAGGTATCTCTCAGCAGATGTCCCTCTGTCAAGAACAAATGGGACAATCATTTGATGTCACAAGAGATTGTGAAGGACAGTTGGGAACCTACAAAATGCCATCACTGTAGTGGATTCTGGTCTTTCTGTAGTTACTGATCTTACTTCATGCAATTGACAGATTGTGGCTGTGTCCATGGTGTCTGTGACAACAGGCCTGGCAGTGGTGGCGTGTGTCAGTCCTGGTCCTGTAAGGAAGGCTATAGTGGGAAATTCTGTGACAAGACATCCAAGAACTGTGGCCCAGATGGGCTGTCCCAGTACTGCCACAAGAATGCTGTCTGCAGCCTCAATGATACAGCAAGGTCAGTCTTCCTGGCATTCACATTCAAGTGGGCACAGTATCATACAGGCACACAGTGGTTGTGAGCCTCACAGCCCTAAAATTGTGTATATGTTTCTGTGTACTTAGTGCACAAGATCTTTTGAGTAATGCAGCCAACCTGCTATAAATCAAAGTCAGGCTCTTGCCTGCTTGAGAGGCTCAAACTGCCATTTTGCTCCCTGCTGGCTTTCGGAAGGAGCTGCTGTATCTGTGTCCTTTTCGTGCTTATACTTTTAAGGTGCATCTGCATGGATGGATACGAAGGCGATGGCTTTTCCTGCCAGCCCATCGACCTGTGCAGTCAGCCAGAACGAGGAGGCTGTTCACAGAATGTAAGTGGGGTCAGACTGTCAAAATGTGGAGAATCAGCTCTTATCAATCAGAACAAAGATCCAGGACTCCTGGGACTGTTACATATTTTATGTGCCAGCTTTCCCTGTCTGTAAGATGGGGTGGAATAGCAGGTAACTTGACACGATCATTGTAAGGATGTCAATCATTTGGGCTGATGCCAAAATGTGACACCCTAGGGAGAGTTTTGATGGTTTGTGCAAGATATTTTGGCAGCTACAGAGATTAGCTGTACAGATAATTTTTGGTTTGTATTGATTTTCCCCTCAACCTCTTCTAATGTGTGTTAATTTCTCTGTTGCTGTGTTCAGGCTGTAGCTTAGCTCATATTTCTAGTAACCATCAACTGTACATTATTATCCCTTCAAAGGTACATGATTATCCTTAGTAAAGATCTGTGGTGCTTTATGATGGAAATTACTGCCAAATGGTCAGACCTCATTATAATTTAGATGCCTTAGTGAGAGGAACACACTGGGCCCTGTAGAAGGAAATAGAATGGCACAAAGTACCAAAGTAGGTCTTTCCTGAGAAAAATCTGCCTCTGCCCTCCATCACTGATTCCATCCTATGTGTCCAGGCAAGAGATTGTGCTCGTCCTCTCCAGGAAATATTTCTTCTGTAATAAAAAAGCTTTGCAAGATGGTAGAGAAAGCCCTGGGATTTCTGAACCACCCTAGACACAAGTGTTTGCCTTTCTGCAAACACTAAATGTCTCCTGAATCACTTTATTGTGAAGTTGTCTAGGACTTTTCTGGAAAAGATGCTTCCACTCCCCATCCCCAGTGCTGGAATTGGAGTTGGTCATTCAGAAACTCTCAACAGTCTGATGAAGGAGATTTGTTGCTGTTTTTGTACTGCGCTCCCTCCCTTCTTATTCTGAGTGTAATTCTTTTTCTTCTGCTTCTCCTGGAGGCCCTGTGCACCAGTACAGGCCCCGGCACTGCCACCTGCCAGTGCAACACAGGCTGGACCGGGGATGGGAAGGCCTGCGTGGCTATCGACAACTGCATGCTGGAGAGCAGAGGGAACTGCCACATCAATGCTGACTGCATTTATATCGGCCCTGGCCAGGTATGATTAGTGCTAAGCAGTCTCATGGTGGACTTAACATTTCCTGAGCTGTTCTGAGATGGCTTGGGGTGGCCAGAGGTAGAAATTGGGCTGGTCAGCAGCAGAGGCTGTTTGTCTGCTGACAGAAACACCAGCTGCAGCTGAAAGCATAGTGTGCTTTCATGAGGTGAGATGCACTGATGGGTTTGAGGCTGCTGCTCTACTCTGAAACTTTTACGCCACAAAGGGAAAAAACTACACTCCATAATACTGCTTGGCATAAAACATCAGTTGCTTTGTCCCTTTTGTTCCCAGATCATAGCAGTTTCTCTAGGCAACGCTAAAATACACAGAGGAGCATGTACATTTGTTTAGATATTCCATGGAGGGAGCTGGGCCAACAAGTCAGGCATCTTGAGATAGCAGGAAGGCGTACAGGAGAGATGGCTTCTCAGGGAGCTGCTTCTCAAGATGCTTCTCCCCACTGAGCCAAGGGAGCATTGGACAATATGCTGAGATAAGGGACCAAATCTTTAGCAGATTTTAGTGAGGGGAGATGTGCAAGCCCTTTCCTAGCTATCTTGAAAGCAAGAAGCTTTTTCTTTCTCCCATTCACTAAGTCTGTGACATTCCCTCAAAAGCTGGAAATAAAGATGGAAAGCATCATCTTCAAGTGACCCTCCCACAGCCAAGCAGTGCAAGGGATCATTGTGCTTGAGTAAGCAGGCATTATGTGTTCTGTCATAGAGAACAGTGCCCTGCTAAGGAAATATCTCCGTATCTCCAGGTCTTGAGGGACCAGGAAAAACACTTGGGAAAATAAATTAAGAGTAGGTTTTGCTGCCTTAGGTGTTTTTTTGGGTAGCAAATGAGGACACTCTGACAGGTCTATAAAATGGAAATGTCTATTTCTTGCAGAGCAAGTGTGTCTGCAAGAAAGGTTATGCTGGCGATGGCCACAACTGTGATGCCATCAACCCATGCCTCATGGACAACGGTGGCTGCCATGACCTGGTGAGTAGCTAAAGTGTTGTCCCAAGCCTGGCATGGCTGTGGAGGTTCTTCTGCTTCCTGACAGAGGTTTTACAGCCACAGCGTCGAGATAATTGCAAGAACCGACATTCCACTATCTTACTGGCATGCCACTGAGGTGTTGTAAAGCTTTGAGTTTTGATTTACCTGGGTGAATCCTCTGATTTTTGTGAGTTCACACAACCAAAGCCATCACCTAGACTTTGCAGTATGAGGTATAAATTCAGTGCCACCATAAAGGTAACAGGAGGAAGGTGCTTGTGTTTGCTCCCTTAGCCCAGACCTTGGGAAACCAGAATTCAGTTCCTAGGTAGGTGTAGCACTGAATAAGCTGTGTTTGCCCTCTAATTCCTCCTTTCCTTGGATTTGCAGGCTATGTGTGTACCCCTTGGAGGAGGAGAGAGATCCTGCGCTTGCCCTGAAGGCTTCATGGGGGATGGCATGACATGCTATGGGGACATTCTAAAAGTAAGTAAAAAGTAAACATCTGAGGTTGCCTTGACACTGGAGAGAAATGGCTCTGCATTTACCTTCCTTTTCTCTGTTACCTGAGCTGACTCCTACCAGCACCAGCCTGACAGCAGAACACATGTGTCTGTCCACACAAGTGCACGGAGACAGAACTGATGCCAAGGCCAATGTGTTCCTGAAACCATTGGCAGTGATTTCTAAGCTGCTTCACCCTTCTCTGTCCTAAGCAATAGGACATCTTTTTGTTGTTTGGAAAGTTTTTCAGGTCAGAGCTGCTAGACTCGTTTTCTGTCACTAGAAAAATCAAATGCCATTGTGATTCAATCCCTGTCCCTGATAAACATGAGCAATTGCAGATGAGTTGGAAAGAGTTTGTTTATTTGGGCATATATGTTTTTTTTAATGGCTGGAGTGTGGTTTTAGGAGTGCCCATCCCTCTCCATGATACACAGTGCCTGTAGTGGTTGAAAGGTGAGAGAAGCATCTAAGTCATTATCGCCAGATTTGATACTGCAAAGGGCTGCTTTCCCCCACCCTGGGTCTCCCAGCCCTGCAACCCCAGTGCTCACCAGGGGTAACCCTCCTGTTGTTTCTGTTTGGAAGGAGCTGGCCAGGAATTCCCACTTCGCAGGCTTCTATGACTGGCTTCAGGTAAGAACAGCCATGGGGTGCCCACATGGGTAAGCTTTGTAGGAGTGAAGTCTCTGTGAACACTGCTGTTAGAGAAAGCGCAGCTCTGTTTGTCTTTTCCATTAGAAGAGAACAAAACAACAGCGAAGGAGAAATCCTTACAGAGCAGGCATGTAGACAAGCTCTGGAGTCTGTGGTAGAGTGAGGGCTGTGAGTGTGTTTTGAGGGCCTTGTTTCTAACACCAGAGGAAGCTGGGACTGTGTAACGCTTAATTTTCATGATTGTATCATCTGGAACTGCTGGCCATCATAAAATGGCAGAGGAGGGAAAGAAAAAGGGGTAGCTTTATCATAGCTGTTTTTCAGAAGAGTATGCTTTGAAAAGTTAGACTGTATGTTTATTACTGCAAGTCTGTGGAAGCATCTAAGTGAGCTTTAGCTTACTTGTCCTGCTGCATACATTGTCTTTGCCAGGAATAATCTTGTTGTCTCCCCCAGAACTGGTACTGAGGGTTCAGAAAGGATTTATGTATATAATTGAATGGGTTTCAAGATTAAATGAAGTACAAAAGTAGGGCTTAAAGCAGCAGGTTTTCCCTTGGCAAGCAGGTGTCACCTGTTTTGGCTAAACTAACTGTGGCATTCCTTGACTGTCAAAAGCACTTAACTGCCACGTGAGGAGACACTGCTGTGTTGCTGGAGTGTACGTGGGATGACTGTTGATTATATTTTGCAGTATAGATGTGGCACTAGCATGTCTTATTTGTTTATTTTTGTGCTTTGGACAACAGAAATCTCTCTTCAGCATCCCAGCAGGAACCAATGTCACTGTCCTGGTGCCATCAGAGGCCACTATCAAAAACTTGAGCAAGACTGAGAAGGATTTTTGGTTGACCCCCTACATGCTGCCATTTTTAGTCAGGTATGAGGAAACTCCTGCCTTCATTTTATATTGCCAAATAACAGCAACAAAGCCATGAGCTAGATTTCTGCTCATTCGATACCAATAGAGTTATCTTGTGATAGATAGAAACAAGATTATCTAGCAGGCAAAGAATTTAGTAGGCATTGAAAACATAACAGAACACAGGCTATGGGAAGTGGGTTTACCTTTCATGTATTTGTAGGTATTTTCCTTGTCATGTAGATGCAGGTGGTATCAGGACAAGTAATTCCCTCCATCATTCTCTCCACATGCTTAACTAATTCATGTGAGAGATATGAATGTTGGGTAGTATGGACTTATCTCTCTGTTACTACAAACAGTTCCCTAATGTTTTCTTCAATTGTCTTTCTTCCCGCCAGGGCTCACTTTCTTGAAGGCATCTTCACTGATGAAAAATTCAAAGCGTACGACAGGCCAGAATTACCCACCCTTAACCCACAGACCAGATGGCAGATAAGCACCAAGAGCGGTGTAAGGATTTCTGACATAATGCACATCTACCAGGGTCTAATTCAGCTGCTCAGGAGCTGCTGTATCCCAGAGGGAGCCTGCATGGGACACTGATACCCTCAAACTCAGACAACTTTCAAAAATTGTACCCAGATCAATCCTGTGCAACCTTGAATGAACAATATATTTGTTTTGAACTTCTCTGGCAATTTCTAATCCTTTTCCTTCTCCCTCTGATACTTTTTCAGGTATTAACCATCCAGAATGCAAGTATAGTTGTCAGTAACATCCCTGCCAGCAACGGCATTATTCATATCCTCAGTAAGGTACGTTGGTATGTGTGATACTGAGAAATACTGCAGTTGTAGCAGGTTTGTGTTGCAGCATCTGTGCATGCAGGGAGGAATATGTGTCTGGACAGTTAGGAAGAGCTATAATGGCAAAGATATATTTGGTTATCACAAGATCCTGACAGATGTTTCCTGTGCAGCAGTGTTTAATGTTTAAAATATTTGTCTCCGGGACAAGCGGGAGGGGAGTTCCTCTTCTCTTGGCCAACAGAAGAGTTAAGGCTATTGCAGAATTGTGTAGAATGAGTCCACCTCTAAGTGCCTTTCTTGCAAACAGGGCAGGAGTCTAATGTGATTTCCCCCCCGCCCCCTCGCCCAGCCTTGCTATGAACTCACTTTTTCCACAGGTTTTGTTTCCACCTTCAGGAGATATCCCACCGAGTCCTCCAGGTCTGCAAAAGCAGCTTGAGATAGTTGCCTCATTCAGCATGTTCAAGGAGTTACTAGAGGTAAGCAGTTGAAGTGAGCACCACTGCTGCTGTCAGAACTGTCTTTTGAGCAAATGTTTACCTTATCCTGTACTGGTTGACTGAAATGTGGACTGCCTGCTGAGAAAAGGGAGACCATCTGTTTCCTGCCATTCATGAGGGATCTTCTAGGAAAACTCTTTTGAGCAACTAATATAGCTAGACCTCTATATCATTGACATGTTTTTGCAGTGGAAGACTACCTGTCTATTACAGGTGCTGTCATCCTTTTACAGGGCAGAAAAACCTAGAAAAGAACAAAGGCTTATTCATAACTGAGAAGCTATGTTTATGTTAGACCAGGAGGAGGAGCAAGCAATTAGACATGTGTGACTAAGTAGAAGTTGTGTATCCTATTTTCAATCATTTCTTCTAGTGCTCTTGACTTTGTAATTGATTTCATGTATGCTTTGTTCTTTAGTGAATACAAGTGTAATTGTAATGTTACTGTTTTAACATTTTTCTAGAAATACCAGCTCATTGGAAAAATTGAGTCCTCTGAAAAATACACAATTTTTGTTCCTGGAAATAATTCCATTGAGGAGTACTGCCTTGCTGCCAATGTGACACAGCTGGTAAGCTCACTGCTTGCTTGCAGTTTGAATATGTATTGCAGTAAGTCCAGGGACATGTACCCTCTCAGATCATAAACTTGAGTTCAGTGGACTTGAGCATGGAGAGAAGAAGTGCATCTGAGGCTAAAACCTAGGAAAAATGCAACAGAGAGAATTGAGAGTTTTTCCTGGGGTGTTTTGACTCCAAATGCAAATTTCTGAGTAGATTTGAATGTGGATAGATTGCACAACATGTTATCCTTTCTGACTGGCTGTGCCATATCTGTGACAATTTTGGATCTTTTGAAAGGCTCCAAAGAACATTTTTAACTTCATCCAGTAACAGTCATCAGGTTTGATCCGTAATCTATGATAAGGAGTTATTGGGCTCTGTAGGCTTAATTAGCTGTTACAGATTGCTTAGGAACTCTTCTCATGCCATACCTCTGACTGAATTGTAGTCTAGGAAGTCAAAGAGTTCTAACATTTGGGTTTTTTGTGAATTTAGGACAGTGAGACAGTACAGTACCACGTTGTATTGGGAGAGAAGCTCTTGCCCGTGGACTTGAGAAGTGGAATCCATAAGAACAGCATGTTAGGGCTCTCCTACTGGCTAATGTTTTATCAAAACAGCACCCAGGTAAGGAGGGGAAGACAGCTCTGCCATTTGAGGATCTGACTAGACCTATCACTTTCTAAAGCTTGGTAGCTGGATACATCCTCACAGTTTCCCTACAGCTGTTTGTCTAACAAGCAATCCATGCAAAAGGATTTGAAGGTTGTCGTCTCATCCATTTCCTTCTCCTTTACAGAAGTTTGTCAATAATATTCCTTTGGATGGAAAATTTCTTGAGACGAAGAATGGCATGTTGATCGGGGTTTCACAGGTCCTCCAGATACAGAAGAACCGTTGCACTGCCAATACAACCACCATACAAAAGGTAACAACAATTACAAAGGATCTGACCACCATTTCACAGGGTTTCTCTGCCTGCCAAACCAAACTGATGAGTGACAGACAACCTACCTTGTCTCTTCCACACGGATGAGACAGTAGCTTGTGGTCTGACCCCAGATGATCCTCATGTGAAATGGAGCATCATGGAGACTTGGCACCTCCTGGCCTCAGACTCTGTACTTCTAAGGCAGCAGATCTGCAGCTCTTGTGCAAATTGCATTCAGTTCACTTGCTGGGGCTCACTCATAATGCCAGCCGTGGGACATGCTGGTGCAGGGACTCCCAGCTGCAGAAAGAAAATCCAGCCCAATTCTTGCATGGCATGACCACAAGCTTCTCTAGGAAATGCTGTGGTCTGTCTGGGAGTCACGGCCAAAGTCCAGCCCGCATGTATCTTGTGGCTCTTGGCCATCTGAAGATTGCAGGGTCAAACTGAGATATGTCTGCCTTGTTACAAATAAGAAAAAAAAAGTATTTGCAGCCTTGTCTGAAGGAACTCCAGGCCTACAGAAATCCCTACCACAGCTCAGAGACTCATGAAAGGTGTAACGTAATATCTTCTGGTTTGTTTTGTGGTACATTTTCTAGAGTACAGAAGTAAGACATTGTGTACACCACTGGAGTGCAGAAATAAGACCTTGTGTGAAGCCTTTAATAGCAGCCAGGACCCGAGGGTCACGCATCATGACTTTTCTTCTTTTGGTGTTTTGAGCCACGGAGATAAATACGTCTTTGTCTTTGTCCCAGCCAGCAGCCTGTACAGCACCATTTGTAATTCAAGATTAGTGTCTTGGTGTGACATGGGTGGAGGGCACACATGTGACTTGTCCTGTTCTCTGTGCCCTAGTCAAGATGCGGCAAATGTGAGAAGGGGATCAAGTGTCCACCTGGATCAGTTCTTGTGGTGAGTCTTTGGTTCGTCTGACATCTCGCACACTGTGTGCAGATAGTGCTTTGATGTCCTCTTATTGCTCCACAGATACCATCTCGATACCTCAAAAAATATGCCCTTGAGTCCTCTGTGGCTCATTCATTAGCAAAGTTTGTAAGAGAAAGCAGAAAACAAGGCGGGGCGGGGGTACCCAGGAAAAACACAAACATGAACCACAAGGCTCCTTACAGAGATGGCCCAGGCTTTGCCTGAATTTCAGGAACCCTTCAGAGCATGCATTGTGGGGAGTTCCCCCCCCCCACCCCACCCCAGGCAGGGGAGGGGATGTCTTTTTTTCATCTTTTACTCTTTTGACATCATCACCAAGGAAAGCCAGTTTAGGCCATATTAATTAGCAATTTCCCAGTCTGCACCATTGATTTGTTCACACAGATGGGCTGGTTGTGCCTGCAGCTTGTTTGTGCATGAGTGACAAACATTTCCAGAGAGGAAAACAACTAAACATTTCATGTCCGTGCAGGCTATGAATTGCCGAGCAGCCACATCTGACATCTGGCTTCACTACTATATGCCAAAAAAATTCCCATCACTTTTTCTCAGTATTCACACTGACATGTATTCCGTAGGTATAGAGATGCATCATTGGTCTTCAGCTCTAGATAGTCCAAATTTTAGGGCTCTTCCTGTAGGATATAAAGCACTATTCCTCCATTAGGCAACAACACTGCCATATGTGCCAAAATGTACAATGTTTTTCTGAATATTGTAATATCTTCTATCTGTATGGATATCAATTATATCTGCAGGAATTGCCAGGAAGCAAGAATCTTGCTCGCTGTGAATTACGCTCTGGGGATTCAGGAATACTTGGCTGCCATTTCACCTGTGCAAAAGTTTCTCTGGTAAGAAACACATTTGCCTCGGATTCATTTTGACAAAAGCAAGCTGGGTATCAGAAATACAGCCATGGAATTACAGCCTGTGCTGAAGTCTTGGCTGCATTTGTGCCATCACGTAACTGAGACTGGGCTCACCTGGGAGTCACTCTCCATCCTGGAGATAGAGGGCACTGGACTAAACAAACCGGTGGAAATGTCTGCGCTGTGATGGATTATGGTCTGCCGCTTTGGTATTGTTGCCTTGGATTTTGTCCTGCAGAGGAAGAGAAGGAGTTGAATGTTTGTAGTCTGATTTCCTAAGGAAATGAGGCATGAATGATGGTATTTCACTTGTGCATGTGCCTTCCCGAATAACTGATGACTCATTGGAGCTGAAACAAAGTGAGGAGCAGAAGGTCTTGCAGCTATTATGACCGCTACCAGTTTTATGAAAATATGTGGCTGGGAAAAAAACACTTGAAGAGGAAATGGTAAAAGAAAGATTTGTGTGAATTTGAGCTCCTACAGGTATTGAAGCATCTCCCTGGAAAGTTCAGTGAGAATGGGAGATTGAGGAAAAGGGAGAGATGAGTTGGACATACAGCATTCACATGCAGAACTTCAGTCAGAACCTCAATTAACACTTTTGCATCCCTTTGTTAGACAATACTTCTCTTCATCTGTGCTGTCCAACTTGTTCCCATCATGATTTCCTCCAGCTGTAGATGCAGAAAGAAGTGAGAGCAGTTAAATCTCACCTTTTGGCAGAGCCTCTCTCTGCCCAACAGAGTGTCTTAGTGGTGGGACACAGTAAAGACACAGGAAGGAGATATACTGGCTCAGCACAGGACTGAACATTTGCTTTACCCACCAAATGGCCAGTGTTGCTCAAGGGCAACACAAACCTTTACATGAAGCTCTGGGCAACAGAACACCCTATTTTAGGGGGTTCTCTCCATCCTGCCTGCCCACATCTGACCTTTTCATGCATTGTCAGAAGTTATGGCTAGTTAAAGTAGTAGCTTCCACAATAAAGTTGTACCTTGCCTGTGCTGCACAAGACAGCTCACCCCATCTTGTTCTTGTTGGTTCTCCAGAGATCCATCTGCTGCCCCGGCTACTACGGACACATGTGCGAGATGTGCCCAGGGAAGCCAGGCCAGTGGTGCTCCGGAAACGGGGAATGCCAGGATGGCATCGAGGGCAGTGGAGAGTGCCGATGTCTGGAGGGTTTCCATGGCACTGCCTGTGAAATGTGTGAAGTGGGCCGATATGGAGCTGACTGCAAATCAGGTGACACTGATGGCTATTGCAGCTTGTCTTGGGAGAAAAGTGGGCATATCTCAGCTCTCAGGAGGGGTGGTGGGAGGGAGGAAATGCCCCAAGACCTCTGAGATGGGCTAAGAGCTGGCAGACCACCGAGAGGGAAGCTCGTGAGCACTTGTGATCAGCCAGAGCGGCCCCATTTTTCATCCTCAAACTAAAACATTACTAAAGGTGTTATTATGCCGCTCATATTGGCACCTGATCTACAGAAAGTAGAGGTGAGTGGTCTATTCCTGGGCCTTTTGGCCCAATAGCAAGGGAACAAGAGCTGATATTCCTGTGACATTTTCTTTATGGCAGTTTGATGCATTGGGTTAGGAATAGAGCAGCCAGGGAAATGGCAACAAGAATCTGCTTGTGAGACCTGGTTGGTTTGACAGTGATGAGTGTTTATATTTCCCCTGCAGAGTGTGCCTGCGACAACGGCATATGTAACGATGGATTGCAAGGGGATGGGAGCTGTGACTGTTTCCCAGGATGGAAGGGCCCCACCTGTCAAGAAAGTACGTGAGTGTGAAGGGGCCTATGGTGTAATATTGCCATTTTGGCAGAGAAATCTGTGTTAGCTGAGCAAGGTGACCACAGCTGCACGTGCTTTGCCATCTCCCCAAAAGCTTAACAGACTGTGCTAGCTCATTCCTGCACGCAAGCTTAATTTGTGGTGTGAATTCCCCAACAGTCCTAGAGTTATTTGGGTGAAATTGATGTCGGGAAAAGCATATAACCTGCTTCTGTCCCTATTGAGATTTGAGACACCTCAAGAAAAGCCCCTTACCCTGGGAGAGACAGGGAAGCTCCCAGCCGGACTGGGATGCCACTACTCCCCTTACTTGCCTAAGAAGGTGGCAGGACTTGATTTGAACTCTCCAAAGGGCCCCGATGTGTCTCCTGAGTTGCTTTTTCTGCTCATGGATTGATTTAGGTGAGCTCAGGCCATGGTTTGCAGTTCTCATTGTGTGTCAAAGTAATATGTGGAAGGTGGTTCTTCCTGGAACTCGGGACTGTGATTGCCTTAGGGTGGGGGATAATCTGAGCTCCTACATACTTACATAGTTTAAAGGTTTGCACACAAAGTCTGATTTTGTAGTGAAGTCAAATACTTTGGGGATGTTTAGAAATGGAAATTGAGTGGAGCTGTCTTATACAGTGTAAATGTAAAGCATGAAATAAGTTCATCTTTTTGTTTCAAATGCAGCAAAGCCAAATGACACTGTATGTCTGGATTAACATGGTTTCAGTCCTTGTTTCATTCTTAGCAATTTGGAGGCCATGCAGGTAGGACCAAATTGAACCGTTAGCTCAGAGAACATCAAATTCACTCCATTGCAAAGCGCCAAAACATAAATGCCATGAGGTTTTCCCGCTGCCACATGGGACATGAGAGTTAGTATAGCTGCTGGTATGTCCCGTCGTCAGTCAGGGCACCACAAGTGTGGCAGTGAGACTGTTTGCAGAGTCCTTTACATGACAGAAACTGCCCTAACAAATGCTAAATTGAAAATGCTGAGTCACATTTTTGTTTTCTTTTGCAGTGATCAAGCTTGACTTATGCAATAACACTTGCCACCAAATGGCCAAGTAAGTACAGACAAAGGGCTGGGTGATTCTCAGAAAGCCATGTGTGTTTGTCTGAGTGTTACATAGAAGTGATTCTGTGTTTAGGGCTTCGAGGAGGTGCCTGCTCATTAAAGGTGCATAAATGTCAGTTCCATCCTGGGAACTCTCTTTGGTGCTAAGCTGCCTTCCATTTTCCCCAAGGACTTTGAGATAAATTCTTTTCAAGCTCCTTCTGTATATGTGAATGGGAGAAAGCAGACTCCAAGGTACTTCAAGTCTGGCATTATTCATGGAGCAAATCAAACAGCCATTTTCAAGCCCTTTCTGCCTTGCTTGTCCCCACCAAGGAATTAAATAGGCTAATGGGCTGTGATGCCTTCTCCATCCATTATCTGGTCTCCTGTTTTGCGGTACTAGGACCCATCCATCTCCATTGTATCATGCAGAAGTGCACAGGCATGATGAAGGTGCACTGTGCCAGGTGTGAAGCCTGTGTCTGGATGCCAGCTCCCTGGCCAGCATGACTTGACTATTTGGTACTGTAAAGAAATACACAACAGCTTCAGGCATGTCCTCCTGTCATTGTGGTCTCCAACTTGCACATGCCAGGCTTGTGTGGTGTTTCCCAGTGTCTGAGCAAATCAGAAGGTGTTGTCGGTGATTGTTAATCCCTTTCTTGTTTCAGCTGCCTCAACAGTTCTGCAGATTCCCCACCTACATGCTCCTGCTCTGCTGGATACACAGGGAATGGGACCCATTGCACAGGTATGATCAGCAAGTGTGGGCAAGATTCAAGACTTGCAAACAGCTATTGGAAAGGGGTTTGTTTGTGACATAAATGGCATGATGTTGCCAGGAAAAAGATCATTCAAATCCTTGTCCTCTCAGCTGTCCACCATGAACTCTCGTTTGGTAGAGAGGTTTTCCAATCCAGAGCTTTACACAGGATGCTCTTGATGTACCTAGAGCCTGCGAGAGAGGGATAAAAAGGCAAGCAAGTGTAGCAGGGCACTTCTTGTTGCTTGTGGAGAGAGATGCCAATGAATAGGTTCATTAAGTTCCGGTATCACAGCAGCAGTGGCAAAGAAATAAATCAGCACAGATGGTTTGTGCTGATTCTGTTTCTCTTGTTTGTGGTCACAGAAATAGATCCATGCATTATTGATCATGGTGGCTGCTCTGTGCACGCTGTGTGTACTAAAGTGTCCCCAGGAGAGAGAACCTGCGTTTGTAAGGAAGGCTATGCTGGAGACGGGACGCTCTGTGTGGGTGAGTGTTCATTGCATATTTTGGTGATAGCAGCAAGGCGTTATCCATGCAAAGGGGAATTTCAAGCTAAAAGCATTAGAATTTCGGATTAAAGTGTTGATTAACTTGATTCTCCTTTCACTCTGTTCATTTAGTGATGATTTCAAAGCCAATAATTGCTGGCTGATCTCGATTGAACTGCAGTTTAGCTTTTTGTCTATGTGTGTGCACACGTATGTGTAACTGTGTACATACATACCTGTAGGTGTGGGCTCAGCATTCTCCCAATTCTCCCGTTGTCATAATTCGCAAAGTGGTCATCACTGTCCCACCACAGGACCACCCAAAAGTGGGCAGAGAGCCCACACTGCCCTTGGCACCTGAGGCTGGATGGCCTTAGACCAGTGTTTTGATCTCTTTTCCACCAACATGTTTCCCAAGCTGGGAAGGTCCTCCCTGTTACTTTCCCAAACCCTCTTGGGGTCACCAATTCCCAGCTGCCTTGAGCAGCCCTCAGCAATAATGTGGCCTTATTGTTTTGCTGCAGAAATTGATCTCTGTCTCGAAAGCAATGGGGGCTGCCACACCAATGCAGAGTGCATTAAAACAGGCCCAAGAAAGGTGAGTACGTAAGACGGATCTCAGGGCGGCATTATTATGGAGGTTGTCACAGCTATGTAATTCTCTTAGAGACAATCCTTTCCACAACAGTGCGACGCCTTGAGCTTATTACCTTCCACACAGAAAAGTTGCCTGGGAAGGGCATGAAAAGATTGCTGTTGCCTTGAAAGTAAATGCCTTCTATTGGCCAGCAGCTGGAGGCAGTCCTGGGTTGTATTTGTTGTTGACACAAGCATGGTTATTGATGAATGTAGCAATGGGTGCTATACCACATGCTTTCCATCCAGCTCGGCCATTGTGTGTTTTATTTTTGGGTCCAAATTTCAGACTGAGCATCTGTTCTCCCTCCAGGTTGCCTGCAACTGTCTTCCTGGTTACAGTGGGGATGGCGTGAGCCAGTGCAACCCCATCAACCTGTGCGAACAGGTATGTCTGCGTTTGCTGTTACCAGAGGTGAAGGCTGCTGCTTTGAAGCATTCCTGTCTCCCAACAGTTAACAGAAAGAGCAGAGTTAGCCTGCTTGTTTAGAGCTGCCTGTCTTGCCTTTTCAAATACGGAAGGGATTTCCTGGTGTGTTTGGTTTCCATTGCCTCTCACAATGACCTACAAGTATGTCAGCTACCCAGCACTCCCTCTTGTGGGAGAAGCCGTCTGGAAACAGTGACTAGGACTGGAGGCATTGGGCTTGTTTCTCTGCATCCAGTTGCTGTGGGATGTGCTCAGAAGCTTAAGAGTAGCCTGTGCTCACAACATCACTGCCATGTCAAAACATCCCTCTGAATCACGGGTTTTGCCATCTCTCTCTGGGTTCCAAAGTAAGGTGTGAAAATCTTGTTTCATGGTTTTGATGCTGAAAAACCCTCAAGGATTTGGGTGAGATTTATTCTAAGGTACTAGACAGCTGGGAGGAAAGGTTTCCTTTCCACTAGGCTGGATGTAGTTAGCAGCTGCTGCATGCAAGTGGCTGATGAAATTGTTGGTGATGCCCCTCCAAAAATGCTTTTTGCTTTTCTTGCTAGAACAATGGAGGCTGTAGTCCATTTGGGCTCTGCAAGTACACAGGCCCTGGCACTCGAAACTGCTCCTGCTCTTGGCACAGTGTTGGAGATGGCTTCACCTGCCATGGCAAAGTGTATCAGGTAAGAAGCATGAGCAGCATCTTTTGTATTGGACCTCTTGCCCTACAGCAAATCGATCCCTCCCCTCCAAGTGTAAGCTGCAGGTGAGCAGGTCTGTAGTCTCATATTGACACGTGTGTGGTGTAGGAGTGGAGACAGGCAAAATATCCATAAATCATAGGTGTATTTGGTGTGAGAATCACAGTAAAGAGGCTTTGCTCCGAAGGGAGTCATGATACGAACACTTTGCTGCTCTGTCAGCATCATTGGCTGTACCTCCAGGGTGCTGTTTTCTTAATGATACACAAATGGGAGTAATTTTTTTCTTCTTTTTTTTTTTTTTCAAGGGAACCCCCTTCTTTCAGTCTGTGGGATCTGGGCAGGTGTCCTCTGTGGTAGTATCAGGACTTGAGATCCAGCCTGGAGGGCCACAGAGTATCTCTGGTTCTGTTGCCAATACAACAACTGTCCTTGGGCAAACTGGTGTGGCAGTAGCAAACAAAAGCTGTCATTCCCACAACAGAGCAGGGACAGAAGAGATGGGCTCGGTTCTGTGTTTCTGCATTTACTGAAAGTTGGTGTGGTAAGGCACTGGAGTTTGCCCTGCCAAGCCTCTGCCTTCCACTCTGAACAGCATGCCAGAATTGGTAGTGCCAGCACAGCGGGGCTAAAGCAAAGGTTTTGTGAAGCACTCAAGGTGTCTCATGAGCACAGGGGCAGTGAAACCTCTGAGACAGCTGCTGCAGAAGCAGCCAGCTTTCATCTCTCTCTGGTCCGTCTTGCAGCATCTGTGATGTGAACGGTCCAGGTAGAGGTTACTGATGTGTAACCCCCGCATCATCTGTGCCTGTGGCACTGGCAAGGAGGGAGGGAAAGATCACTATGGTGTGTTAGGAGAACTGATGTCTCATTGAGGTTGGAGAGTGAGCAGGGGTGGAAGCAGCAGGTCACAATGCTGGCAGGCCAGGAGCGAGTGGAAGGGACTCTGCTAACACCAGCTCTTTCTCTTTAAGGAACTCGGGAGGATCGAAGACGCATCCGGGTTCTTTAAGATGATACTGGTTGGTGACAAACAGCTTTGTCCTTGTCTCTATGTAGTAAATCCCACTTAAGGTTTTCTGCAAAGGGTCTTGCTAACTGGAACCGTGTTTTCTGTTTCCCTTCCCACAAATGATCTTCTACCACAGGCAGAAAACATCAAGGAGCTCAGTGGGGCAGGGCCCTTCACTGTCTTTGTCCCACGGACAGATTTCATAGGAAACACCACAACAGTAAGTGTCCTCCTATCCCAAGTGCTGTCAGGTGTTTGACAACCTCTGCGTGTGGCAATGTCCCCTCTGGGGCTGTCTGACCAGTGAACTGAAGCACAGGGGCTGCATTGCAGAGGGTTAAAGACATCTGGCATTCTCTGCCAGTGTAAGAGCAGAGTTTTGGACACTGCAGAAACAAACTGGGCAGAGGTGGACATGGCTCCTGTTGTAAGGAGACCCTTAGTGGAGCCCCTGCCTCGTGGTCCTCAGAAGCTCACTGTGCTGAGTCAGTGACACCTGGTGATTTCCCGTTGCCCGTGGTGGTTAAAGGCTGGTAACAGCAAGACTTCAAGGCATCTGCGACAAAGACCTCTGATTCCTTCTCTGTGCCCCATGCCCTGCCATTCAACTTCCATTGGTCCCTCTCTTTTAGCCTCAACAAGCAGGATGTTTGGGGCAAGTGGAGACCTGAGAGAGGAGAGATTCTTATTCATGACTCTGTGAACTAAGTTCTTAATCGACATCTTTTTGGTGTTGATGTAATGCAATATCCCAACCCCATCACTGACAAGTCCCATTGTGCAGCTTCACGCCACTAGTTCCAACCTTCTCTGGGGACCCCATGCACCCAATAAAGGAAAAATCCCCAATGACCTCATATCCCAGGCATCAGTTCCTCAAAGCTGATGTGGTCATTTGTCCTCCATCAAGGAACCTGAATGCTGGTTTTGTCAAACTGGTTGAAATTTCCCAAAGCTCTCAAATGGTTTTGTGCATTCAACACATTTTGGCAGGACTGGCTTTCCTGCAGGGATGGGTCAGAGGGGGCTTGAGTAATCCCGGTCTTCCTCATCAGGTCTAGGTCCCCCTCCTGCAATGCAAAGTGCCCCTGCTGTGACCTCATTCTTGTTTTCTGTCTGTAGTTTGAGGATTGGAGGAGCAGAGGTCTTCTCCGGGAGCTGCTTCGCTACCACGTGGTGGGTTGCCAGAAATTGCTGTCCAGTGATCTGGAAGCCCACGAGTCCCTCACATCTTTATCTGGCCACAAAATAAGGATCACAATGAAAGAGGTAGTTCTCTGATGCAATTCCCTTCCCTGCCCAACTTCTCAGGATGTCACTTTTGCTGTCGTTTGAAGGCCACTGTGGTTGTAGCAAGTGACTTGCCTGGGGCAAGACAGCTCATAGAGCTGTGCCTTGGGTGTGAATACCTCATCGCATCCTTTCTCTCTCAGAATAGCATCTATCTCAATGATGAAGCCAAAGTGATTGTGAGCAACATCATCGGAGTGAACGGGATTATTCATTTCATCAACAAGATCCTCATTCCAAGTGACCTGGTGGACCAAAACATTTCCTCAAAGATCTCACAGGTAAGGCTGAAGCAGTGCCTGTGCTGACAGCTGCTGTAGTGAGGACAGGGCCAGGATCTTTCTCCCGACAGCAGTGATCGGGCTGTCCCTGGTAAGCCCTCAGCCCAAGGTCACGTGGGGTGCTCTTCCTCCCTGTTCCTAGCTGTGAGGCATAGGTTTGGCTAGTGAAGGTGATAGCACTTGTGGCATAGCAACATTTGGGACAGAAGCTGTAATTCATCACCAGGGAACAGCAGTACTGGATGTAGTTAGTGGGATCATGTCCCATGCCAACCATCACACACCTTTTCCAGCACAGAGCAGATCGCAGCCTGAGGTTGCCAGTGTCTCTTTAGTACTCCTGAAACGAGCTCTAGCAGCTTGTAGTTGCTATGTTTTACAAACGGTAACACATTTTCTGTACAGCACAACAGAATGCTGAATGTCATCCCAGCTCCTGCCATAGCAGCATCTACCCAGGACAAATCAGAGAAGTGGCAGCTGCTGAATGACAGCGCTCACCAGGCCAAATCTAGCAGCATGATGGTGATGACAGAGATAAAGTTGTGTTTAGCTACTAAGTTGTTAACTGCCTGGTTTCTCCCCTGCGTTGCTGCTTCCAGTCTTGGAGGGGGACCCATTAGTGACAGTTGTTTGCTCTCTTCCCTCATCAGCAAAACATCACGGAGGTGGCCGAGGCCTTTGGGTACACCATTTACAGCAAGCTGCTGCAGGTGAGTGACCTGACTCCTGCTGCTGCATGTGGAGTCAGTGTGTCCATGGGCACATTCAGTCTTGGCTTGTGGCTTTTCCTTTGTATCCCCTCTTATGTTGGACAGGACGCGGAGCTGCTGCCACTGGTTAATGACCCTCTGCATAGACCCTTCACCATGCTGTGGCCCACAGATGCTGCTTTTAATGCCCTCCCAGAGAACAGGCAGAAGTGGCTGTACCGCAGAGAGCATCGGGACGTGCTGGCCTCCTACCTCAAAGCACACATGATCAGGGCCATCAAGGTAAATGTGACAACAAACACACCTCCTGAGGCCACATGTGGTGCCACTGCTTGTCTGCGGTTACGCTAGAGCAGCCTTGCCAAATATCTCGCTGCGGTAGAACATGCAGCATATTAGTTGTCTTGAGAAGATCCAAAGCTGTTCGAACATTTTAGGCAACTAGTACTTCATCGCATTCTTCTTTTTCCCTCTTAGATTGTGGCTGGCAATGTGCCCCAAATTGAATCCATACGGACCATGCACGGCTCCACCGTCTCCTTCAGCTGCAGCAAAAGCCATGTGGTGAGTGATGGCGGTGCTGGGCTTGGCTTTCTGCTGAGCAGCTGTCCTTGGGCATTGTCACAGGGCGACTGATGCTCCGTGTCGGTCACTGGCAGGAAGCGAACACAGAGTTGGGGTGCTTGCAGGCTGAGATGCCCCATTCCCCTGGATACAGCTGAACCTGTAGAGAGCTTCAAGACTCTGGCCAGCTGGCAGGAAGGTGTGGAGGCATGTGGTACCTGCACGTGCACTTCTCAATGACCAGGTTGCAAAGCAACCCACACGGTACCACGACATTTATAGAGTGTGAGTTGCATGGACAGAGGCCATTTCTTAGTTTTCATGGCCATGAAAAAGCAGCAATTGGAAAGTGTGGTCAAGGACAAGAGCACAGAGATTTTGGAGAGTTTGTGGGATGATTGAGATGTCACAACAGCCGAAAAGGGCAACTTTTGTGGTGGCGCAGCCAGTATGTGTGATGTACCAGCATCACAAGTTGATTTTTTCCTCTGGTAGGGGGAGCTTCTGGTGGGGAATGGTGCTGCCACCATCATCCAGAGGCACATGGAATTCAATGGGGGCATTGCTTATGGCATCGACAGGCTGTTGGAGCCACCGGATCTGGGATCTCGTTGTGATGAGTTCACCATTGCTGAGCTGCAGGTGAGCAATTGTGATGAGGCTGATAAGGATCTGTTGAGCCCCGTTCCTGGGAAGAGGAATGTTGGGAGGACTTGCTGCTCTTACTTGGCAAAGGTCCAAGCAGCTGAGAGAGGCAGATGCCCATATTGAGTTGTTGTGGGTGTTTTTTTTCTCTTCTCTGCAGGGATCTACGGAGAGCTGCGGACTCTGTGGCTTCGAGCCACCCTGCCCTGCTGGCTCCGTTCAACGGGTAAAGCTCACAGCTTTGTCACCAAGGTGGCCTGTTAGGGGCTGATGACAATACCTACACATTCCACATTTTAGCAGCAAAATGCAGGCAGGCACTCCTGCACGTGGCAAGTCCCTTGGCTTGGTCACATTGTCCATACCTTGCCCCAAGTCACACGGTCCTGTAGGGCCTAGGCTGAGCAACACGGGGTCTGGGGCTCCAATGGTCTTTGCTTGGTCAGTCCCTTTATGGGTGACAGTAGCTGCAGGGGTCCCTGTAGCAGCACTGGGGGCTTTTCTGGGTGCTTTATAGCAAAATTGCTCAGCCTGGCCACTGGATATGGACCAGGGATCAGATGGTGAGCAGCCTTGAGGGGCAGTGATTGTATCGCATTCTCACTGCATCACCCGTTGTCTCTCTCTGCTGGGGTCCTGGCATGTCCCTGAGGTACATCAGTTGTTCCTCTGTCACCGGCCCCATCGCATGTTAGGAAGTCTCCATGACTTGTCATAAACTTGAATGAGTGGCACAAGAAAAGTCAAGGTGAGCCGTCAGTGACCAATGTGGCAAACTCTGTGTTTTGCCTGTCTCCTCGCAGGGGGGAACCAGGCGCTGCTACTATTATGGAAACCAGCTCTTGAGAAACACTTTTCTGTTTCACCGCAACTCCCTGTTGCGGCCGCCCTCCCCGTGGGACTTCAGAAGACACTTCTCTTCCAGGGGGCCTCTGAAACGAGGCTGCAAGAGGAGCTGCGTTTCCACACAGTGGGTCCCTCAGTGCTGTGCAAACCACTACGGCCGTGACTGCTGGGGTGAGGAGTCCTGCAACCCTTTTCCACCCTTTCTCTTGTGCGAAGGTGGCATTTCTGGTTCTGCACAAACGTCTGGTGTCCATGAATGTGCTTCCCCAAGGAAGGGTGGGCAAAACCCCTGGGTGGGAGCCCCAGTCTATAGAGGGCAGAGGGAATGATCTCCTGGGAGTGTGTGTGGATGGTATAACGAGGAATTCCCTTTCCTTGGAGAAACCTGTGTCCTCATGGAGAGCCCTGGGCATGAGGCTGTGGGGGTGGCTGTCAGACATGTCACTCACCCCTAGATGATGCTCAAACATTCCCTGCCATGTTCCCTCTATGCTTGGGTGAGTCTGCTGCCAGGTTAGCATGGGGCGGGCCAGCACAAACTCAGCACTTTGCAGCTCCCAGGCTGAAAGCTATGCCAAATTTGTCCCTCTTGCCCCCATGCCTAAGGTTTCTTGTCACGGGATGTCCCCAGCACTCACTCCCAGGACTGCCAAGCAGGCTCTGTGGTCCAAACACCATATAAATGGCAACTCACATGGTGCCAGGCTCCCCCACAGCACAGGGGGAGCTTTGTCACCACAGCCTCACTGAGGTGCTCCGTTTGCAGCGTGCCCGGGAGGACTGGAGGCACCATGTAGTAACCGTGGTGTCTGCGACGACAAAATTGGTGGCTCAGGGAGGTGCAACTGCAGCCAGGCTTTCATCGGGACCAGCTGTGAGCTGTGTGCACCGGGCAGATATGGGCCAGACTGCCGAGGTGAGACTCCTTCTGCCGGGGGATGGCAGCAATGCAGGGGGTTTGTGTGGAGGTAGCTGCGGCACATGGTGTTACTCAAAGAAGGGGTGGGTGCTGGGCTGACCTGGCTGCAGCTCACAGCACTGGGATCAGTGCTGCCACATGTGCTTCAATCCCAGTAATGCCCAGGACTGACCTCTGGGGTTGAGGACATCCCTCCATGGGCTCTCAGCAAGACGGCTCTTTGGACAAACACGGATTGCCATCTCGATCTACTCCAGTTGTAGTCTGAGGAGGTTGGGTGGCACATGCCAGGAGCTATGCTACTGATGGCCTCACTTCTGTGCTGAGGTCAAAGACTCCTCAGCTGGGAGCCCGAGCCTGGCAGAAAGTGTTATGACATGCTTTGGGCTGGGGGACAAATCTGTAAGTCATGATAAACTTTGCACAGAAAAAGCATCTCCTGGGATGTGCCCAGCAGGGACCTGTGCTTCTGTGAGGCAAAGGGAAGGAAAAGGGAGTTCCCTGTTCCTCTGTCCCAAGACGGGCTTTGTGAGATCTCCAGGACTGTTTTTGATGGCTGTACGGTTGCGGGTACTCTGAGTGAAAAACACATCTCTAGAAATGCCCGTAGAGGGGAGCGATGGGGCTTTGTGGGTGCAGAGCGGCTTCCCCTCCTGCATGAAGGGTGTGTGTTGCAGGGGCGGGGGTGAAGGGGCTGGCAGCGACAGGAAGGGCTGTGTGTGTGCCGCTGCACCTGCCTTCCTGCGCTGCCCACACCTTTCTCCACATGGCTGTCGCATGGCCCGAGCGTGCCCTTTCGCTGCCACTGAGGCAGATGCTGTGACAGTGTTTTTGTCCTTTCCTCACAGAGTGTAACTGTACCGAGAACGGTGTGTGCAATGCGGGGCTGCATGGCGATGGCTTCTGCTTCTGTGCTGAGGGCTGGGCTGGAGACCGCTGCGAAATCAGACTAGGTGAGTGATGACAAGTCCCACCACCCACTGTGCCCTGGAACCTGCTGCCATGTGGCCACTTTCCCAGTAGCTGGATTGTTCAAGCAGCTGGTCGGAAATATTTCTGAAAAGGAGCACTCAGATGTGGTGCTCATCCTGGTATCTGACCCATGCTGTCGAATTTGAGGGTGGTGAGACACTGGAACAGGTTGCCTAGAGGAGCTGTGGCTGCCCCATCCATGGAAGTGTGCGAGACTGAGCAGCCTGGTTTAGTGGGAGATGGGGTTTGAGCAACCTGTTCTAGTGGGAGGTGTCCCTGCCCATGACAGAGGGGCTGGAACTCAATGATCTTTAGGGTTCCTTCCAGCTCTAACCATTCTATGAACCTGTGATTCTAATTTCACAAGGGTTGGGGTGGCAGGGAGGAGCGGGAGGAATGCTCCACGTGACTATGAACAAGTCCCCGAGCTCAGTGGTGCTCCAAGAAGAGCCTGAGGGTGAGCTGAAGGCCTGAGGTGTATTTGATGGAGTTAAGTCCTCTGGGTTTGGACAAGGCAACTGCAGAAAGGCACAGGGGGAGAAAGGGGGGACCATGGGGCAGGTGTCCTGGGGCAGGGGCTGGCGGTGGTAGCTGTGCCTGTGCTGCAGGCTTATAGATGATTCTGGCCTCTGTGTGTTGTGGTTTCAGTCATGACGCCCACCTGTTCTCCACCATGTCACCCCGAGGCTGTCTGCCGCTCCAGCAACCTCTGTGAATGCAACCTACACTACGAAGGAGATGGAAGAACGTGCTCAGGTAGAGGGGAGCACAAGGGGGTGGGAAGGCGGGGTGGTGAGTGAAGGGGAAACCAGAAAGCACGGCAAGACATCAAGTGACCATCTCCTGATGGCCGTATTGGTGTGGCAACTGCCAGGACAGACCGACCGACCACCAGGACACCTAGCAAGGTACTTAGTTAACCTAACGCTCTTATCCCTGCAGTGATTGACATGTGCAGCCAGGACAACGGGGGGTGTGCCAGGCACGCAGAGTGCACTCAGGTTGGCGTGAACGTCTCCTGCACCTGTGCTCCTGGGTACAGAGGTGACGGCTACGTCTGCGACCCCATAGACAGATGTGCAGATGGCAGGAACGGGGACTGCAGTGAGCATGCCAACTGCATCAGCACCGGGCCCGTGAGTACCTCACAGCTCCGCAGAGACTGCCATCCCTGGGAGCACAGTGCAGGTGGCTGCCATGGGATGCTTCTGGCTGCTGCAGGACAGCGCTGTGACAGTGCCCCCTGCTACTGTGGCCCCCAGGCCTGCCCCTCCTCTCCAGTCCCCTCAGCTGTTGTGCTCATCCTGCAGGTTGTTGCTGCGAGGCAGGGGCCCTGCTCTCGATCTGCTGCCTGGTGTGGTGACAATCCTCCTGATGTTACACTGAGGCCATTTTTCCCCATTCCTCTGTGCAGGAGGCATAAGCTGTGTCAGTCGTGGCATTTCTGGGCTGTTTTGGGGTGGTCCTTTGAGGATGATACTGACCATTTTTGGAGAGGAACCAGAGTTGCTTTTTGCAGGCCAGAAGCTGGGACTGGGAGTGTGATGTAGAGCAAGAGTCGTGAGCCACGTATCCCAGAGCTCAGCTGTCTTTCAAACAGCATGTGACGAGGATTCAATGTGACATTTTCTGGTTCGTGTTTAGTTGGATGTGGGGGAAGGATAGAGGCTGTGTAGCTGTTCATTGCTCTGTCATAGTCCCAGTGGGCTGTAGAGGTGTTTTGAAGGTTCATTCCCATTTTCACATGGGTACAAGGTTCCTCCTCTGGCACCTGCGTGTTTGCACTCACACAAATGCCACCCTTCCTTTCTGCTGCAGAACGAGCGGCGCTGTGAGTGCAAGCAGGGCTACATCGGTGACGGGATCCAGTGCCTGGAAGAGGCTGTGCCCCCCACGGACCGGTGCCTGGAAGACAACGGGCAGTGCCATCGGGAGGCCACTTGCACTGACCTGCACTTTCATGGTGAGCATGCTCAGCCCCACAGTGCCACCACTCATGTTCCATGGAGAGGTCACACTCCCTCATCCTTCTGGCATCCCTTGGGAGAGCCAGAGGGTGGGATGACCAAGGGACCAGAGACTTGTTTGCAGCTTGGTCTGGTTTTCTCATGGAAGCCAAGAAGCTCAGAGGAAACCATGCTGCATCCCACCTCGCTCTCACTTGAGCATTGTCCACATCCCACCCAGCCAGGCAGCACAGAGCTCCTCCCCGGGCGGTGCTGCCTGTGCTCACACAGGGGACTCACACAACTGCCGCAGGGAGGCTGCTCGCTCTCTACTGATGCTCCTTGGCCTTGGTGTTTTGCAGATAAGACTATGGGGGTGTTTCATCTGCAGTCACCCCGAAAAAAGTACGACTTCACTTATGAGCAGGCTCAGGCGGCCTGTGCTGCAGAAGGTGCTTCCCTGGCCACTTTCCAGCAGCTCTCGGCAGCACAGCAGGTCAGGGCAGGGATGCAGGGGCTGGGCAGGGGCTGGCTGAATCGCCTCGGGGGTAGGGACACGATGTGCATCTCCCTGGGCCCAGTCCAGGGGTAGCGAGGCCGTGACATGTGGGTGGGGACCTGCCAGATCCTATTTGCATCATTGTGAAACCCGGAGGGTTGGTGGGTCTTGCCAGTCACACTGGGATGAGACCTCTGGCAGCGCCCAGCTCTTTGGGTGTTTGGGGAACAGATGCACAATGAGAATGTGCATCAAGGCAGAAAACCTGGGCTGGAGATGGTGTTTTTAATCTAATCATTAATTTTCTTTTGCTAGATGGGATTCCATCTGTGCTTGGTGGGTTGGCTGGACAATGGCACAGCAGGATACCCCACGGCCTACCCCAACCCCAGCTGTGGGGCTAACCGGGTGGGCATCGTGGACTACGGCCTGCGAAGCAACCTGAGTGAGACTTGGGATGCGTTCTGCTACCGGGAGAAGGGTGAGTGGTGCAAGCACATTTCCTGGGGATGATTCTGTCAGGCACAAGGGGTGGCAGAGACCTGCCCTCAGAGCATGAGGCACAGGCAGGCAGGTACTTGCCCCTCTCCCGTTGCCTGTGTTGGGAGCGAACATGCTGAGGGGTATCTGGAAATCAAGGGAGAGGCCACCAGTGCGGTCTCCATCGGCCGGTCAGGTCACTTCTTGGCTTTCTTTTGCAGATGTGACGTGCACCTGCCGTGATGGGTTCGTGGGGGATGGGTACTGGTGCAGCGGCAAACTCCCCGATGTGCTCGCAGACCACGCTCGCTTCTCCACCTTCTATTCCGTAAGGGATCTTCTCCTGGTTCTTTGGTAGCCAGCAGCCAGCAACAAGGCGAAGGGAGGGCTGAAACAGGGAGAGGTGGTGGTTGGATCTGTGTGTCAGGTGCAGAGTACAAACAGAGGCATTTTGTTTCTGGAGCCAGGGGATGTTTCCTGAGCTCAGGAAGGGAACAGCCTTGAGTTCTCTGCAGCTGGGGAAGTTCTCCTGTCTCTTCCAGATGTTGCTTGATTTTGCCAATGACACAGAAGAAGGACTGGATTTTTTCCTCTATTTGTCTGACGACTCCGCTCCCAAAACGCTCTTTGTCCCTCTGAATTCTGGCTTCGCAGACAATGAAGTAAGCAAGCGGGGATGAATGGACACTCGAGGGCGTGTGGAACAAACTAGCAGAGGCTGCCAAAGCTGGCAAGATGGTGATGAGAAGTAGATCTGGGAAAAGAGGAGGAATTTCGGTCAGAAGGCACTGCTGGAGGCCTCTAGTTCAACCCCTCATTTAGGTCAGGTTGTTCAGAGCTGACAAACAGCTTTGACTGTTTCCATGGCTGGCAATCCTCCCCACTGGCTGTAGCAGTTTTGTGCCACTTTGCCCGTGAATTGAGCTGTCTTGTGGCCATGGCGAGTGTCTGGGCTTAGGCCAGGTGGGGGCTGCACCAGCTCAGCCAGGTTCTCATCCCTGCCCCTTGTTGCTTTTTCAGACACTGACGGGAGAAGAGCTGAAGCTCCATGTGTCATCCAGCAACGTCGTCCTCTTCAGCTTCAACTTCACAGCAGGAACCATCATCCCGTCCCAGTCAGGATATGATCTCCATGTATCAGACCTCCCAGCGGGCAACAGCACCGAGCGCTCAGTAGGTCCAACCTCAGCAGAGGACAAAAGAACCCCTCAGCTTTCACCACATCTCTTTTGAGACAGGGCACCACGGGGAGGCGGCGTGCTGGGTGGGTGACACCATCTCTGTGCTGGGCTGCAGGACGCCAAGGGGATCAATGACACCATGATTGTGGAGTGGGACATCGTGGCTTTCAACGGCATCATCCACGCCATTGCGGAGCCGCTGCGGATCCCACCGCCCACCGTGCATCTCGGCCAGGTGTGAAACAGCCGGGCCCGGGCTCGGGGAGGGGGACTGTCCCAAGGGCTTCCCGCCCCCTGCCTGTCCTCCTGGCGCGGCTCGTTCCGGGCAGCCCACGGTCACCCCTGGGGCATGCCCGTGGCTCTGCCGGGGCAGCGCTGTGACCGGGCCTCTCGGTGCAGGTGAACGGCGTGGCGCAGGCACCGGGTGCGGCGGCCACGGGGGCTCTGTCCGCGCTGTGCTTCGCGCTGGCGCTGGCTGCCGGCGCCGGCGTCGCCTATTACTGCGTGAAGCGGCGGCGGCGGGAGGAGCAGTTCGGGTATTTTCAGGTGCGTGCAGCCGCGGGACGCGGATCTCCGACGTCCGCGGGGCGAGGGCTGCGGGGAGCGCCCCGTGGGCAGACACGCGTGGGAGGAGCGCCAGGGTCGGGGGAACCGTGGGCCCGGG
>VXBW01006991.1:140267-168969 GCA_013400375.1 Thinocorus orbignyianus
GACACTGCACTCACTCGCCTCCTGCCAGACCCAGCACAGTGAGTGCACCCATGCTGTTTCCCCCCACTACCTGTCACCTCAACACCAACTGCCCCCACACACAAGCTGGTACTGTCAGCCTTGGCTCAGCAGTGAGGGGACGAGGTGGGTGGCCCACCATCTCCAGAGCCTGCCCCAAAGAGCTCTGCCTTCAAGATCCCCCTCTCCAGTGAGTTCTGGGGCCCTCACAGACCACATACCCCTAGGGATGCCTCTTACACCTTCTCCCATAGCCGTCAGCGTCCCACACACCCAGTTTCCTGATGGCATGGTGTTCTCCTGTTTCACAGGGTCCCACAAACTCTCAACAACCTCCTACCGCCTCCCTCAACTGTCTCTTCACTCCTCCCCAGCACCCTGCCTGTCCCTCGGGGCACTCTGAAGCCTGGCAGAAACCACCATGGCCCTGAGCCAGTTGAAGAACCTGCTTTCTGCACCTCACATCCTAAAGTAGCTCTGACCTGCCTGGCCCTCCACCCTTATCTCCTCTATGCTCTGGCATCGCCATTACCACCTTTCTTCTTCCTCTGCCTCAGGAGACCACGCTCCCCTTTCTGACCCACCACACCCAGCTGCACTTCCCGCTCACAGCCCCTGACACTGGACACCCCCACCAGCCCCTCCACCTGCCTTAGGCCACATCTCAGCAGAGACAGGTGGAAGGCCACCACCTCCACTGACAACCCGCACCTTCTCTGAAAGGCTGAACATGTCCTTCTGCAAGTCACAGCTGACCATACCTCAGCAATTGCCAAAATATTGATGTCGTGTAGCACCAAACCCCCAAAATACTGGCAGCGCATGGCACTAAAGTCACTCAAAAATCAGGCATGTCCCAAAATACTTATTTATAGATCTTCTGACCTGCTCCCACCCAGCTGTCACACAGGACTTGCACATTTGACTAACAGTTACCTACCAGCATCACCAGCTGGACAGACCAGTCTGGCAGGGAGCAGGACTGGGGCTGAGAGCTGCTGGTACCAGTTCCAGGTGGGTAACATGCTGATCCTTTGTCTTCTGTGATGCATTCCCTGATGCGTTTCACTGGTTGCCCAGTCCTGTCCCCCTGCAGACTCACTCACACCATAGATCCCAGGGATCTTGGGGCAGCTCCAGAACTGACACACCTTGTCACACCTCCCGTGGGTTACACTCACCAAGCACCAGAGACTTGGGACTCCGTTTCTGAGCCACGGCTCTGGGCACGGAGCAGGGAGCAGCAGCTTCCCACCACCTCTGCATGTCACCTACTCCTATAGAGGACTCCTGGCAGCTCACTTAAGGCCCAGAACAAGCACCCATCCTCTGTCCAGCCTGCAAAGCACCTCAGGGAAAGGGATGGAGCCAGTGAAGGGAAAAGAATAAACACACCATCTACACACGTACGTAAGTGTCAAACGCCCTTTAGTGGTAGACAGAGGTGCTGCTGGCCCAGCAGCCCGGCCCCACGTACAGACCCGTGCTGTTGCCCGGGGTACCTGGCCCTTCACCGGATGTGCACCATCTCCTCCAGGAAGGGGGTTTTCATGCAGCCTGTGCAGAGCTGATCCATCCAGAGCGGGGCCTCGTGCTGCAGAGGGGTGCGCCGAGGGTAGAAGGTGAAATTCACGTCGTAGTTGAGCAGGCAGCTGATGGAAGCCATGTAGATATCAGAGAACCGCACCAGCCGTCGAGAGAAATACGTAGGGTTATGGAAGGTGCGGAAGATGCTTCCAAACTGGGGGTTGAACAGGTTCTTTGTCAACGACCTGAGAGGAAAGAGATGGTGCTCTAGCTAGGTGGCCAGGGTCCTGCTCCCCAATCTTAAACTCCTGCTGAATTTGGGATAACCCAAGTACCTGCAGCCCAAGCTGGGTTGCAGACCAACACAGTGAGACTGTGACAACTATTCAACCACACTCTTCTTTGTTACCTGTTACGGGGAGGAACTCACCCACAGTGCCAGGAGCTGCAGTAGCAGACAGCCCATCAACTCCTCCCAGCACAGGGGGACACCATCTCCCCCCTCCCACCTCACCCTCAAACCCATCCAACTCCCAAGCATCTCCCACAAGACATGGGACACCAGGGAGGACCACAGGCCAACCTGAAAAACAGGCCAAAACAGACCCACTGCAGGCCTGGAAGCCCTCATGAGTGAGGGGGACAATGTGCACCTGATCTCCTGACGCTCCTTCATCCACTCCAGCAATACTTGCTTGGACTCTGCATCCTGATACATCTGCAAAAACAATAGCAGCAAGCACCATGTTGCATCAGTCCTGCAGAGCACACCTCAGCTCCCCCCCAGTTTCCACTGTAGCTCACAAACCCATGAGCCCACTGCACAAGGAAGAGATATTTTTGAGAACATGGGCAAGATGGTTCATACCCCATCACAGAATCACAGAATGGTTGGAAGAGACCTCTGGAGATCACCTAATCCAACACCCCCCTGCCAGAGCAGGCTCATCTGGAGCAGGTTGCACAGGATGACATCCAGGTGGGTTTTGAATGTCTCCAGACACTCCACCACCTCTCTGGGCAGCCTGTTCCAGTGCCCTGCCACCCTCAAAGTGAAGAAGTTCCTCCTCATGTTTAGATGGAACATCTTATATTCAAGTTTGTGCCTGTCACCTCTTGTCCTGTCACTAAGCATCACTGAAAAGAGACTGGTCCATCCTCTTGACACCCACCCTTTAAGTATTTATAAGTATAAATCACAGAATTGCCAGAGTTGGAAAGGACCTCTAGAGGTCATCTAGTCCAGCTCCCCTGCTAGATTTCCATGCTATTCCCATGCTAAGCCCAAGACACAGACTCAGAAGGCAGCACGTTTACCTGCATTCTCTCTAACAGCCCCGTCAGAGCCTGCTGCCAGGTCAGGGAGTGCATATACTGCTCCGTGTTTATGATCCGAATCTCCGTCTCCAGCTCAGGAACGATGGCTCCAGTTCTCCAGCCATGACGCAGCATGAGGTCCTAGAGGTCAGGGTGAAAAAAACAACCAAGAATTCAACATAAAGACTGAAAGCCAAACACAACCCTGTTTCCTAGAAGAGTGCTCTGTTCCCATTACAGATTCTCAGGGGACAGGCATCCACAGTCCATGCCAAGTCATGCTGGTAACACCATCACCTGGCCACCAGCTGTGGAGAAACAGATTCACACAAACTGCTCTTGAATTCAGAGACCAGCAGATGTTTTTTGCCCATGGAAAGCTCTTCAGAAGTCCTTTTTCCACTACTTGATTCTGCATGACAGCAGAGTAGGGATGCTTTTGTGTGCCCTGAAAACCACATCCTGCAGAGCATCCTGGAGACCTGAGGACTTGGAGCAGGTCCCTGCCTTGCTCTCCAACACAGCTGCAGCCACAGCAGCCACGCAGGCTTGCTCCCACCTCACTGGAGAGACCTTCTCACTTACCGCAAGGTCGCTGTACAGATGGTCACCAAAGTAGAGCACTTTGGACCCACGCCAGCCAGTCAGCCTCAGAAAATCAAAGAGGTTGCCCTGTAAGTAAACGGAGCAGAGAGAAATGTGGTTACAGGCTAAATGCTGCCATCCTTGCCGCATGGTACTGGGCACCTCAGCAGCTCAGTGCAAGTGGATGTGGCACCTTACCACACCCAGATGTGAGTACTCTCTTGAGCCATCAACCTGCTCGCTCCCCTGCCATCCAAACCCAGAGGTTTCTGTCCTACTCCACCTTATCTCACTTTCTTCCCATGTGACAACCTCCCTGTACCCCCCTCAGCTTTTCTCAGGCTACAGAAAAGGCAGAAACCCTTCCAACCCCAACAGGCAGTTCAGGGGAAGGTCTGTGCACTAGGTAACAACAAGTCAAGAGGACCACATAGACCAAAAAGGCAACAAAAGGAGACAGTTTAGAGGTCAGAAGTGAAAGACACCTAAATTAGAAAAGTCTGAGTGGTAGACAGAAAGAACTCCAAGTGTTCTGGCTTTAGAGTTCAGGTGATAAAGATTTCATCTCACAGGGTGCATCAGAGGCGAGATGAGCACCATCTTGCAAGGCTTTTGGAGTCAGAAGCACTTGAGGCTGGTTCCACATCACAGACCACCATCCCAACCCAAAAGCTTAAGAACACCCACACGTTCACAGGAACTGCTTAATCAGGCCTAAAAGCCAGGCAGATTCACAGCTAAGTAAACCAAACCAAACCCCAAAGCACAGCACAGAGCAGTTTTAAGGCTTTCAAAACATCCATCTGCACACAGAGGAGACTTCAGGGACATGCCCCTTTCCATCTCCACATAAGTTTTCCATGAGTCACAACAGAAACAAAACCCACTGGGAAAGGAAAATGCCCCAATGTCAGCAGACTAGACTGTGCCAGCACAAGCAATCCATGAAAACCCACGAACGACCTGCCAGCAAACCCTCCAGGCAGTCTCCAGTGCCAGGAAAGCGATAGCACACCTACACAACAGCACTGGCCCAGGCGGAGAACCCCCAAACACAAGCAGGTTCCCACAAAAGCCTGCAGCTCTGCACGTGGCCACTGGTAATGAGCTGTATGAGCTGCAATGGGTGCCCAGAACCAGAGCCTTCCATTGCTGCAGCTTTCCCTCACCAGCACAGAAACACAGGGCCAGCCAGGCCTCTGCATTTCTTGGACACAATATTGGTGCTGCTCACTTGAAGGGTGCTCAGGAAGCCACTAGCAAAGCAAGGAAATGAACCCTTGGGAGCAGGGTGGTTCTTTTGCTGTGCTTTGGTCACCTCGAACAGCAGTGGGCCTGACAGCCAGGAAACTTGTGCTTGGACCTCCACTGAGCACAGACCTATTATATGACCTCAAGGAGCTGGCTGTCCTCCCCTCCTGAGACTGCAGGGGAAGGGAGGGGTGGGAATACATACAGCCCCCAAACAGAACCCACCACGTTAATCAAAAAGGAGGGACTAGAGGGCCATCACTTGACCCTGCCAGTCCCCACTGCAAATCACCAATCCCTAATGTCCCATTTGTATGAGATACCCACAGCACAACAGCCACACAGCTGTGCCTCAGGGGACAGGAACAAGTCAGCTCAGAAGCTGACCAGCTCACCAGCAGAGCAAGGTCCACGGCCACTCACACTTGCCATAAAGAAGCATATTGTACAAGAAACCAAAAATGCTGGGGACAGGGTGGCCTACAACCAGTATACACACTGTCATATCTCAAGAACCACAATTAGACAACAACATTGATGCAGTCAGGTAAACATTCTGGTGAGGAAGAACTGGAAAGGACCCCAAAATCCCACCCCTCCCTCATCTTCTCCTTTCCCTTATGCACCATTCATTTGGGTGAGCAACCTGTGGCCACAGGATGTCGGTGGTCAAGAGCGGGATTTAATTCAGCGACAGACCCCATGGTTGAGGTGCACCTTCTCATCTGAGGAAGCTGCTGATATACTGGGAGAGAGACTTTGCATGAGCTCTGCTTGCGCGCTCCCAGCTCCCAGCTCTTGGCAGAGAGCATTAACAGACCCACCGGACAGGCCAGAGGCTTCCCAACAGCATCACTCGAGGACATGACCTACTTTCCTACCACAGGTCAGGTCCCAGCTACTTGACCATGATCTCACTAACAGTTTCTTCCCGTGGGACTGGACAGCTCACATAACCAAGAACAAACCGTTCTAAAGCCACAGGCTATTTGTTCTCAGGGGACAGAGCAGCTCTAAGGAGAACACCCCAAGGCAGCAAGTTCACCAAAGTAACAGCCCATCCTTCAGACATTTTGTGCCCTAATTGATCACCCTCGTTTCTCTGTTCCCTCCTCCGCAATTCCACCTTTTTCAACCCTACAGAAGACAATTTAGAGTGAGGTGCGGAAGATCTTTGCATACACATCAGATTGTAGAAAGCTCTGCCATCTTACCATGAAGGAGCAGGCTCTTGGGAGCCCTCCAGAACAAGAATTTCAGGACCAGGACATCACAAGAGCCAACTGGAAACTGCACTATCAGCCTCGCTGCCACCAGCCAGCACAGCACACACAGCTTTGAGTGTGTCTTTTTACTCTGTCCTCTAACTCTGTCATAGGCCCTTTTTTCAAGGATTTCCAATTTTCACTTTTCAGACACCAGCATCAAGCATCCACAAGCCACCTACAGAAGAATCTGTAATTTTTCCCTGCCCTGACTAGGCAGATTTTCCTATTTTCCAGTGAATTCCAGGTTTTTCAAGGAACTTCCAAAACTAGAAGCTTATAAGTCCCTTCCATTTCAGACTCTTGCTTCATATCCCTTATGCCCCAGGTCACTTTACCTCTTTGTAGATCTTTCCTTTCTCCAGCTGGTTTATTTTGTCCCACTGCAGTGAGCCTTTATCATCCAGTTTTCGAAAAGGTCTGGAAAAAAAAGAAGGGAGACATCAACTTCTGATTTTTGGTGATTGTTAGTTACCCAGCAACCTCAACATCTGAATCAGGAGAGTTGTTTACCTATGTAACAACTTGTAATAAAAGCTCTGTGTGAGAAGTGACCTTCTGGGCCTTCTGCATTATTTTCTCAGGGCAAGAGAAAGTGCAAGAGGGAAATACCTTTTCAAAAAGCTTCCATTGACTCTATTTCATGCCAATATCCCTAACATCTCTTCTTGCTTTTCAGATACAGAGAAGAGGAGAAAAGTAATAATAATAAAGATTCCCTCTGAAATGCCAAGGCCAAGAACGCTTTGCAAGGGGAGCAAGCGGCTCCTCAACCGCAAGTGGTCTCTAGTGAACATTTCCTTTTTCCTTAGAGAAAATACCTTACTGTTCCCCACATTTCCCCATCAGGAGGTCCTCCTGACTTTGGATACATGTGCAGTGTCATTCCACTGGCTCACTACATGAGCATCATATAGCTGTAAGGTTTTCACAGAATCACAGAATCTTCATGGTTGGAAAGGAACTCGGAGATCATTGAGTCCAACCATACACACACAAAAAAACCTGTATCTCAGCCACTAGAGCATGCTCTGAAATGCCACATCTACACGTTTCTTAAATACCTCCAAGGATCAACTCAACAACCTCCCTGGGTCCGCTGTTCCAGTGCCTGACCACTCTTTCAGTAAAGTATTTCTTCCTAATATCTATCTAATCTAAACCTCTCTGGCTGCAACTCCAGACCATTTCCTCTGGTCCTGTCATTATTCACTTGGGAGAAGAGGCCAACACCCACCTCTCTACAACTTCCTTTCAGGTAGCTGTAGAGAGCAGTAAGGTCTCCCCTCAGCCTCTTCTTTTCCAAACTAAGCATGCCCAGTTCCCTCAGCCTCTCCTCATATGACTTGTTCTCTATACCCCTCACCAGCTTGGTAGCTCTCCTCTAGACACACACTCCAGCATTCCAATGTCCTTCTTGTGAGAGGCCCAGAACTGAGCACAGTACTGGAGGTGAGGCCTCACCAGTGCTGAGCACAGAGGCACAATCACTTCCCTCCTCCTGCTGGCCACGCTATTCCTGATAAAGGCCAGGATGCTGTTATCCTTCTTGGCCACCTGGGCACACTGCTGGCTCATGTTAAGTCAGCTGTCCACCAGCACCCACAGGTCCTTTTCTGCTGAGCAGCTTTCCAGCCACTCTGTCCCAAGCCTGTAGCATTGCTTGGAGTTGTTGTGACCAAAATGCAGGACCCAGCACTTGGCCTTATTGAATCTCATACAATTGGCCTTGGCCCACGGATCCAACCTGTCCAGGTCCCTCTGTAGGGCCTCCCTACCCTCAAGCAGATCAACGTTCCCACCTAGTTTGGTGTCATCTGCAAACTTACTGAGGGTGCATTCAATTCCCTCATCCAGATCATTGATAAAGACATTAAACAAGACTGGCACTAGAACTGAGCCCTGAGGGACACCACTGGTGACCAGCCACCGACAAGATTTCACCCCATTAATCACAGCTCTCTGGGCACAGCCTGAGAGTTTTATCTCCTACCGGAACAGAACATCATAGCTCCAGGCTAAGACACTTCACCTACATCCCATGAAGAAAACGTTTGCCAAGTCAGCACAGCTCATAAAGTCATTTGTTTATGCTACTGGCCTGGGAAATAGAGGAATAAAATACATAAAGAGGAAAGAATAGACCTCTCCCCCAAGGGCAGTAATTCCTGGTCAGTCATAACTCGAGGCAACAAAGCAGACACAAGTTCCCAGAGCAAATAATCCAAAGAGCAAAGCAAGGACAGCAGCTCGTCTATCAGCTGGTCCCTTGGTAGCTCCTAAATG
Organism: Thinocorus orbignyianus; assembly: GCA_013400375.1. NCBI lineage: Eukaryota > Metazoa > Chordata > Aves > Ciconiiformes > Thinocoridae > Thinocorus > Thinocorus orbignyianus. Next base: position 148,517 of record VXBW01006991.1, read on the forward strand.
ACAACAAACCCCAAGCTGCCACATACAAAGGCTTCCAGAGCTGCCAGTTACCAAACAGCATGTATCCAGTAACCAAATAAAACAAAAACAAACAAACAAAAAACTCCACCCTGAAATAAAACAAAAAACCAAACCCCACAATATTTTGGGGAACAGGAAAAGAAAACATTTTGGCACACTCTCAAGAGCCAAGAAATGGCAGCTCTCATAAACACCATTCACAGCTCTTTTCTTTCTAAAGATTTAAGTACACTGTTACCCCTAAAAGTCTAAGTTAAGCCCAGACCACGACAAAACTGGAGGTTTAAAAGACAGCTAATTTTAGAAACAGGCTTTCTGCTTGGCACTACCCGTTCTACGCCCTTATTCCCAGACTGGTCAGTTTTCATCTCCTCAGAATCCAAGAAGGCAGCAGCAGACTGGATTCCTAGAGAACCTAGATTATGGTTAAAAAACCATTACTCTTTTGGAAAGTGAAAGGAACCATTTACTCCAAAGAAGGGGGCCTAAAACCTCAGACCCACAGGGCTGGCCCAGGACACGTACTTCCGCCGATCAGTGAAGAAGTTGGGCTTGTCAGCTTGCACGATGACCATGTCGAATAAGTCCCGCCAGTTCTTGCCAACCATGTGCTTCATTCCCTTGTCCCTAAGGGCAAAGGAACAGAAAAGTTAACAGACCCAGTACCCTCTTTCACCCAACGCTGCATGTTTACAACAGTCTATCCTAAGTTTACTCTAATTTCAGTATGAGAGAAGAAAGCATAAAGATTTGTGAATCCACCAATGCTGTCTCATTGCATGGAGGATTGATGTATGCTTTAACTGTTTCAGGCTGTCCCACCCCTTCTTCTGTACCACTGGAAGTCCAGAGAAGTCTGCGATGCAGCAAAAGCTGCTAGAAGTAATCCAAAGTGGCAGCTCTGTAACGTTGTGGCCATCCACAGCTTTGAATCCTCTTCTAAAAGTGACAGTCAATGGTGTAGAGAGAACTGTAGGGTGCAACGTTCACCACAAACGGTTCCCAGAGAGCACTCTTGTCACTATTGCTGCAAAACCCTCTATTGTACAACTTCCAGATGCTCACAGGAGAGCCCGCACTGCACAGCTCTCGCTGTGGTGACCCACTGATGTGCAACAACAGTACTCACACAAAGCTAAAGGGACTGTTTGTAATGAGGAAGAGTTTCTTCTTGTGGTTCACCAAGCGGTTTAGCACAGCATAGATTTCATCCCCGTGCAGAATATACTGTTCTGTATCAGAATAAACCAGACATCATTAATCAAAAGCTTTTTGTGTAAGTCATGGCCACATTTCTTTAAAACTGAAAACAAACTTAGCCCCTATACCAATAGGGATGCAAACGGCTTGAGTTAGATCCACCTCAGGGAGGCAGGTAGTAAACCACCATGGTCACAAAACAGGCTTCCTCATCCTCATCAATCCCATCTAGAGGAAGAGAAAGACTGAGGAACTGAAAAGGCTGAGAAAAAAAAAGAGGCTTCATACCAAACTGTCACAAGGGACAGGCACAGCCACTCCAGGCCATGTTGCTACTGGGAGTGTTCTTTCCCCTCAGTGACCACAAAGCCTCCCCAGATGGTGACTTTGCATGTTCACATCATGCCAAGGACCATCACCCCTTGCTTATGGGCTGAAGGAAAACAGAAACACAAGCAATGAGGTAGTAGTTTCCTCCATTAAAATAGATCCTACACCTGATCCTAAATACCAGTTGGTTCTTAACATCACTCTACCCCTCAGCCTTTAGGCATGCCACAATCAAGTGCTTAATTAAGTTCTGTGTCCCTCTGACTTCTGTGACTGCATGTAGGGCCTACACAGTCATCTTACACAGAATGCCACATAGTACAACACATGAGAATGGATTTGGCATCAGAGCTCTATGTAACTCACCCAGATCTTTTTCAATCCATTTGTACATCACTCCTTTCACATGCACATCTCTAATAGCATCCTACAGAAAAGGGCAGGGAAAAAAGTTTCAATTTTACACATAGCATTCTTGTTTCCCAGCATGCAAACCTATTGCCACCACTGAGGACCAATACAGTAATGACATATCCCCTCTTCTTGCTGAATAAAGAAGCTTCATTAATGTTAAGCAGAGGACCTTGTACAGCAAAGTTCACCAACATGCCAAAAAGATCACAGTGACTCGCTCAGCCAATGTAGTGCAAGGGGAAAAACCTCAAAACCTACCCATGAAGACACAGCTTCCTTTCTGGCCCTGGAAACCAGAACATGTTATCAAGGCAACTCCAAAACCATTTATTGCCCCAAAATTGTACTGGCTCAGACACCGACTTTTCTTCCTCCCTGTGCCTGCAGAAGGTCTGCCACATGTGACCCAGAAGATGGGAGTGTGACCAAGGTGAACAGCAGCAGATGAGCATCTGTGATTCCAAAATGCTCCCCACAAGCCAGAGGGATACAGCTCCCAGCCCCAGATGGTCAGTGGGCATAGAAGTAGTTTCCACTAGGACAGTGAGGGGGTTTTGCCAAAACAGTGCTGCCCACTTTTCAAGTTAAAACAGATATTGTCAAGGGCATCCAAATATGCTCTATTTTCCAGGTCAGAGGCCAAGATGCAACACATTTTCAGACACACCCAACTGAGATTCTTCCCAAGTCTCCATCCAAGGAGATTTGCCAGTTACACAAAACCATTTCCAGAGCAGCAAGACACTTTGCAGTGTTTGCACATGCAAACACTTGTTTTAACTGTACCATTTTAATCCCTGATAATTTTAGACAGGTAAACGAATGCTGCCTTCCCCCAGGACCCTTAAATCCCAGTTACACTCCATCTGCTCCTTCAGGAGTTGCCCTTTCTGACTGGATTCCCACACTCGCCACTGACATTGCTACAGTGACACTTGCACACAAGGCCACACAGTCACCTGGTCTCCCTGCAGCACTGGTGAAACCTGCTCATCACCCTAAAAATAATTTCCTTCAAAGCTGGGAGCGAACCAGAATTTACAACTCAGATGGGGGACAATGAAGGAGGAGGCACAACCTTTTCAAAAAAGAGTTTTAGGAGTCTCATTCCATTTGAAATGTGGATTTGGGTGGTAAAAGGCAGAATTCACATCACACCAAGAAACTGAACAAAACGCAAGCTGAATTGTGCTCCTTCCCTGAACCCCTGCCCCTCAAATTTCAAAAGGGAAAAAGAAAGGGGAAGAACTACAACGTTCCTGCCATTAAAACCTTGGTGGCCTGAGGTGTCAAATAGGTCTCAAAACCCCTCCAAAGGATATCAGGGTAAATTGTATGTTCTCACTTTCAAATACAAAGTGACTGAACTGGTGTGACGGGAGAACCTGGTTTACGTGTCAGCTTCGAACTTTACCATTGCCTCCAGGTCTGCCCTTTTGACTCAGCGCAGTGTCTCCTGCACTCACCCTGCTCACAGACACAGTCAGGGTTGCCACTGAGAGTTACAGAAGAGCGTCAGGTTTAGACATGTCTTAACGCACTGTGAGCCTGAAGTGTAGTAGCAGCTGGGGCTGTGCAAGTCCTCTCAGAGACCTGTCGGCACCGAAGGATCTCTGTGGTCATGTCTGCAACGCATTTCTGTGCACTTGCACTCAGGTACTGCCAAGGGGTAAGTTTTGCAAAAAAATGTTTGTTTATCCTCATTGTACAGAAAAAATAATAATCAAGAACTCTGATGGTGAGAGCACAGGAGAGTTCCCAATTTTTCAGAATAGATTTTAGGCACTGGCACAGATTTTTCTGTTGGAGCTTTCTATCTCAGTCACTCCTCAGGAATAACCACATCCTCAGCAAAGGATGCAAAGACAAATGTCAGGATTAGCACTCGGGAGCTCTGGGCCTTAAGCACACCATTTGCCCTGTACTGAACATCTATCAGGCTGCAGCAACCCACTCTCAAGATTTCAATTAGGAACATGTCTATTTTGATCTCAAAAGAAGGTTCACAAGATACTCCTGACAAAAGGCATCAGGAGTCAGCTGCATCCCCCCCCAATTTTCCCCATCCCAAGAGTAAAAACAACTTCAACAACACCCTACAAACACTTTAAGGTCTTGCGAGAAGCTGGTTGACATGCTCTTATCAAGCCCTAACAGAAGGTGAAAACATAAGCTATAATCCTTGGCTGCTGCAAAGCTGTCAGAGCAGACCCTTATCACCAAAGAAGCAACTCCACAGATGTGGAGCTCCACTTCCCTCAAAAGAAGCCTGAGGAGCGGATGTATGGGCTGCTACCAGTGGATGAGCATGAGATTCCCTTAAAGTACAAATCAAAAATATCCCTCTCCACGGAAAAAGGCATGCAGTAAGGCTTGACTAGCAAGGAAGATGCATCGTTTGTCAACAGAAGACACCCAGGGCAGCAATATCAAGCACTTAGACCTTGCCTACAGCTTTAACTCTGGAGTCAAACAGTAGCCCCTAACAATGTTGGTAATCCCACACAGCCCTTTGAAATATCAGGAGTGAAGCTGTAGGGCATAGTTAGCATCATGGAGTAACTAGCTCTTGAAAATGACAGTCACCCCCTGGAAAACTCCCCAAAAGGATCAGACTACTCTGTAGCTGCAAAGGGAAGGAGTAAATTCTCTGAGCAGGCAAGGGCAGATGTTTCACAATTGCTGTATAAAGCAAACTGGTACATCATCAGAACAAACCTCTTTGGAAAATGAGATACTAACAGGAAAACATGGAGCTTAGAAGTCTGTAGGAGCAGAAAACATTTACACAAGCTTTGTGATATATTTCCCACAGAAGGACCTTCAATCCAACCAGCCTAGGCTCTCCTGTGAGAGATAACGTACAGAAACACCACCTCTGTAGTACAGACGGAAACCTAACACGTTCTGAAAACACAGCTTTGAATATTCCCTGGTAATGCCTTAATCCAAAGGGGCAACAACACTGTCATATTTGGATACTCACTAACACCCCTTAGGTCTGGGTACTGCAGAGCTCACCAGTGCTAAAAGGAAAAAGAGCACACAATTCTGATGTGGGATGAGCTATGGGACAGTCGGTGTTTTACTTACAGATATATCCTTATAGAGATGCACTTGGTCAAACTCAATGCCATGAGTTATGAAGTAATCAATAACTGAAGAGAGTAGTGTCATTTCAGGAAGAGAAAAAATGTCCATAAACTGCTTAAGCGATGGGCCCTGGAAAGCAAAAAATGAAGGAGATACATTAAACAACAACAAAAAAATAGTATTTTTTTTAAAAAAAGCAAAGCCAACAAACAAACATATCAACCATTACCATCTGGAAGACATCCCAGGCTACCTAAAAAAGACTAACCTAAGCATCAACCTAGTGCATTAACACTTGACAAGAGAGAGGCTTCTCCTTCACACAAATCATTAAACAAACACATCATCAACACATGGGGCAAAAGCGGAGGAAGTGGGGAGTCAGTCCTAGACACTAACTTTAATTTCAACCCCATGCCCTCTACTCCCCACCTGGCCTCTTGGCATTACCACTGGTGCCAACAGACAACACAAACAGCTATGGCTCTTGCTGGAGGTGTCCCTTTGCTCATCTAACCCGGGCTGTTACACTGGGCACACAGGCACCAAAGCCACTCAAACCACATTCCAGTGAGGTTTCGCACAGTAACGCAAAAATCACTTCAGATTGCCAGTGCCTGTTTGCCTTGAGTCACTATGGAAAACCCCGAGTGGGCACAAAGAAAAAGAACTTCAGCCCACCCAGGAGTCAAGCAGAAATGGACAACTAAATCCCAACCTTGCATTAGGCAGGGCTGCAGTTCTCACATGCATTTGCTATTGTTATTGCCTATCAATCACAAAACTATCTGCAGGTAAACAGCCAACTTTGGCTCCAGACAGGCCTTCCAGTACAGTAAATCTTGTTTACTCAGTACGTACGGCCTGTGTAGAGAACTATGGTGAGTCTCACTGGTAAGTTGAAGCTGGAGTCAACTTTTTAATCTTTCATCAATGAAGGATCACAGCAGTCACGGGGATAGTTACTACGGTCTTGTATATGGAAAGCAATTTGGGAAGTGCAAAGACCTCTCAATGAACTTGGCACCAGAGTTACCCTGGCAATCCAGTCACATCATGCCTGTGTGTGAGCTTTGAGCAGTCCATGACAGACAGCTGGAAAGACTTGTTCATTTTGATGTGTGGTTGCTAAGGGAACTTCTCTCACTAGCGAAACCAAAGTTTCCCAAAAACAGCCTTCACCTTTTTTTCCTGTTCAGGGATTCTGGGAAAGGAGCAAGAGGGACACAGACAGGCAGCTCCTACTGAAATCACTAGGTATGGGATTTAGCAGAGTAACGATCTGTTCAACTGTTCAAGACCTTAAGCACAGAGGAGACAGTCAGATGCTCAATGTTAACAGCACCTTGTCAATTCTGATTTCTTTTTTGTGCCTGGCATCATTATCCTACAAGGCAAGTACAGCCTTCCCCCATTCCTTTAGTGGCCTTGGCTTCTTTATAGCAGACATAGTTTTGCTGGATGCAAAGAAGCTTAGTTGTATATACTATTGTTCTCTTTGGGATCCAGTTATTAATCTACAGAGTTCATTACATTATTAGGAGAGGAGGCTCACCTCTTCACAAAGAAGAAGCTGTTGTCCCTACTTCTGTGGCCAAACACCATATTATTTTATCAGTACTAACAGCAGGAAAGAAGAAGACACCTGGTATGTATGAAGCAGCACAGAAAAACACCTTGGCATAAGCACCTGGTCCTACAAAAGGCCACAACTAGAGGCAAATTTAGTGTTTACAATTCTTTTACAAGAAACGTAAAAATCATCTCAAGTTTTCCAGGGGAGAGGAGAGTTGCACAGCAGGAGGCTAATAAAGTGCAGTTTACTGACAGATATCAAATTCTAAACAGAAACATCCTATTCCAAAGCTGGAAACAATATTGAGCTATAAACAGAGTATACACTTATCCAGAAAGCAAACACTCAGATTAATTGTTCCCGAGAGAGAGAGAGAAATCAAAAAGAGGACTTGCTGGAGACTTCACACAGCAGACTCAAAGGGTATTACCAGAGGAAGCCTGCCCTTCTCCCTCCAGCTTCCCCTAAGGCAACTGAACTAACAAAGGGTAAGAAAAAAAAGCAGTTCTGAGGGGAAAGGGATGTGAACGGTCCCACTTGCCCACCACATCAAACTAGACACTAGAGGAAGAAAAATGTCTCCTAACTTCCTCTAGTTCAGGCAATCAAAGGATTTCTACAGTTCCTACAGACAGAATTTCAGTCCTTTACTGTAGACAGTAAGCTTCTCTGCCTAAAACTCATGGATGCCAATCATAGGAATAATATCCACTGAGTAGGTCTGAAGAGGTGTCGAGGAGTATCCCTTTAGTGAAGGAAAAAACCCCTACCCTACCCAAAACAAATGAAACAAAGGCATTAGAAGCACCCTGCTGCTACACACACATAAGCCCTCCCACACAACTCACTGCAAACACCATCACAGCAGGCTGTCCTGCTAGGTTGGGAGCTGGATTTGGCCAAGGAACAAGCAGGGAACATCTCCCTATCAGTCTCCAGAGCCATTCAGCTCTAGGCCAATAGCCCTGGTGTTTAGGAATGCCTCGCAGATGGCTTTCACATGCTAAACTGCTAAATAACCTCTGGGGCAAATTCCCACTAGAACAAAAACACACACTGCTGCTCACTAGGGACTCAGCCTTTTGGAGTCCAAGGGAGGCTGGAGTCATTTACATGCTCATACAATTCACTCTGTTTTCCTAGCTGTTAAAAGAGCTGCTGCATCCTAGCAGTAAAGGACTTACAATACCTTGCCATAGAAGTCGCTCATCTGGTACAGGGGGATGTGCTGTGTACCCCCGTAGAGTTCAATTAGCTCTTCATCAGGCACTGGTTTGAGCCCCCTAGACACAAACCAACAGAAATTGTTTGTCAGTAATCACCAGTCTGCACAGAGCTACAATCTACAGAGAAAGAGAAGATGGAACCAAGGCTCTTTTCTGTAACTCACAGATTTCTCTTGCACAAAAGGGATAGCCAGAGGAACCTGAAAGCTCCACGGTTTCTTAAGATTCACATAAAATCTTTCATGAGACATTCTTCAGATATCTTGTTTGTTCCTTCAAGTTAATTGAGGTGTTTTATCCACATTCCAACAAAGAGCTCAGACAGTGGCATCTCTCTGTATGCTGTCAATCTGCTGACAGGATTCCCACAACCTGACTTTGGCAGCGCTAGGTAACTGCAGGTTTGGAGAGGCTGCTTCCGTGACATATAAATTCCACCATTCCACCATTAAATGCAACAAGGTAGGAAAAGAGCTTTCCTATTCAGTTTTCCCACACAAAACAAGTTCTTCACTAAAACCATGCAACAGAGATCTCTTTTTCCCCAAAAACACCCTAATCACAGGTGTGGCTATGAGCTGTGCCGTTAGTTGACATCAGGTTATCTGACTGTTGCAGGTATTGCCTCTTGCACAATTTTTGATGGCTGTTTACTCAAGCAGTCAGCAACTTTCCCTTTCTCCTGTCCTATTCAACCACAGTACAGCCTCTGGGAAGTTAATAGTTGCCCCAGTTGTGCTCAAAACCAAAGGACAGTTTGGCTAAAGAGTGCTTCAAGAAAGATAGTTACAAACAGTTAACAGGGGAAAAAGTTCAAAAGTGTTTTAGCTAAAAATCTCTTCACAGACAGAGTGAAATACAGGGCAGTACCCAACTCTTCTTCCCCACCCCACAAAAGCTAGCACTCTAACAAGCCTATTCTTTCAGATTATGAAACTCCCTTTTTAATATTCTTAGAGTGTTTACTGTAACTGAAGCTTAACAGCAAAAGGGCACAGTTCAAGGAAGAAAAAAACATTGGTTTCCATACTCAGGAAATACAACACAGGTTTACAGGAGCTTTGCTACCAATAACTATGAATTAATACTTCTTAGACACCACCACCACTCCACTCTGGGACAAGGTTTTCTCCCAGTCTCCAGTCCCACAACTTTACGGAGAAAAGTTTGCTCCCCACTCTTTCAGCCACTTATTCCAAAGCACACACAGCCTTCCGTGGAAAACAACAGAAGAGAAGGAAGATTAGGATAAACTAGGCCTTAAGCAGAGACCAGATTCTGAGGTATCATTACTTTATTGACATGTCCACACTGCTTTAAGATTTTCTTTGCACATCCAGGCCACTGTCCTCTTAGCTTTGTGACAAGGCACAGTAGCCCACTGCTGGTATACAATCCTGCCTGGAAAAAACAGGCCTGTATGCGGACCTTATACAGAGGAGTCCTTTTCTAGTTGCACTGTTTGCTCACAGACATTAAACAGATATGCTGCAGCTGCAACTCAGACATCACACAGAGTACGTGACCAGATGTGTCATTAACCATTATAAAAAGCTCCAGGTCTTCCCACCCACACTTGGCTTGAAATGCTTGAGAAAAATAACTCCCTGCAATTATATGCCAGGTAAGCATTTGAAGCAAGTGCAAACAGGATAAGCCAGATGAAACTGCGCTCTGCTCAGAAAAAAATAAATAATAAAATGCCACAAACATACACTCAGATTTCTTAATCCACCGTGGCATATATGGGCATTTAGAAAATGGTTTTCAGAACTGACAGACCTATATGCCGTCCCCAGCTGGACATAATGGAAAGCATCAATCTTCATCAGAAGACTCTGCAATAAGGGATAGATATTTACTGTTAAAATTAAATAAGGTTTCATTGTAAACCTACTCAAGTTTCAAGTTCTACACAAATGACATTTAGGAAATAAAATTCAATATAAACATCCCACGTCAATGTACTTTGAGCTGCACTTACTCCCTAGCCACTTTTACACACACTTATTCATATTGTGACCTTTTTTTGGCCTCTCTGGCCAAAAGATCATCATTCTATGAGCTGAAATGTCACTGTCTGTTACACTCCAAAGTTTGTGGACAGGGATGCAGTTGAAAAATGGAGAGAATAATGCTTCTGTGACTCAGACAGTCTTTTCTTATCTCCCTTCTAAAAGCACACACATTCCAAAGGAGCTTTGTGTGCACAAGAGATCTATTTCTTGTCACATTTATCTTAAGAAGAACTAAGTGAATGAGTTTTGGTTCAGAGCGCAGTTGTGCCCAGTCATTTTCTTTACACAAGAGCTCTGTTCTCCATCACTTCTCCCTCTCCTCAACAGACGTTTAAGCAAAGAAGTTTATGAGCACACCAGGCTGGTAACATTAGAACTTTCTTTGCATTTTTTGTATCAGACTACTCTATGCTTAAGTCATCCCTTCTCCATCCATCATTTTGAAGCCGTAACACAAGTTCTCAGGGCACAGAAAACAGCCTCACCCTACACCCACGTTACTCTGCAACTCAAGTAAGGACACAGCATCAAACTATTTGTTCCGTTTCTACCACAGCACAAGGTAATTAATTCCCCAGATATCATGATACCGTATCAGTGCAGCCTGTTACACTGTGGGCAGACCTCCCATTAGTTTGTGAGGAGTGCAGGCAAGCACACTGGAAGATTTACTTGGACAGGCACTACCCAGTTTTTCATGTGTTTGCAAACTGATCCTGAGAAAAGAGAGTTCTCACCACCTAGTCACTCACAGGGCACTTTGCTGGGCAAGGCCAGTAACCTCTGTGTTCCTCTGACATGTCAGTTGGAAATTTAAATGGAGAAAGAAACTTCAGTTTCTCACAGATCTAATTCTTACTTTGTGAAGTCAGAGGCATGAGCACTCTGCTGCTATGCTGTCACCTCAGTTAAGACAAAAGACACAGGATAAGTATAGTTTTCTTCTTCATTCTCTTCCTTCCCTCCCCCCACAACTGCTGGAGAGCGACATGCACAGCCTGTACTGCCTGCTTCCCTGAATTTGCTCAAAGCTGGCATAAGAAAAGTTAATAGAGTGAAGCAACTTTCCCTGCTGTGCTCCCACCTGACTGCCTGGCTGCAGCAGCTGGCATTACATCACTGGGGATCAGGCTTTCAGGGAATCGGTCCAAAGTACTGAAAAGGGTTAAAGCTAATAATGCTTGCACTTTGCTTGCCTGTGCTCCTAAGAAGCATGCATCTCAAGTAGCTTGGATCTTTTTCCAGGCAGTCCTATTATTCGGGGTGGGGGGTGGGGAAGGCTTCCTAAAGCATTCTCCTGACAAGTCATTTCTATTATTAGAGTAAAACATAATGCTTCTGCTCCTGGCAAGTACTTGTAGATGCAGGATTGAAGTTTGTTGTTTAAATTTCCTGAAAGACAGAAATGATCACACAAACAAGCTGAGTTTTCTATTAATTAGGTTGTGGAACTAAATGACTTTTAAATTGGCCGGGATGTTTACCAGAGGTCTTCGCTAGAATGTCCCATTCTGCTAGAGGCTATGCAAACACAAAAGACATTTTTCCCTGTGAAAGTTTATAAGCAAGAAGAACCCACACAATGAAAAACCATGGCCACCCAGACTGTAAACTTCACTAATAGTTTGGTGATCGATGTTATTGTAAGCAATGGTGGAAAGTATTTCCACTAAAAACATAATGCAGAGGAAGACAAAGCCCAGAAGACTGAACTTTGCACAGCTTACCTTTTGTACATCATAGTGAAGTCCACGTATGGCAAACCCTGGAATGTAGTCATACTTCCCAAGCCCTTCTGGATACTGGCAAGACAGACAGCGCCATCGTTAGAGCCATAAGCACTGGGTTATCAACAAAATTATTTCACCTGTTGAGCTGGCTTAGTCCTAATAGCTGTCTCACCCTGGGACAAACTGATCAAGGAATAGGTGTACTTAATTTTGCCTCTTCAACAAAGCTAGTGAATATCTGGAGAAAGACATAAGGGATCAGGACCCCCAAAAAGTAGTTTCTCTCATGTAAGGGACACTAGTGAAAATATAACAGATTCACTCAGGCAGCATGGGATACTTGTGGTAAGCTCAATTCAATGTATATTTGGGAAAGCAATGGCACTGTAGAGCCCCTCTAAAAAGAAAAATGTGACAAGAAAAAAAATGCACAGACCAGTCACCTATTGTGAACAGGGTATCCATTATTGGACATGCTAAACAGCATCATCCACATTCACTTGCACATGTCAAGTCCTGTGTGGCTTCAGTGTTGGCCCATGGTTCACGTCAATCCACCATCTGAACCTCAAACCAGCAATTCTGTAGGCATTATTTCCATAGATACGTAAAACAGACCTGACCTTTCTAGACTAAGGTTCCTCCTCCATATTTATAAAACCTCAGGAATGTAGAACATGGTAAATTGTCTCAAAGGAAATTGATTCCACACAGAGACAAAGCTTTCTGCAATCAAAGATTGTGAAACATGAAATTCAGCTCAATAAAACACGTAATTGACATGCGTATAATGTGGCATTTTGCAAATGTGTCCGGGGTGTCGCCAAGACAGCAGTAAGCTTAATTGAGTGGAAATTCTTAGCATATCATTACCTTGAATTGTTCTATTAGGATGTCTCTGGCGGTGTTGAAAATCATAGAGTGTAGCAAATTAGAATACTGTGCTAATGTGTAATCGTAGTCAAAGCCATAGATCTCAACATCTCCCAGACTGATCTCGTTGTTGGCGTAGATAGCAGCCGGGTTGAGGAGATTGCAGACTCCTGGTGGAAGGAGATCTAAAAGAAGGGAAAAGGGAGAAGTTAAAGAAACCAAGAGGATCACTGATATTACAACTTTTTGCTCGGGGCTTGACAGCAGCTGGAAGTAACACAGAGGAGCAGAAGCAAAGGAGGACAGTGCTACTGTCAAAGGCTGCTGCCCTTAACCCAACTCAGGTAACCTTCCCTGTGAAAAAACACACTGTGAAACCTCTGGCTGCGTCTGGCGATGATGCTAACCCCTTGCACAGTAAGGCTGACCTTTTGTGTCAGGAAGCTCCAAAACAATGTTCTCAGGTCTCTGGTCTACATGAAGCAAAGCAGACCAGAGATTCTGAAGTGTCAAATTTCTAGCTCACAGCCGCCACATTTTCAGCAGGCTCCCCAGCATGAACGGTAGCTGCAATAAATCCACAGAAAAACATGTGCCCCTCACTTAAAACCTGAGCAAAACAAACAGGCTAACCCTCCTCTCTGAGAAATCTAGATTACTTGAAATGAGGAATTTTGAGGTTTGCCTTTTGGCACTTTTTTCTCACAGAAGCAGCCAGACTTCACAGAGCAAACCCTCCAGGTACCATCAGGGCTTTTTTTATTATTATTAATCAGCAGGATAAAATAAGGTTTTGTATAAGCACCAACAAAACGTAAAAGAAAAAAAAAAAAAGCCCAACACATTAAGCTCTGTTCTTGGAGCACTTTATGCAGCAACAAGTTATCTGCTTTCCTCTGATAAACAGCTGTGGAAACAGCTCAGTGCTTGTGTGTGCTTTTCAACTTCAAAACAAGGTTACTGTGCAAGACACTTGTGAATAACGCTTCGCTCCCCAGACCACTGGGAAAACGGGGGTTAAGTGACACAGCAGCTGAACTACCCATATATCCCTTTTCAGAGCCAGCCTGGAGAGCAGAGAGCTTCAGCTGCACTATAATGGAGAGACAGGGACAGACCCTCCCCAGGCTTCCCGCTCCACAAGAGCTGTCCATTGCAAGACGAGAAGGAGCAATCAAAATAGTTCCCTGTAGTCACAGCCACACTGGAAGACAGAGAGGGAAAGGAGACATTTCCTCCTACCTTAAAGATGGGTAATTTTCTCTTTTAATGATAAGAAAAGTGCAGACATTTTCCAGATCCTACACAGCATCAGCAGGTAGGATGCTTTTATTCCTTCCCACCTTAACTTTTGGCTTTTAGCAAGAACCTGTGACAGTTCTTTAGAGCTTCCTGACTATGAAACCAAGTTTCATCTGAATCTAGAAAAGAAATAGTATTAGAAAAAGATTCCAGCCATTCCCAATAAAGATTTTGTCTGGAATGATTACAGAATTCAGGTAAAAGTCCAAAGTACTTTTGTAAGCACTAATCCAAAGAGGTGAAATTTCTTTTTCAGGGGAGAGACGCATTACAAAACATAGCCATACCTCTCTCCTAACACACTTCCCTTTGGCCTTTTCACCGGCTCAAACAGTGAGGAATTACTAGAAAAGAAAGCAGTATTTCAAGGTAGAAGGGTTGACTTACTGGCTACACAGCAGGAACAAGAGCCCTCTTTCAGTGACTCTGCTGGCGGCAGAGTTCCTGGAAGAGGCTGAAGAGGGTGGATGCAATCAGAGTACTTTCCACTGGGATTATAAAAAATGGGAAATATAAATAGAATTCAGATGATTGCAACTTTCATCCTCTCATCATTCCTGTCCTTACCTCCAGATTAGTTGTAGGCAGATCTTTCTCTAAGAGTACACTGGGATTTGCAGGGTGTTATTTTTCTTCCTCACAAGGAAAATGACACAACCCTAATCACATCACAGTGCAAATATGCAGTGCTTTCCTCTCCTAATAAAAGCTTTGCTTTCCTTTTTTAGTGACAAATGCACCTCACTTGCTTCTACTGTATCCCTACGGACAGGTCAAGCTTTTCCAGCATCCACCGTTTGCTAACAGATTTATGAAAACACATTTTGATAACCTAAGAGCAGTGTAAAATATCATTGCCTGAACCCCATCTCTCCTTTCACAGAAGACATGAGACCCATCTATATTCAACAATATATGCCTGCTACAACTTTTGCAAAAACACAATCAGTAAAAACAAAGGGAGTCATAGTGGTATGATTTTGTAACAAGTAAAGGGTAATCTGAGATTTGCCAAGCACATGAAGCGAGTCTTATCTGTGATCAGAGGCATAAGCAGCAACTTTGCCACACAGTATGATTTATTAAACATATTTAGACCCACTGGATGAAGTCATACTCCTCCCTGCCAGCCTCAGTCATTCAGAGCCTCTCTGCTGTCCTCTGACAGCCTCCTGCCCAGCTCATTCTACCCTACTCAGACATTTTGTCACTAACTTACATAGCATGTTCTCTCTTACCTCATAAGGGCCACAGAAAGATGCATACAGTAGCCAAAACGCCTCATCACCATCACCTCACACATAACATGTTCCCCACGCACACTTCCTGGAGCACCGCACATCTACTTGCTGTGTTTCCTATTGCACATCATTGTAAACAAACCAAGCTTGTAGCAGCTTGCTGACAGCTTGCTCTTTCCATGCCACCACTGTCCATCCTAAATTTACAGTAGTTCCAAAGTCATTATCTCCTAGAGAGAAGGGAAAAAGCTCCGGGTCTCAGAGATTCTCACTATATGTTTGGCCCAGTGTAAATGTCTATTTGCAGCATCCTCCTCAACAGAGCAGTGGTGTCAGCCTCCTCTTCATTCTCTCACAGTCTGTCTGCAGGTTCAAACTACATCAGGGAAGAGATGAAGGCTGGGAGCACATGCAAAATCTGTTCCAATACAACAGCCCAACCATGCCTGGTTTAGTGAGCCAGGTTTCAAGAAGTCTAGGGGTTTGTTTGCTTTACTTTGTGTGTGTGTGTGTTGGTTTATTTGGTTTGGTTTAGTTTTTCTTTAAAGATAATCATCCGAGTGGTTACAAATTCTAAGTGCTTAATTAAGTCCTGGGCTGCGGACTTGGGTGCTGCTGATCTGCTGACATTCAGCAGGTAATCTGCCAGGGATCTTCGCCTCAGTTTGCACGGCAATCATGATGACACCCTCCAGAAACCCATGAAGATGCCATTTTTCAAGAACGACAGCTTTTGCTTTTCCTCTGCCAAGACACCGAAATAGATTACAGGACAGATATGATCAATTACAGCAAGAGGAAGAAAAAAAGACAAAAAAAAAAAGACAAAAAAAAAGACAAAAAAAATCCCACAACCACTTTTGGTTGATTAAAAAGAATGATAATCATAGCTAATCTTTCCATCTGGGTTCTAACTAGAAAGGGAGACAATATCACAGTTAGTGACTGTCTACTCAGCACTTCACCCAGGAAGTATGATCTAAGGCAGAACCAGCGTGTGTACATTTGAGGACAGTGGGGAAAAAACAGCTCTTGCAATAGATACAAACCCCTGGAATCTGCATACTTGCACAATTTTCTCTGGTTTGCAACTCTGATGGTTTTAAGGGAAGTGTCTGCATATCCATGGCACATTATGAAACTCAGCAACAAAAGCAGACCACAAGAAAGCGTGTTTGATCTCATAAATTTTATACACTTGGGTGTAAATGCAAAGGTAAACACACATAATTTCCTTCATTTTACTACTATGAGGCTCTGAACAGCTGCTTAAATTGGAATATCTTCATGTCGGCACAAGTGCCTCTTCCCAGGCAATAGCCCATATTGTTAGAAAGCAGTAACACTCAATCCCCGATATGACAGCAGAAATGGAAACAAAAGCAGGTAATTAACTGTGAACAGCGGTTAGAGACGCCAAGACACCATATGGCCCTTTCTGATGTGAAAAACGCCCTGGCCAGGAGGTGCCAAGCACGTTCTGTGCTTTTCTGAGCTCTCGGGGGTACCAACAGCAGCAAATGCTCCTTTTCTTTCAGCCTCGGATCAGCACGTTAGTGAAGAATAATAATTAAAAAAGCAGCTCACACCCACCTACCCATCTCTCACACCTTTTGAACGCCCAGAGTTCCAATACAGCAGACATCTGTCTTAACTTCTTCATAAGACTAGCAGGGAAAAGAGCAATTCCGAAAGGTATCACCCATGTTATTCATGAATCAAAAAGTTCCCTTTGCTCACACTGACTTACTTTCCTAAGACAAACTGCCAGTTTTTCCTCCCTTCCGAGCACCTCCTTTTGAAGAAAACAACACTTCACAGCAATTCCTGCAAAGTACCCTAACCACCACAAGTAGATGCCTCTAACACGATGGTATGGAAAGGGAAATATTACTTAAAAAGCATTAAATAGCAGAGGAAACATGTTAAAAAAGTGCTGAGAGTTACTCTGGAGCATAGTCTTGAACTTATGCCATTATGCCTCAACATTTTGGGATTTCTCACCAATGAAATAGACAAGCAAAAAGCAATATTAAAAAATATCATTTCTTTCCAAAACAACATTTTTTTTACATAGACAAAGGGACTAGACAAATGCCAGTATATAACATTTTTTTACAAGAAAAAAAACTTAATATTTAGGAAAGTGGAATTTGGAAGTTAATGTAACTGGTCGCTCTTCCAGTTCTGGCTGTTAACTGTCATTTTCAGTCCCAGCTCAATCCGTAGATGCCACAAACTCATGAAACATGCACACTCCCTAAGCAATTTGCAGGGCACTTCTTATCACAGCATAGACTAGTTTCTTGGTTTGGCAAAGAGTGAGACCCTTAAATCCCTGTGTCTACTTGAGATCAGGGACACAAGCAGAATCAAAATGTGCTGGATTTCAAAAAAGCCACCTGCACACCACACCAGAATCACCAGTGCAGTGATCACACAGGAGTGTCACCTTCTCTCCCGTTTCCAGACAGGATGGGCACATGTTGCTGACACTTTCATATCTAAATAACACATGATGTAATGTAAACCCACACAAACTAAAAAGAGCAAGAACTACCTCTGAGCTACATCCTCAGTATTATCAATGTCGAACCAAGTTCTTATCTGCAAACTTTTCTTGGCTCTCAGTAGTTCTCACATTTAAGCTCACTCAAGCTTGTTATACAGAGGCAAGAAGTTAACAGTTATTTTAAAAGCTCCTTTGGAAAGTTGATCTGTTATAGCTACGTTTACAAGTTTGAAAGATCTAGGAAAAAAATATAGACACTTACTTACAGCCAAATACTCACTTTCTTGCCAGTTCTACTGAGTTTCAGGATTGGGTGTTTCCCAGAGCACAAGACTTCAGACACTGCTTACTGAGAGAGCGTATTTTGGCCTTCCCTGACACTTCAGATGGCATCAAACCAAGATACAGCAAGTCTTGCTCAACACCACCACTCTGACAAATGCAATTATACTTTTCCTTTTGGCAGAAGGAAAAAAACCCACATTAAGTGGAAGCAGTAGCCTCGATTTCTTACAGGTAATTAAATGTTGTTTGTATTACCACGCTCAAGCTTGGCAGAACACAAAGTTGAGAATTTCTGGTTCTTGGGCTCTGGCCACCACTGAGCTTTACTGCACAGAAGCTCTCATCCTACACAGCCTGCCCTGTCCAACTCGGTCTGCATTTATCACTGGAATCCCCTCTATGGAAAATGCAACATTGCTCTATTAATCAGGTCCTAAGCAAGAGCTGGTTTGAAAACACATCATAAATTCTCCTGGCAGAGACCTCTGTCCAAAACCAATGGCAGTAACTGACAATACAGGACAAAGGGCTCCACAAAGGTGGAGTTTCAGAGAAGGAGGGAGAAGGCAATACCACTAGTGTTCTCAAACTCAGTGTTGATGAGTATTCAAATGCAATAATGTTTTCAAATCCATAACCCAACCACAGACATTCACTTACACGTCAGTTAGAAATCAAGAACAAAGGAACAGACTGATGTCACATTTTGCACAACTCAGTTTAGTTGTCAAAGCAACAACAAAAACCATCATGGACTAAGTTTGTTTATGCCTTTTTTTGACAAGACTTGAATAACAGCACAGTCTTGAAATTTGGGTTTGGGAAGCTGTTCTTTAAACAAATAAGGGCCTTCTTATTCAACACGTCTAAGAAGATTTGTATAGAGTCTGCTTTGTAACAAATGGGCTACTTCACCTAACTTCATTTTGCACTTACTCCTGCTGGTTAGTTCACCATCCTCAGTAATAACTGTATCTCTTGCATCCCAACAAAGTATCAGCTTCACAATCTGTCACATAGTAAAGCAAGCATTTGCCCAAGAGGCCATGATACAGCCTATTAACATATCTTCAGTTACAGTTTCAATATGATTATGGAAAAGGAAAAAATAAATATACGCTGTTGAGGATATTAAGGTCCAAACACCACTACAAGCCTTGCAACTTGGAATTTCTTTCAAGCCATGAGGTGAAAGCCACGACTCAGTCTTGAAGCAGGGACTTAACACAAAGCTATGGTCCTCTGTCAGCACCCTGTACTGCCTTTAGCAGCCCAGGCAAAACATCCTGCAAAAGCTGGATTGAAGCAGCCTGAGCACCCAACTGATCAGCAGCCAATTCCTTTACATTTATGCATCATGAAGGACTTCAAATTTTATGTAAAATCTTGTGTACTGGAAGGTGGGGGAGAAAGGAATGACAGAACTTGCCAGTCTCAGAACAGTGAGACAGTTCTTCCAGATGCCTATGGCTGGCTGCCGTCATCTTCCAAACCCTTAGACAAACAAAAGCTAAGGGAGAAAGCTATTTAACAGCAGACACAAACTCACACTTCCTAGCTTTCCACGGTGCTCACCTTAAGCATCCCAAGAATCAAGAAAACAGCAGTAAAAAAGTTCCCTATTCTTATACCATGAAAACTATTCTTTCACATTTTTAGGAGAATTTAATACAGTGGGGATCTGCTGCTGCCAAAAAGACCGCAATCATACTTCATACGTGGACAGTTTAGGCAAGCGGCATGAGTCATCTGAGTTAGCAAGGCATCAGCGTACCTGACAGAGCAAGGTAAGGTCTTGATCAGAGAAGCAAAGCCACACATGCACACACATATGTGTAAAAGGTGTTTTACATCTGTAACACAAACTCAGCTCAGGATCAGAAGACATCCTCGCAGCTGCAGCATCACTCTTCTCCAGACTCACCCTTGTGCCAACGGTGAGGTACAAGCTGGATGCCGGACTCCTCACCACATCAGTGAACACAACTGCCTATTCTTCCTAGTCTAACCACCTTTCCATATGTCAAATGGTGGCAAATCACAAAAAAAATGCTATCAGCCCTTAGTTTAGACCATTTGCCAGGATGATTCCCATATCGGGGAGGCAATTTTGAAGAACCCCTCATGCTCTGTGTGTCCTGAAACGCTGAGACGAGCCGGGAGATGTCGACAGAGGGAAGCCCAGGATAGGGAGAGAAAGACCAGGGCCAGATTTCAATAGAAATAAAACCGTCTCCAAGGGCCGGGGGCTATGGAGGCGTGCAGATGGCATAGGCAGGGAGAAGGCTCCTAACCCTGGCAGCTGCCACAGCAAAAGGCGCATCCCCAGCTCCGCAGCGCAGAGCAAGATGCAAAGAGGAGAAAAAAAAAGAGTGAAAAAATAATTAAAAAAAAAAAAAAAGGCAAAAAGGGAAAAAGCCCGATCCCGGCAGGACGTGGCAGTCCCATCGCCCGGAGGCGGCCCTTACCGTAGACCAGCTTTTTCATCTCGTGGTACCTGGCCCACAAGTAGGTCTTGGTGTCGGCTCCCTCGGCCGGGAGAGGCTGGCTGCCCGCGGCGGGGCCGGGATCGGCGCCGCGCCGGGCTCTGCCGGCGGCGGCCGGCTGGTGGTCCCTGGGCTGTCCGTGGCCG
>VXBW01006991.1:169022-217873 GCA_013400375.1 Thinocorus orbignyianus
GGGCCGGGAGCCGGGGGGGGCTGAGGGGCCGCCACAGCACTGGGGGGCTGGGCCCGGCCAGCCCGGCGGGGACAGACCGAGGGGCGCTGCGGCCCGGCTCCTGGCGCTCTCCCGCAGCGGGCTCGGCCTCCCGGCAGCGGGTTGCCCGCGGGGCGCTGGGAGCCGTTGTCCGTGTCTTTCCGGCCCTCACAGGCCCTGTTTTCTCCTTCGCGGGCGAACTGCTGAAGGCCTGGACCCCGGCCCGGTCATGCTGGTGAGCAAGAGGGTGAAGCGCCTCTTGCAGCTGGTGCCTGGGAAGCGGCGCTTCGGCGTGTACAGGTTCCTGCCCTTCTTCTTCCTCCTCGGGGGAGCCATGGAGTGGTTCATGATCAACGTCCGCATCGGCAAGGAGACCTTCTGTGAGTGAGGGCCGCGGGGGCAGGCCCGCTCCCCGGCACCCCCGGCCCTGAGTGGCACCGGGCGCCGCAGCGCCCCCTAGCGGCGGAGGCGGGGGAGGCGGCTGCCCCTCACAGCAGCAAATGGCACAGGGTCCCCTGGTGGGGTCCTCGCCTGGAGGATTTTAAAGATCATCAGCAAGTCAAACGCTTCTGCCTTTAGCACAGGGGGTCGCGCTCCAGGTTGTGCCTCCCTGGCTAAAGATGCTGGGTGCAAACAAGCAAAAACCTCGGTTTAGAAATTAGGTTTTCTCACGTTGAAAAAGACTCACCAGGGCTGTCAAAATTCAAGTGCAGGTGTGGGTTCATCTGAAACATGACTTTTTTTAATTGGGAAAAAAAAAAAGTATGAAAACGAGTCGTGAAAACTTAGCTAATGGCACTTACTTTCTAGAAGTTATAAACGTTTTGTTTTAATGTGGCATTCTTCCCTTCAACAAACCATCCCTGGAAGTGTCCATGCCCAGGTTGGACGGGCATTTGAGCAACCCTGGTCTAGTGAGAGCCATCCCTTCCCCATGGCAGAGAGGTTGGAACTAGGTGATCTTTAAGGTCCCTTTCAACCTAAACATTCTATGATTCTTCTCCTTGCTAGAAAGTTTTGTCTGCTTCAGAAAAAGGATTAGCTCTACTGTATGTTCTATGAGAATATTCTCATTTTCATGGGAAATCTAGATGAATCTCCTGCAGAATAAATAAAACAGCTTGATACAATTTCAATAGCTGACAAACTCGCTGCAAAATTGCTTCTTTGCTCACTTCTGAAGGCTTGGGTTTGTTGTAGCTTTTCAGTCTAGGCATACCTGTATAGTAATAAAGTCAGGTTAGAAACTAAAGCACAACATCTGCATTGCAGACATTATTTTTCAGCTTGAACCTTATTTTCCTGAAAAAAAAATAAAAAAAATTGCTATGCCTAGAGGATACTATACTACAGTAACAACAGTTGTGTAGTTTAGCCTTATTACTGCTCCCTGATCAATGCAAAGTGATAACATACAGGACCAATAACTTTTTTTTTCTTTTTTTTTTGTCAGCTAAAGGTATTATTGGGTGGTAGATATTTAGGGATGATCAGGGAAGGCAGGAAGACTCTGAAGGTGGCTATATTCCTGTAGGGTTTTTATTTAAAAAGACGAAAGTAAAATACTGAAGCTGTGCTGGCAGTCTTCAGGCATTGACTTGGTGCCTGTCATTTCATTCCCCTTTGGCTTCAGCCAATTTGGGTGTTCATGTTTTTAATTACCCTCATGGGTAAAGTAGATGAGAAATGACTGTATCACACTGGAAACTTATTTTTGCTGTAAAAAAATACCATCAGGACTGATGGGAAGAACTTTAGTCTGGATGGGAGGGAGAACATGAGCTATTTTTAAGTGATAATAAGGATTTGTGTTGGCTTGAGTTTTCAGTTGCCTGTCAGTCATTGTCTGCAAGAGAAAATTGGATTGAAAAGTTTAAAAAAAGATAATAGGCTTCATACATTTGGTGCTATCTTGCACTTGGAAAATGCTAATATAAAAATATCTTTTTCTGGCAGATGATGTTTACCGTAGGAAACGATCTGAAAGACAGTACGAAGCAAGGATGGAAAAAAGTGAATTTTAGCTGGAACAATTCAAGGGGAAGGTCCTGACTGCTTTGACTCTGTTAATACCAAAGAAGCATTGCCAAATGCTTCTTACCAAACTGCCACGTTGGTGATAGGGGAAGATTTTGTCTCTGCAAGACGAACTGTAATCCATAAGTTTGTGTAATATACTCTCAGATGGTTTTGGCAGTTTTATTCTTCCATCTACTTCATATTTCTGGTATTTTGCATTTAAGTCAGATACAATAGTTCATTGTGTTTGAGCCCCTGCCACTTATTTAATGTTTGTTTAGTACTTTAAAATAAACTAAACTGAGTAAACAAACTGGCCACTGCCTTTCTTTGCTTGATGAGAGACAAGTGTTACGTATTGCATATATACTATCTAAGAACAACGGAAACAGTAGTTTTTAGTTAGTTTCCTTTGTGCTGATAGAAACTGCTCTGGAATCTGATTTGTTTTCTTTCCAATGTGGCATAACTTTAACTAGACAAAAAGAGGACAGACTTACAGCTCACTGTTTACTCAGTCCTCACTGTTTGGAAAGTCAGCCGTGCATTCCGGCTCCGCTGCCTACAAGTGCTTTAACGCCCAGTGCTGCTGCTCTGAGAGTGCACCCCGAGGGCTTTGGGGGAAAAGGCTGATGCATTTACCTGGAACAGCCACACACTTAGAGGAACGTGCAACAGCAGCCTTGGAAAAACTGAATTGTGTTTGCAGGGCTTGTCTCCCCGGAGAACACGGCTCTAACTGCTCCGTCCGGACAGCTTTTACTCCCCAACAGTGACACCAGCTCTCGTGTGTGTGTGAGCACCACAGTCACTATGCATGAGGGCAACTGGTGCAGCACAACTGGTGAGGATCGTATATTGCAACTGGTTTATTTCTGATGGTCTGTGTATATGCTGAGGGTTCCACAAAGAAGCCAATTCTTAAGATCGGGCTAAAAACAAACCCGAGGGAGTCGATATACTTACATGCATTCCTGTGTTAATTCCTAACAGCAGTTTTCCACACAAGTAAGTTTTCATCGGCCTTTCATCAGAGACAATGGCTGCTTAGAAGATGTTTCGGTGTTTGGTGCAGGTTCTCAGCTTGCAGGCAGAGAGTATCCGCTGTACTTTGTGTTGTGTCTTCCAAGGACTAAACTGGAGGACTAGTGCTCTGTGTGTTTTCAGGAGATATGAAAAACTGACAAAGAATTAAAGATGTGACCATGCTGCTGCACATTTTGACTGGAGAGCAAATAGGTTACTTGGGGAGAAGTAACAAGAACCTGGATTTTGAATTTGGTTCTGGGTAGAGCCCAAATTCAGAAACTCATGCATATGCTTTTTTGCAGCCACAGATCATTGCGCTGAAGTACATCCTGACTGCAGCAATACATTCAAGAATAAAGCATTACTAAACCCCCAGATTTTGAAAATTGCTGAGCTTTAGCTCTATCTGCCTTCACTTCTTGAGCCTTTTGGATCTCCCTTGTGCTTGGCTTCCACAGAACAAAGTTTTTTAATATCTTTGTTTTTTTAAGGAAAAGTCCTGTGTCCTTGTTACTTTCAATACTTGGGACCCTGGTGTGAAAACTGCAGGTGGCTTCCCCTGAGCCCTGCTGTAGCAAACTGAGTGTTTCACAGCCAGCAGTGAGTCCTGGTCCAATTTTTCACTTCAGAGCTCTTGCTTATTTTGCAGCACTGTTTTCCATCCGCAGCAGAGAGCAGCAGGCATGGCTGGGAGATCTCTCAGGTGGCTCCAGCTGGGTACACAGGCTGCAGTCGCTCACAAGAAGTTTGGTGTGAGTTCTGTTTGTGATCAGTGCAGGAATAGAATCCTTCTCCAAGCTGGCATCGTACCATTTCAGGCAACACAGATCTGTTATGAGAGAAGATGAAGCTAGATATTTAGAAGTCTGAGCTGTATTCTTTGTTCCACAATGTTTTTTGCTAGTGCTGATCCTTCAGGGTTCTTCAAATTTGCTAGTCTCTCACTGACACTGGAAATAAGAACAGCTGGAAGGTCCCAGTACCCAGCCCATTCCAGTACTGGGCACACTTGGGAAATTAGGACCAATTTTAATCTACTCCCAGTCTTCAATAACCACAGTTTCTCAGTTTTATCCCTGACGACTTCTAGTCCTGTGCTTTTTGTCTTCTCCAGCGACCTCTTTCCTATCTTTCTGTCTCTCTCCATTTTCTTCCCATCCTGCAGCTCCTCCCCATCTGTCTCCTACAGTGGTGGGCAATGGGGAAGGAGCAAGAATTCTTTGGCTCTGAGCTCAGGCCAGGACGGGGAACACGCCGCTGCTGCTGCTGTTACACACTGAGGGAGCAAGCCAGGAACAGAGCTTTCATTTCAGGCGCTGCCGAGCCCCTGCCAGTTCTGGGGCTGAGCACGTCTGTCCGCTCTTCAGGGAGTTCATCCGGTGTCAGCCCAGAACACAGCTCAGCATCTACCAGCAGTGGTCTCGTGTGTTCACTTTGCTGCAGGAGATTCTGAGAATTAGCAAAGCATTTCTTCTGAAAGCTTTACAAACTGTCTAAGTCAGTCCAATCTAGGTATCAAGCATGGAAAATTTCAGCTCAGTAAAGCAGCAGCAGTAGAGTCACCTGCCAACACACAGCGAGGGATACATCTGTAGGAGCAATGCTGCTCCTACTTCAGCAGTACAGAGGGGACAATTTCACCACCAGTTCAGAATGATTTTGTGGAAAGAATGGATCTGTTCGTTGATGGGTTCCCTGCTGCTGTGTGCCCAAGGAAAGACTGCCTGCTGAAAGACCTGTAGTGAGCCAGGGAAGTCCTGAAAAGTTCTGGTAAAGGAAGCGTGTATGTGTCCAGCCTGTACTCCTCCCCGCAACAGGGCTGCAGCGGTTTTGTCCCAGCTTTTCAATAGCAGAAAAAGGAAAATATAGTCATCTGTTATGTACTGGTGAATTCTTCCCTGGAGCAAAAACTTTTACTATCTTCAGTGGAGGTGAGCTTTCACTTTGGACTTCATACAGAGAGACAGAACCGTACCTATGCTCTGGTTATGGCCAGTCCCAGCTCCTTCTGAAAAAGGTGCAAAAAACTGCAACAGGCACTGGTGGGATGACTGGTCCTGAGGAATTTCACTAAGTTGTTACTAGATGTTGGTGCTTTGCACCAAGTACAAGGATTAATTACAGTCCTCCCAAAAAATATCCACTGTAAACTGAATTTGGTCACTCCCTGTAGAGACAGCTGCACAGACTTCATGAAGGATTAACCATCTTTCACATGTTTTGTCCAAGGCTTCTGTCGTGCTTAGCTTAACCACACCACATACTGCTGCTGCTCTGCAAGTCACTGCTTCTTTTCATGTCTCTCCTGCAGCCTCCTCTAACAGATGATCATCGGCACGGCCAGATTTCTGCACTGAATTCCTGTCCCTCTTGGTACAGAAAGGACTGATCTCTCATCTAGGGATGATTTTCAGTATTTCAGACAGAGCACACAAGATGTGGAGGATGATGAGAATGAGTCTCCTCTGTGCAACTGCACCGTCCACCATCAAATTTTGTAAAGGTGAAGTTCTGTAAAGCTGGCAGCCTGCACAACAGGCAGCGTTCATCTCCTGGGTCCAAGACATGAATGCATGTTAATTAATTATATTGCTATCTGTTCTGGTTGTTTAAACTGTTCTCTGTAAATTGTATGCCAGAGGCACCTTGAGACTCAAGAGCTTGATGCCGCTTAATTTTTCTTGCCATCTGTGGTATTAAATAAAATTTCTATTCTGGATTTTAATTTTATTGTGTAAAAAATGGTGGGTTTTTTTTCCCATATTATTGTTCTAATTTCCTTTATTATACAGCTACATAAAAGAGAGTCCTGAACCAGGTTCGCTCCCACTATGAAATTAAGGCTTGCTGTTTATTTTCTAAGCAATTAATGTGGGGACAACTTGGACTGCCTGAATCTTATCATCTCCACTCAGCTTGTTCCCAATGTGTCATGTATTTCTCGAGATTTACTGTTCATGCTCTTTATGGCTCAATTTTCAACCATATTTTTCAGCATCACGTGTTCTGAGGCACATCTTGCAATACAGACAACAGTATTTTGGATTCTTAGGATTCTTTACCCACACACAAGCACGCACGTACTAAGGACTTGATAAAATCTGGATCAGCAACAGCCAGAATTACCTGAAATAAAATCCTAACAAAAGTCTTGATGGGACACTCAAACCTGGTTAATCCAAAGCACTTTGCAAACTATTTTTATTCAAATTAAAAAGACTCAGGTAAACAAAGTGATGGTACATACATGTTATAAACCTGGTTAGCAGCTTAACCTTCAGGAGTACAAGATCTAAACGAAAAGCCAAGCATGGATTAACCAGGTCCGAAAACATACTGAAAAAAAGGTCACCAGCATCAACGTTTTGAATTCTTACACAAACAATAAATTTTCTCATGGAAGGGAAGGACTGAGGAAGAGAACGAATAATTATTAGTTGTCTCCAACTGCTTTATGAAAATAGCGGTCCTAGGTTGATCTATTTTCCACTCTCACAGAAGCCAACCATTTCCCATACATACTTTTATTTTCATATGAAAGTTTTGTTTATGCCAGTACAATGAACGGCTGTGGAAAACAAATGAGGGGTTCAAACACCCACAAACAGAGAGAAAGAGAAAGACAGACAAACGTCTTTTTTTTTTTTCCTTTTTCCTTTTACAAACCAGAGTCAGAAAACAGTTTCTTTTGCTGGTTTGGAATTCTAGACTGTAGCCATTATATCCTAAATTTTACTGCAATCAACTGAAATGCCTCCAAATACACAGAGACATGATTTTGAAATAAATAAACAAAACTTAAAATAATTGATTAGGGCCAGCCCAGTGGCTTAGTGGTAGTGCTCTGCACTGCCTTGCGGGAGGACCCAGGTTTTGTTTGCACTTCCAGCCTCTCGCTCCCCTGCCGGGAAGAGCAGTGGAAGTCGGGCTCCTGCTGCTCGGGCCGGAGAGAGCCAGTGCTGCCAGTCTGCTCACCACTGACCTTCAGATAAATTAAACATCTGAGTTATACAGGCTCCAAAGGGAGTCCCATCCAGTCCTCAAAAGAAAATAAATAAAACAATAACTTAACTAAAATCCATTCCGGGTTCTTTGGTGTAATTTTTGTTAATGCTGAGAAGCAGGAGAATCTGGTGGTGTATTAGTATAATCCATGATAGTTCCAAATACTCAAAACCTAGGATTTTCTGCCTGATTTGCTTCAGTGTCCCATCTTTGTGGCTAAAAATTGCAAAGCCTATGGTAATTTGAACTCATTTTAAGATGATACTGTATATATGGGCGTGGTCTAAGACTATTCAGTTTCTACTTTATTTAATAAACTTGATCATTTATAAAGGCCAGTGAAGAATTTCTGTACCACAGGTGTGCTACTTGGAGAGTTCAAAATTGTAGTTTCCCTACACGTTGCTCAGCTCTGTTTCCTTCACATCCATTGCACATTTGACCTAAACTGTCCTTAAGTGCCTATTTGTAATGACATGGTTTTCTGTGCAATGACTGGAGGATTTTAAAAGGAGAGGGAGAGGAATTAGCCAGTAAAATTAAATAACAGTTTATACTTGCACATGTCACTTCCCTCATCAATCGTATCAGAATTCGAAGAAAAATATTTAACCTTCTGCCAAATGTACTCAAATAAAAATCTTCTGTACTATTAGAGTTGAAAAATTATTTCCACATGATGAACATCTGTAGCAATAAGATGAAGTGTACCAGTAAATCAGTTCTTTGGGACTGAGTTGTAACGACCATGTTCCTGCCAACAATTTTTTCAAGCACAGTTTTCCCACTTACTTAATGCAAACAAAATTCTTTTCCTAAAATTAAATACAAGAAAGGATTTACATTTAAACAAAGAACTTTGCAGTCCAAAAGGTTGGTTAGTTATGAGGACAGGGAAGCCTTTAGCAAAAGGCAGTCACAACCTTGAAATTTGGCAAGAAGAGTCTATACCTACCTTACTTAGCTAAAAAACCAAAACCAAAACCAAACAAACACCCCTCCCCCGCCCCCCCCAAAAAAAAAGAAGAAAAAAAGCCCCAAACTCTCTGAAGGCTGCAATGAAAGTACTCTATTTCTCCAACATACGAGGTATGCTGAACTTACACATACCATACAGTAGTATTTTTCTTTAAAGTTAATGTGACAAATTTTTCTCAAATTTTGCGTTGCAAAACTTTCATTAAGGTGAATCAATACACTTACAGAAAGCATATAAAAGTGTCTTACAACGCCCAATCATTAACAGAATATACATGAATTTAAAAACATCAGGTTACTTCACTACCACAACTCTGCTTTGCTTCGCCTCTAACTTACCTTCCAGGACCTGAACTGGTTTGAAGTTCTGCCTGACTCTCCTACACGCACTGCTCGGGGAAGAAGCTTTCCCTTCCTGCTGCTTGGTGTTCAGGACATCGCAGAGCCCCCAGAGCAGGTCATGGGAGATGAAACATTTCACATTCTAGGGATGTGCCAGCACATGTATTCTGTTACTGATTTAGCATCGCAATGGACTTGGCTACATAATTAAATAACTGGACAGGACTGGACAACGTTAGTGGTCAAGACACCCTCGTCCCGTCCACCTTAGCACTTCCATGATTGCTGTGACCCACTCAGCTGCCTCAGGATTGACCAGAAGTGTCATTTCCTTCCCTAACATCAACACACATCTTACCTTTAGCTTCTTTTACGAGATCCTCCCTGTTCACATCCAAGCGAGATTTCTGCTGGAAGTGGCTAGCACACACAAACACATGTACACACATTCTTCTAAGATGTAAACTATGACTAATTTCACATTCCACTGTACCAATCTGTAAATACTTTGTTTTCTTTTTGTTTTTTTTTTCTTATTTTATATAAAAACAATGGCATCAGCTTCTCAGCAATAAAGTATAAGAAAGATGAATCCTTGACTACACTTAACCAATTATGAAATCGCCTTTCAAACAAAGGAAACATATGCAAAAATCCGTGTATTTGATAAAGTCAACTTAATATAACAAAAAGTGAAATATGCTTATTAAAAGTGTCCTTATATAAAAATGGTCTCGCAATGTACAGTAAAATGCAATACAAATTATTGTCGGTTATCTCTCCCCACCCGAGTAACTAAAACAGCTATTGTTCCACAAAACTCCTTATATGCCGGTATCAAAGAAAGAAGCAATTATGCAACTAAACATTCTCTATGTTGTATGCCTGGCGGATGTTGAGGGTGTCTCGTAGCATCAAGTCTCGCAGGCGCCACAGCGCGTCGGCCATTGTGGTGTGAGCCCCTTTGCTTTTCAACCAGTGCGAAGGCAGCCGGCTCTCCTGTTCCTTTGATAAGTGGACATCTCGTCTTCGTGCTGGAAAGTCAGAAGAAAAGGTCCAGTTATCTACCGGCTTTGATATTCACCAAATATTCATATTTATATTCATTCAAATACAATTCTGCAGTACAACTTTTATCCCCATATCTAAGCACATACAACCGATTCTTAGGTTTATACAACATTGATGGAGTTAGCCAGCTGATAACACATGTATTCCCAGCCTCTTGCTCTGTTTTTAAGTTACTTGCACTGAGTAAGCAGCAGATTTATTTAGACTTTTCCATAAAAGCAAAAAAATATTAAGGGTTACAAAGAAGCGTGTTCTGTCTGGAAACACCCCACTCTATATGACAAAACTTACCTGCAAGGGTCTGATCCCACTTGCTAATACTATTTGATTCAGCACTAAGCCCCTCAATATATTTCAGATAGGCTTCAGAATGAAGAAGCCTCTGTGTCTTTGGTGGAGGGGAGACGAACATGGGAGTAGAGGGTTGCTGCATGACTGGCTGACTCGCTGGGCTCTGGCCAGGATAGGGAGGGGGGGCCTGCTGTCCCGGCGGGCCGAGGATTCCTATCTGCAATGACAAGGCGAGGGAGAGATCACATCTGGGGAACTGCAGGAAAGCCACTTCACATCTGTGCAGAGCTTCAAAACAGATTACAAGCAAAGGCATCAGGAAATTTCCCTGGAAGACGCCCCCTTCAGCCAGGGCTATCTGCTGGGGTCGCCAAGATGCACAGAGAGAGCTAGTGCAAACAAACCATATTTAACAGACAACATTGCTCACATTTCTAATCTATGTAAACATATTCTCATTACTATCACCATTTCTTCTCTGTCCTCCTACCCTTACTTACTCTTTTTGACCCCTTTTCATTTCATGTTTTCTCTAATTTGATCATAAACCAAGTGCAGGATTTACCTCCAAAATACCTAATCCAAATTGACCCTGATCCCTGGAGAACTGGGATATTTCCACAGGATAAATGCTAATTCCTGCCAGGCAAAAATCATAGTTGCAACACAAACACAAAAAATCAGAAATAGTAAGCACCAGTCACAGAGAATTCCCCTCACTGCACTTAGGCAGCGATACTGAGAACTCTTAGCACAGACATCCTGCAGTCTGGAATAACTCAGTGCCGTGACACACACTTTACTACTCTTTCACTCAACTTCTGGATTTCTTTACACTCTTTAGCCAAAATCACATTTCTCTTTACAATGCAAAGATTTAGTCAATAAAATTGGAAAGGTGCTGAACACTTCATCTGTATTAATCACTGGAAAGGAACATCTGATCATCACTGTTATCCAAACTCACAAATTCTGAGCTGCTGATGAACATCTGCTTTGTCAGTTTGTGAAATATGTGAGCAAACACTCATAAACGGCTGAGAAAGCGGGCAGCATCCTCCCTGCATCACCAAAGCATGCAAAACCTCAATTATCAGCACTTCAATACTGTCTCAAAATAACTTATCCTCATTTAGTAGAAGGAAAACAAAACAAAACACTGTCTGAAGAAGTTATTCCATGTTGACACAGAAGGCTCGGACATCACACAATGATCAATGTGATCGGGTAGATGCCAATTTATTACAAGATTCAAGCACTTTTATAGGAAATCTATTAGAAACTCTCTCTTTGTGGCAAACTATTATCGGTTCACATAAATCGTGTGGTTAATCATGATTGGTTAAAACACAGCTGCAATACATCACACTTCCTTACAGTTCACAAAGTTGCCTTAAAACGATAAACTCAGCAGTTATCTTCAGAGGTAAAACAATAGCTCCATTCATGGCACAGGACCTCCTCCACAGTACTGAACCCCAGGGCACAGCACTACCCTCCCTTCTTCTTGCTTCATAGTTCTCATCGTTCTTTCACTGGAAAGGGCCTTGAACAGACCTGGAGGCCTGTGCTCAGTGAGCAGATTCTCACAGCCTGGATTGTTCACTGCGTGCCCATGGTTTTCCAAAAATCCACCCACAATCCCACTGGGCAGAACATAACTGGTCTAATAACAATTCAACCAAGAAATATCTTACTCTGAGTGTAAGATATTAACTGGTTTTAAATATTAACTGATTCTGAATACATTGGTGTACATTTGGTTTATGTTCTCCCTGGGAAGGCTTCGTGCAGCTCTACATGTCTTAACTCAGATGTTGTTTAAAGGCTAATTTAAATGCTAATTCAGAGTCTTAGAGCCTCATAAATAATGCAAAAATG
Source organism: Thinocorus orbignyianus (assembly GCA_013400375.1). NCBI lineage: Eukaryota > Metazoa > Chordata > Aves > Ciconiiformes > Thinocoridae > Thinocorus > Thinocorus orbignyianus. Next base: position 180,657 of record VXBW01006991.1, read on the forward strand.
ACTCACCTGCTGTCCAAAAGGACTTGCTCCGGGTGCTGGAGTGCCTACCATGGGGGATACATTTTGGCCTATAACACCTATATTCCAAAATATAAAATAATTAGTCTTATTTCAGAGCAGTGACAAACACCTCTTTGGTCTTCTATAGTAAGAATTTATACTTTGATACCATTGCTCTCATTATTTTAATCAGACGTACAACATTCAAATACCCCCCTCTCCCCCAATAATAAAACACTTTAGAAGTTTCTGAATGAAGAAAAAAAAAAAGCCAACATGATAACTACCAAACATTGATACGTGCTCTGTTGAACCAATTTAATTAAAGAAATGCAAAGTGAATAATTTTTAGTTTTCAGTTTTTTTTCACATTGCTTAGTGATTGCCTGACTCCATCTTTTCATTTATAAGATACACTTTTGGCTTGACAGGATCTTCCCAGAATCCTTTAAGAAAGGAAATGCTGATTTCTTTTAACAACATTTAACATTTCTTTGTGTTCAGTTTTATAAAATACATTCACAGCAGGAGAAAATCCAAGCCATTGCAAAAATTCTGTTAAATCTCACTAACATAAAACACAGCTTGCAGGTTAAGCTTAAATAGTCCTATATATGAGACTGATGAACACTTGAAAAAATAAAAAAAAAACCCCCAAAACTGTTAGTTTTCCCTCAAACACACTGTGGCTTTTCCCTATTGCACAGAGTGCAGCACAAAACACCCGTGGCAGTGTTACATACAAAAATTTACAAATCTAAATGAGAGTCATGCAGTTCCTGATATTTTACATACAGATGCTTTGGTCTGAAAAAAATTAAGAGTTACGCGTGCTGCTGCTTTTCCTTCTGTTTATGCCACTTCTCATATTCTTTCATTGGAAAAGCTGCAAGCTAACTGTGCTCTTCCTGAGGGTTTGACTTGCATGCACATTTCCGTATCAAGGATCAAAAGAGGTGCCACTGCATTTTGCACACTACAGCATATTTTGAATGCATTTTCCATTTGATCCCAGGCCACATTTTAAATTTATCTGTACTAACAGCAAGTCAAAAGCTGGGAAAAACATCGATGATAGAAAGCTATGGAATATGGCACTGCTTTTTTTTTTGGTACAAAGCAAAGAGGTCTGGAGGAGGGCACCCTCGCCTTTCCAGCATCGGAGCACGGCTTCACCTTTTGCCCACTCTGCCCAATTGTGGTCCTCCACTCCCAGGCATTTTATTACCCCCTAATCCGTATCCTCTCAGTTTTAAACACCATCCATGCAGCCTATCTCTCCGGTGGGAAAAACTCTTCAAAAGAAATGCATTGTCCTGGATTTGCCTCTCCAGCACCTGCACTGGCTGGTGTGTGCTCTCTTAGTTCCTGGGCAGGTCAGACACAAAGCTCTCTTCCTACTCCCACTACATGATATTATGGTGAATCTTGCACACCAGCGAAGCTGCAAGCTGCACACCTAACACTGATGGATTTTTTTAAAAAAAAAGAACAACAAGCAAACAAACAAGAAAACAAAACCAAAATACCAACCCAAATCAATTTACATACAGAGCTCTCAACAGAGCTTCTGATAAACACACAGTTGCAAGTAGGGTAGGGGCAGGGAAACGAGAGCACATTTATCCACAGCTTGTTTAACTGCTGAGCATATGGGATGCACATCTTTTAACCAGGCACATGAGTTATCAGTGGTAAAAATGGAAAGAATCAGCAGAAAATAGGATCAGAGGCCAGATGAACATTTTTCCCCATAATGGGGACATGCTAATGGCATTAACACTGGAAAGAATTTTATCTTTCATTCAGTCTCACTTTTTATCAAGTTTTGCAAAAATATAGCAGACATAGTAGATATGCTCTCAAAAAATCAATTCAAAATTTGGCCACAATGGTATATTGAGGTCAGCTTATCCCCAAATTCTTCCAGTTACTGTTCTATCAACAAGGTTTAATCTGAACACTTTTTTTTTAATAACAAATGTCAGCGCCCAACAGCCAAGGGCTCTTATGTGACCAGGTTCATCTAAGCACAGTCTGACTGATAAACATTCATATCCCAAAAAAGAGTTTGGTAAGGAATGAGCCCACTTTAAATATGAAAAGGTGGAGTAGGGATGCTGTTGAAATGACATAAGGGTATGAATAGGCTGGTATCAGCCTGACAAACTCAGGCACAATCGAGTTTATCTGTTGTGGTCAGGTCTTTTGGCTGGAGCAGAACTACTGCTGGAACACCACCACGTTTCTCCAGTAACCTTTCCCTGCTGTTTTACTGGACAAGCCAACATTTAGCATCTACCTCATTCATTCAGTAGTGAACTGCGTGAGTTGTAGCTGAACAAACCTGTGACGTTGAGAAACAAAAGCTACGACCAAAACAAGCTGGAGATCATTCCTGTAACAACTTTAACTTCCGGTTAAACGGCAAGTAAAAGAAAATGAAATAAGGAGCGAATGAGGATGACGTTCTTACCGGGTGGTGGGATGCCGGGGATGCCTGGCATACCTGGCGGGAGTTGGTGGGGTGGGGGCACCCCTGGGTGAAGTGGCTGCATGCTGCCCATGCTAACAATGCCATCAACTGGGCCCTGCAAAGGTGGCAGCACCGGTGGATAGCCACTTATCATGCCTTGAAGGACACAACAAATTTCAAACATGCATCAATAACATGCAATATGATCTACACAGTAAGACATGCACTATCCACAAATAAAATAAAAAAAAAAAAAGAAAACAAAAGGGAAAAAAAAAAGCACCTTTAGTACAGCAAGATGATACTACAATTAGTATCTTGCGAAAATGAAGAAAAACTAAAAATAAAAAGTTATGAAACACTATACTTCCGATGAATTAGTACTTAGTGTATTTGTATGTTTCTCATGGGGCAATAAATGCTGAATATTCAAATATGTTAACACAAGGAATCAATTCAGCCACAATTAAATGTTACTAATGCAAGCAATTTTAATACAGCTTGAAGCTCTGCCATCTGCATACCGATTCCCAACACAACACTAACTGCACAAGCTCCACGCACAGCCCTGCTGCGTGGGCTGCCCTGGAGACCAAACCCAGCTGGAACAAACCCAAAATCTATACATTTTTCTGCAATGCAAGTGCAAAATTAACATACAAAAGCCCTAGAACAGTTGCATACTTAAAACTAACACCAGTGACAGAGGTGATTTTTATTAAACCATCTCCAGTATAAACTAATGAAATAACTCAAATTTTAAACTGCTGCAGTGACCTTAACTCATGGCAACAGACTTGTAAAAGGACTTACAAGAAGCACCAGCAGTCCCTTACAGAATTTCACTAACAATGGTTTTCAAGGTGTCTTTATAGGAAAATCAGTGATATAACAAAGATGCTATTGTGCTGCTGCTCATAACTTCAGTTTTCTGCATGGGAGGGGGAACAACTTAGTGCTTATTCTAGTTTTGGCTCAGGTTTGTTGCTTTCCATGAGGTGAACCTACACAATGCAACTGCTCTATGTCTATCAGGTCTTGCAACAGATCTTTGTCTGTCCCTCACCTCTCTTCTAGCCTTTCCAATTTAAACGGATGCGTTGTCAGGTAACCAAGGAAAGATATTAGAAAGACAACGAAAAGATGACAGAGGACAGAAGCAGCTCTAGAGAGATGAGGCAAGCTTAGAAATCCAAAATTGCTGGGGATTCTATAGTCTGTTCCAAGAAACCACCTACCAAGCCTTTGCCACACTCCCAGTAACTCATACAAGAAACTTTCAGAACAGGGATTTCTGGATTAAGACTGACTGAAAACTCACACCAGCTCTGCCTGAAAACACAGCTGCCGTGAGCTCAGGATTGAAACAAACTGAGCAGCTCCAAAACAGAGGCTGTTTGTCACTTCCTTGGGGAGAATTACAAAGGTGAGAAAGCCAAAATTCCAAAAGTTTTACATGGAGCAAACAACAAAATTTAAAGAACTGAGCTCCCTCAAACCTTCATTTTCAATGGGACATCAGGATTGACACTTAATAAATAGGTCTTAGGTACCTATTTTGAATATCTGGAAGCTCACCTGTATGTCTTTATTAAAACAGTGAAACCCATATTTCTAACGGAAAAAGAAGAAAAACAACAAAAGCACCTCTAGAATAAAGAGTGTTCACTGCACTTTTTAGCCTGTACTTTCAGCACACCCCAAGCTCCATTCACATCATCAATGCAATTACATACACTTCTGAAGCTTTACAGCAAACCAACCAAAAACCTCCAATGAAAAATCCCTGCATTTATCAATCATGAAAGCTCCCTTCCACATTTCTGAATGAAACACTCGCTCAACAACTGGCTGAATCAATAAAGTTGTCATCAAATCTCCATGAGAAATCAGTTCTTGTAGCTCATCACAAGGTTATTAGACCAGACACTTTCATACCCTATATATGAGTTACTACTTTGATTTTAGACCAGTAAATATGGGCAAACTATTTCCACTTCCCATAGCTAGGATTTTTGATGTCTTTCAAATTACTTTTTCTCCCTTTTTTTTACTATAACAATGTAAGATTAAATAAACTTTTATAATGCCTAAATTTGTAAGAAACTAGAGCATTGAGTACTAAGAGAAATGTGTTTCAGAGGGTATCTGGATTTCTTGGACCTGTGGGCCATGAAGAAGTTCTACGAACTTCTGTGATGGAGAAATTCTCTGAACTAGAAAAAAGTAATCAAATGATGGAGGAGGATGTGAAAAAGGTCTCAACAGAATAAGATACGTCTGAGTAAGACTAGTGGAAACTAAAATATGAAAGACTTGTTTTTTAAAATGGGCCACAAAAATAGAAAGAGCTTAAAAAGATCCACTTGATCACCTACTTTAAGGAAGTAGAAGAGACCTGAATCCCTAACAGCTTGAATAAGAGGATGGTCTTAAACACTGGCTTCTGAAGCTTCCGCTACAGGAAGTAAGATAGCATGCACTGTTTGCAGAATGCACGTTTTTGGAAAAGTTCTAAGGAAGCATAGTAGTAAGTTTTACTGCCCATCGACACCTACCTCCAGAAAACTGGAAAAGTAACTTAATGCCAAAAAAACAAGAACCAAACCAAGAAAACACAGTGACAAAGGATGACATTTCTACATACTCTAGATTGAAGTAGGTTACTCACAAAAAGATCAGCACTGAAGAACTCCCTTTTTTCTTTTTTTCTTAATAAATGCAGAGATAGGTGTACACACACACACAAACACGCACCAACTGCAAACAGTTCAGAGGAAAATTACCATGAAGAAAGTGGGGGGAAAAAAAAGAAAAGAAAAATGCAACTGAGTGTAAACAAATGCTTTGCAATCTGGAAACTGTGAACCAAATAAGGAATGTGCCTTCAGTTTAAACATCCATGCAGTCTAGTTACTGAAAAGGGATCTAGAGACTGTGATGAAAAATGCTTTAGGCTGTCAGCTCTAAATATGGTGACAGCCTGTGAGCTGGGAAAGAAAAATAAAAATGACAAAAGAATAAATGGAATAATTGGAATGCCTTAAGGGAAAGTTTAAAATGAATCCCCAAAATTCAAAACAAAACCCCTCCAAATACTCATCTTTACCTACTTGCAACTATTTTGACCTTGACTGAAGTAATCTATTTTAATTAGAAATGGCGGAAAGAAAATAACCTATCAGGTCATACCTAATTCATTTTCTCACCAATGTACGGCTGATTGCCATACAAGAACCTCCAGTGGACTACACTGTCTCCAGATCTGATCCTGAAAATACTTACTCCAAACACACCCCTATGAACTCAAGTCAGATTACAACTGGTAATGAGCACAACACCCAGCAACAGGGACCTTGTGGAAGAGTTCTCTAAGCTCAGTTCGATTCAGAAAATCATCTGATACAACCAGTAACATTGGTATTTCGTATTTGTTCCTGTAACGGCTCTAGATCCTAGTCTGCTCCGAGTACCAGTGTCTAATCAGCAATTCTGTAAAGCTTTTGTTTGGATTTAAAATCTGATTTGCATTCTTTTGCCTCTCACCTTCCTGAAATTTAAAAATAAATAAATAAATAATTTGCCTGCTTTAACACTTCCACTGACCCTGCATGCACTAGAAGAGCGTTTAGCTCGCTCCCCTCCTGCCATAGCAGGGCTAAACATGAGCTCTGCGAAGTAGAGAGAATAAACATGACTGCACACAAACAGAACAGGACCACTGCACAAGGAGGACCCTTTTTCCCTGCATTTTCAACAGGCTACCCACTGCCGGGGCAAGTAACGTGGGGCTATCAGGCTACTGCTGCAGTTATGTATACTCATTATGAAGAAAAGATTGAAGAGGTTGAGCTTTCTCTTCCGTAAGAACAAAGTGACCCAAGAGAGTGTTCAGAGTTATGAAGGGGGTTGATATAGTGGATGAGGAAAAAATGGTCATAGCTCCTACTTTTTACCTGCAACGGGTGTCAACTGCTGATTGAGCATTCCCATTGGTGTTGGTGGCGGCACCACCCCCATAAGAGCCCCGACAGGAGTGCCTGCCCGGGGGGAGGAATTCTGCTGCTGTGCTGCTCGCTCTCTCTCCTGCTGCTCAGCAACTTTAGCTGCCCGCTCTGTAAAAGTATTTTAGATTTTCAGTTCTGTTTTGTAACCCAGAATTTCAAAATATTATCTGCTCATTAAAAAGGACTAGTCAAACACTGGCATAGTTTAGTCAAATATAAAGTAGAACAGATGAATCTTTTTATACAGCATATGATTTGATTTCATGTGGCTGCAGCTAAGACTTTTAGAGAACCTTTCATGAAAAATATTCCACAAAGTTTTATCTTTTTCTAAAAAAATAAATAAGTAAGTAAATAATAATAAAATAAAATAATTTAAAAGTCAAAGAACAAATTTGATAATAACACCAGTGTTACCAACATGAAGCAGCAGCCCAGCACTAGGCTCGGTCCGCACTAGGAAAACATGGCAAAACGTTCCCTCTTTTGACACCGCTGGCTCAGCTAAACCAGCTACAGCCAAGGCTGGCAGCTCTCCCACAGACTCACTACCAGCTGCCGTGGGAATTTTGGAGCACCTTGTCTATAAGATGTGCCCCAAAGATGCAAATAACAGCCAGCAGTGCCAGCCAGCGGCCTGTTTATTCTTGGGCTCCTCATGTGCTTTACTACCGATACTGCTGAAAAGTGGTGGTGAGGTTGGGAAGCATTTGCAAAGTTTCCCTAGTGTAGATAGGTCCTTAGTGTTTGGAACTTAACAAGCAGCAGTTTGATGAACCAAAAATATTTTTCTCTGCCTCTTTCTGTCATTTTCCCCATTTTGGTCCCCTTTGAGCCTTATTTTTTTTTTTTTTTTTTTCTGAAGATGTCTAACTCACATTGTGCTGCTCACTGGAGGTCATGTGTGTCCTTTGTACGATGAATCTGGTCATTATCTCAATCAAGTTTCTCACTGTGACTGCAAGAACAAAAGATCTACTGCAGGGGAATCTGACCAGAGGACGATTTTACATTAAGGGAAGGGCAAAGGGTCATGGGAAGAAGAAAGAAAAAGAAAACAACCAAACTCAAGCAAACAAAAAAGGGAGATATACTGAATGCCCACTCGAGGTGCTTAGGGGTGTGCAAGTTGCTGATTTGCTTACTGTGAACGTTGTATCTGACTGACACAATGAGGAACAACAAAGAATAAATGAATGCAGCATACATCTCCAACAGATTTTAATAACAATGAATGCAGGGCTAGAAGTTCTCTTGCAGTTGGTGAAAGATGGAAACTGCCACTAAAGCAGCAATCAAGGTCCTCCATCAAACAAAGGCTAAGAAATCCATCAAGGAGATTAAGTTATGCAACCTGCCAAAGTTACTAATTTTCTCTAATACATGACTTCAAATGTCTATCATAAATGTTCTGCAGAACCTATTTGTGCAGCTTCTAGCACTACTTCCATTTGCTGAAAGACCAGTTTCATTTCCAAAGGCATTCCCCTCCTTTTCACTTCTGTCATTTCAGGAAGAGAGGACGCAAAGAAACTCCTGAATTTACTACAGGCAATTCACATGTGACTGAGCACAAAATACACAAGACATGTAAAGGCAGATCCTGAAGTAGAAAAATGAGACAATCCTCTTCAGAGCAGAGCAAGCATTTGTGGAAAAGATGAAGCAGATGTTCTGACTCTCACCTCCTTTTGGTCAGCTAAAAAAAAAAAAAAGGTCAGACAAAAGCAAAAGTTCTGGAGACACGCTGATGAACCAGAAGTTACTGTTGAGCAATTGGTTTTATCAGACTTCAGAGTGCTGAGCTTTGAAGAAGGACCCAATGCAGGTCAGTATTTAAGTTTCACCTAGTCTCTATCTCATGCTGACTACCATGGAACTAACAGATGGAACAACACTGCCAAAGGGAATTGCAGCAGGTGTTTAGAAGTTAAGCCTTGAGCATTCATCTTAATATTCAATACTAAACCCAAATCATTAAGGCCAAGACTTGAGATCATTCAAACAACATTTCCAACCATTTCAAGAGACAGGAAAGACACATTCTACTTTGAACAGAGCTCTTCCTTAAAACAGACCTTTACCTCACTGTTGATGTTGCTGTATGAAATTATTGGTGTCGAACCCTACAACGACACCTCACTCCTGTGTGTTACTTTATTTTATTTTGAGGAGCTTTCACAGTACAGTTGGCTGCACAGGCATTTCCAATGCAGCCTGCTCTTTGCTCAACTATTGCTAAAAAACCAACTATCACCCTGCACATAAAACAACTGAAATTTTCAGTGGGTCAAAATGGATCTAAAATGCAAGCTACTTTTCACCAGAACTCGGAAAGGCACTTTTGCACTAAGGTGTCAAACTATGCCTGTTCCCTGGCCCCCCGTGCATATCCACACCAGAGAGCACATGAATTTTGACTCATCGCTATAGAAGGAGTTTCTCTCATCTCATGCATGGTAAGCAAACACGTTTTGGACACTTTATAATCCCATCCCATCCCCTCAAAAACAAAAAAGTAAGTCTAATTCTGGGCAGATAACAAGCCAGAGAAACTGCAGCTCAAAACACAAAAGCTTTGGAAAATTTTAAGTGAGAAGGAGGATTAAAACAGAAGCACTCAAGCAGTCATTAACACAGTGGACAGACACTCTTGCTACCAGCCCGTTCCAGCTATGCCTTCCTGCAGTGCAAGATGTCAAGCTGCTCTAAGGTAGGAAGTGGTAACATGCTTGCCATCCTGCTGCTTAAGAATTAGGCAGTAAGGAGGGACCTGACAATAAAAAGACACCACGCAAAGCTAGAAGGGTGTAAAAGGAAACTACAACAGGAATAAAGGAAGGCCATAGTACCTCCACAAGGAAAGAACATTACCATTTCCCTTCACAGCATTTGCAAAGAGCATCTGCACATAGCTGAGGGGTGCTATATTACTATCCAAAATCACAAAGAGGTGCTACTGTGAATTTGGAAAGGACTGAGACAGCTGAGGGTGGAAAGCAATAGCATGCAAACTCCTACTTTGAATATCAAAGCAGCCTTTAAGTTATACGTATGCAGAAAAACTATCAAATCTCATTTTTTAAAAAGCAAAGTTATTACTTAATTGGACAATAACTTTCTTGGGTTTTGAAACTTTCCTATCCAAAGGAGCATTTTCTTCCAACAAAATTCCAACAGCTGTTTAAAAAAACAGGTTTTATATTGGAAGTGTTGACACATTATTAACTAGAGCAGTAACTATGGACATTAAGCCAATGTATTTGGCCTTGGGTAAGGGCCTGCTGCTAAGGATGGATTGCATTTTATTTTAATCAAAGTTGAAATATAATGACCAATATCAGTAGCAAAGAAAGAAAGAAAGAAAGAAAGAAAGAAAGAAAGAGAGAGAGAAAGGTCTAAAATATCTCATGCCTATGAAATATTACTAGGCTTACTTTAGGACATGAAATCTCTTAACAAAATCAGTTACAACAGTTGATCAATACTGAGACTGAACAACACTATTTACAGTATCATAACAGATTCTGTATCCTTGATTTTGTTCTATCAAAGCTTTTTAGCACTCTGAGTACTGTTAATCGAAGAACTTTTTCCCACTCCACTGTAGGCCTTCTTACCTGCCACTACAGCTCTGAAAAGCTTCTTGTCCAAAATTCGCCCAAATCCTCCTTTAAGGAAACTTTCATAAACCGTTTTCCCAACTGACTTCTAGCCCAGGGGCTTCACACCCCTTCACTTCTAATTTGTCCCTATTTTCTTGGTCTTTGTTCATTTGATTATTTGTGGAAACGACATTTAAATTATCAGTTGTGCACTACATAAAACTTAAACACGCTCTTTGCTCCTCTTCAGTCATCTCTCAATATGAACTTCTCTTTAAGGTATGTCCAGAACACAAATATAAATATCTTCTTTTATTAAACCTGTCATCTGAATAACAGTAGTGATGTGTTGAGAAAGAAAAAAAGCAGAGAAGAGTTTAGCATTTTAGTTTATTTACCTTCATATTCTGCTTTCTTTGTTGCTTCCAAGTTTCTCCATTCAGTTCCTACAAGCCTGCTGAGCTCTCCAAAGGAGTAGTCTGGGTGCTGAGCTTTAATCACTGCTCTCATCTCGCTGCTAAATAAGATGTACCCACTCATGTTGATCTTCCTCTTTGATCCCTCCTTCTTGGTGGTGCCCTTAACAGACTTGGGAGTGGACTGTGAGAAAAAGCAGTCATGACCACAAGTGTACAAAAGAGAAACTACTCAACATACACAACTCAAAGCTGTAAGAAATAGGATTTAAAAATATATCCCACATTTCTCCATATTTGCATAAGGACCATTACAGCCCCTAAAGAAAGACAAGCATCTACTGATGCACAACAAGAGCGTACACACACATTTATGAAAAGTACACATGCAATAGAAAAAGATGAAAAAGATGAAAAAGAAAATCACAATGTTCTGATTCTTTTCAATCCTTCCAGGCATAATGTCACCTTTACAAATGAGGCTTCAAAAAATTCTCAGTAAGACAAGACAGAATGCTTACGACTCGCTAAAATAATTGCAAACTGAATGATGGAACTAAGAAAGGCTGACTGGCAAATTAGTGACTATTTGGAATGCCAGAAGAGAATAAGAGTAATCGTGTTATGTCACAGAATTAATCCATTATGCTGTTCAGAAATATTGCCAACACAAGTTGAGTACAACATTTTATTTGCACATTTTAGGGAGGTGCTGCCCTATTTCCTCCTGAGCCTTCGCAATCCCCAGTCCCTTGCTCCATCATCTCCCACTCTTCTCATCCCTGTGTCCCCTTGATTTTGCCTGCCAGACTTTCCTTCCTCTCTAGTGTCCACATCTCATTATGTAAGTAGCCATTTCTCCCTGAAAAACCCAAAGCCCAGTTTTGCTGACCACTGTTTACCTGCACAACAGGTTAACATCACATTCTGTATGTTGATGGGTAAAAAAAAATCTGCTCCTTTGTTTTTCCACTGTGGATGCTCCTCTTGAGAGCTCCTTGATGTTTCCAGCCATCAAAAATTTTAATCTATTCTCACATCCACAGCTGGAAATACCACAGTTGGAACCCCCTTTTTGAAGTCTCCTTCCACCAATATTTGTCAGAGGAGACCATAATTCACCAATAAGTGAATAAATAAGTCAATAAGGCCCACAAATGTAACATCATACCAAACACCCTCAAAAGGCCCTTCTCATATCCTGAACATTACAAATTACAAAGCTTCAGTGATACCAAGATGCTTAGAAAGTCTCACTCATCGAATTAAGGCAGGCATTAGATAAACTGAGGCATACTTGTATGTTATTCCAAACTTCCCTGTATTAATTTTCAAATGACAATCCACCCGTTATCTTTTCATTATGAACCTAAAGACAACACTTGTTTTTCTGGGAGGAAGTCTTCTAGGTTTGTCTCTAAGATGGAAGAAAAATCCATACAGGTTCTGGGATGACATACAGGGCACACAACTCATTCCAGCTTTGCAGGCAAGCCTATATTGCCAGACGGAGAGTTCTCAATTCAGAAACAGGAAAATCTAATGACATATGTGGCCTCTTATACATCTGCACTTAAATACATACAAGTTTATCAGCTGGTTTTGCCTTTACAGCGCTTGCAACAGTTTCAGTAACCTGATGTAAAAGCCTGCCCACCATTTTGGAAGGGCAAACAGGACTTTGAGGAACTGTAAGAATTCTGAATTTGATTCCTGTATTTTCTGTTCTTTCACATCTCTGATGCAAACATTTTTAGATGAACAGAATGTTTTCCGTTTGAGTCAGATAACTGCACGTATTAGACGTTTTAAGAGAAGAAATAAACCAGGACCCTCTTTTATGCCTTTCCTCAGCCATATTGATAATGCAAAAAATGAGGTTCCACATCTTTTTCTTTTTAAATTCTACTTGATTCACAGCAAACTGCAGCAGGAGACCTTCATCTACCTGTTTGTCAAGCCCCACAATACCATGTATTCACTGGCCTTGACTCCTTTTACCTGTAGCTGTACTAAGAGCTTCTTTGTTATCAGGAGAAAAAACAGTTTAAAAATTCTGGAGTTTAATAGTTCATAAATAAAATTCTACACATTTAAGAGAATGTGAAGCAAACACATGCCTTTCACCTAGGAGCTCTGTTTAAAAAGACACTTTTCACTAGGGACACAAATAAAAGAGATTACCTGAAGAAGAAATCTTACTTCTGTGCTATATGTTAATTATCTCTTCACCAAAGTTAAATTGTGCTCTGCACGCCACCTCAGAAACAACATGCTTTTTCTTTCCAAATCAGCAGTGAGAAATCTGCCAGAGCACTTGTGCATCATCATTCACGTCTTAGCATGCATTGCTATTGTGCCCTTTCAGGTTTCCTTATTTGTTTTTGGTTGTTTGGTTGGTTTGGTTTTGGTTTGTTGTTTGTTTGTTTGTTTGTTTGTTTGTTTGTTTTTAACTTCCAAGTTCTAGACTTGAGTTCACATCTCTCTGAAGTCTCATCTATTGAGCCTGACTTCTCACCAGTTATCCTGAAAGCTTTACAAGACCATACCATTACAAACTATCAAAAAATAATGCAACTATCAGCCTGGTTTTAAAAAGCAATATTATATGTTAGTATTTAAATAAAACTTCTCAAGGGAATGAGCAAAACACTATGCAGAAAAACAGAAAGCAAAGGATATCAAAAGACCGTGAATGCTGCAGAAGGTAGGTTGAGAAGGCCCCTTTACCATCGAATGATCCCTATTTGAACTGCTTCTGGCAGCTGCCACGCTTAACAATGGTAATATTTTGATTGATAAAAAGTTTCCTTTCCCTTCCTAAAGTGTTACATTAGTTGTTACTGCTGGTAACATGCTTTCCATTTGTAATGTGCTGCAGGAGTTTCCATGCTTCCTATGAAATTCAGCATGTTAAAACAAAATGCATTTGGTGGTTTGCCCACATGGCAAAAATCACAGCCAAACCAAGATGAAGCTTTCAATGTCATCACATCTTTTCCATGACGTACAAAGACAGCTACTTCTATCCAAGAGTCATGTAATTTCGTCAACTACTTCAGTCAACGTAACACAGCAGAAATCCATATTGCCAGTTACAAAAGTGTCTGAAGCTCCCTCCTGTTCCCAGCAGGTCATCCCCATTGCCTCTTTAATGCTGGCATCAGCTTGGGTGCAGCAAGGTAATGAGACAGATGAAAGGTCTAATCCAGTTGCAAACAAACTTTTTTGGTGAGGTTAATTTTCAATTAAAACAGTTCCTCACTCTCCTTCAACACTCAGTCACAGGAATATGAGGGCTTGGGTAAGAAACCCAGCCAGAGAAGGAAGTGGCTCCAAAGTCCCCCATTTAAGCAGCAGCAATGACTCATGCCACACTCAAGCAGCGTATAACTACACACGATCCCTCAATTACCTCCTATCCATTTTTTAGTAAATTAATACAAAAGTTTCTAGGACATCCAATTCTTCTAGCTTTTTTAACAAGTTCTTATTTCCAAGTAAAAATGATCCCTTTCTTTTTTAATTTAAGGAAAAGTTTAAAAATGGTTGGCGCATTGGGAATTACAATTAAATGCTTACATCCCAACTTTACGTTTAATATGAGGACCTGATATATCTGAATAGGCATCATAGAAAATCTAATAATTTGAAATAACATTAACACGTCATACAAAAATGTATCCTAGAAGATTTTCTTCAACTGAATGATTTCCTTCAAAAATATTTTAATGGACTTAAATATTATCACCTGGATATCATATTGGATGTGCCAAAACTGCTCCGTGTAATTTCTTCAATTGACTTGTCAGCTGAAGCGTAAACCTCTTTCATGTACGTGATAAAACATTACTCCTTCTTTGGGCTGGTGAAAGAATGTGGAATATGAAGCCTTAAAGGTTTCCCAAGGAAGATCCTTACCTGTGGTGGAGTATAAGGCATTATATCCAAATCACTAGCTAACGGGGTCTGAAGCTGAGGCATAGAAGGTGTTTCAGCCATATCGCCTTCCTCTTCTCCCATCTCCTCCATGTCCTCATCACCTCCTTCCAGCTCAGCAAATTTTGCTTCTAGCTGCTGAATCTTCTTTTCCAGTAGTGGAGACGGTTCCTTCTGAGGAACTATGGGCTTTCTGAAAGGTGGAGGAGGAAGACAAAAAGCAGATGAGAATACACTCATATTTTACAGGAGATAGTGTGTATTTTTTAAGAGAAAACTGACTTTTCTTCCTTTATTGTTGAACAACATGGAAATAATGGTGATTCAGGATGTGTCTGTTCTTCTGTTCTGTTCAGAACACTGAGCAGAAATCATTCAGTGTCTGTGGACAGCCTTTCATTTTAGTCACTTGCTTGAAGGTTGGGGTTTTTTATTTTTTGTGAGCTAGAAGGGGATTTCAATGCAGTGAATACTTCATTTTGCAATAGAAGGCAGTTAATATCACATATTCCTTAGATTTTCTTTTTCCTTAAGTTAGAACTTAGTGTTTTAATTAATATTAATGTTCACCAACTGAAACATTTGTTACTCATAATGACAACTTAAGTATTTTAATGGCATCCTAAAGAATTTACCAATCTGATAATGTAACAACTTTTACTAAAGTCAGGAGAAGAAAACAACTACTGGTATTAAAACCATGAAAACACTGATATTATCTGGGTTTCTTTCCAAACATGTGGTTAGTCAAAGTTCATCTTCTACTACAACTACAACTTTTATATATGTACTGACTCTGGTTGGGATGGAGTTGATTTTCTGCACAGTGTGGATTTGTGACCCCGACAGTGCTGATAACACACTGATGTCACAGTTATTGCTGCAGAGTGTTGGCACATCATCAAGGCCTTTTGTTTTTCCCACTTTGCCCGCCAGCAAACAGACTGGGGTTGGGCAAGAAGCTGGGAGGGAAGACAACCAGGAGAGCTGACCCAAACTGACCAAAGGGATATTCCATACCATATGAGATCATGCTCAGCAATGAAAGCTGGGGGAAAGGAGGAAGAAGGGGGTACATTCGGGGCTATGTATGCTGAGGCCCTGTTTTCCAGGAAAGAGCTGAACACCCGCCTAACGACGGGAAGTGGTGAATTAATTCCTTAGTTTGCTTTGTTTCCTTGTGCAGCCTTGCTTCTCTTATTAAACTGTCTTCATCTTGACACATGAGTTTTTTCTCCTTTTGCTCTTCCATTTCTCTCCCCCATTCTGCTGTGGAGGACTGAGCAAGTGCCTGGGCTGGGGGCTTAGCTTCCCACCAGGGTCTCTGTCCACCACAACACAGAAGAATGCTCAGGTGACCCTCACGTTCCCATCACATTTTTACCTAAAATAGTATATTTCGTCATCTACAACTTTCGCAGAGAGTGAAAACCTCTTCAGCCCTTTAAATTTCTTCATTTGCTTGTCGCTTTCATTGTAGCGGCTCTCACAGAGAAAAACATCATTTTCAGAGATTTCTGTTGGTCTGCAGGACAGGAAGTCTTTGAATGACAGAACAGCACACTTCCCTGCAGAAATGAAAGAGCTGAGTAAGAAGGCAGCCACACTCGCAGGCATTTTACAAAAAGCATGGAAACTCAAGTTTTTGCCAGCCTGGAAGTCAAGTTTTGTAAGTCTGGAAGATTCCCAGTATTTGGCCCAACTACAGAAAATACATCAACTGATATCCCTATTAAATAACACCACTCACAATAAACCTAGGTGAACTTAATGCAGTTTTTGGGTATTTTTAAAGAACAAGAAAACCTGCACAATAACAAAACCCCATGATTGCTAGTCAGTTAACTATATTTAGCACAACAGCGTATCTACAGAACAAAGTACAAAATCATCACCTTATGCAACAAACAAAATTTCAACCCCCTTCTGGACCAACTTTCCAGGTAACATATCCTGGAATAATTACATTAATAACCAAGAACAATGGGGATTTTCTGTTCTCTGGCTGCAGACAATGTTCACTTTGACATCATTATATGTGTAATTCCCTATTGTAAGAAAGCTTCTTTATAGTGACACTTCTCACTGCAGATCCCAAAGAGAGGAATGTGTATTAGATATTGACTGAATAATTTCTCCTCTCTTACTCAACTGAGAAAAATATACTTGGAATCAAGTCTACAGATAGCTATAAATCACGTCAGATTTTACAGGAAAAGAAAAAGTGGATTTAAAGTTATTAATAATTACCCAAAATGCAAGTCATTGGACAGGTCTCCTCCAAGTTACTCAAAAACACTTCCTTCTTGTAGAACATTTTAGTTGGTTCATGTTCAGTTTCTTCAGGATGTATAAAGATTGGACCAAAGAAATATGCAGCTCCATCTCGCACCCACATCTTTTCAATTCTGGAGAACAAACCAAACCACTGACATAAATGAAAGGCCACGCCTCCTAAATGAGACAGCTGGACACACCAGGCTGTTCAGGACTGTCACTAAAAAATGAATATAGAAGAACAGCCTATTCCAACTGTACAATCCTAATCTCCTTTTTATTAGGCAAGTAAATGTCCACCTCGGTCTTCTAAGGGCTTGTAACATTAGCTTCATTCACAAGTTTTTTTCCAATCCTCTTTTACACTTTTTGCAACAAGCTCATTTTTTTTTTCCAAGTTATTTTTATAGACACAAACAAACAAGTTGACCTACCTTCCTACTCGAGGTCGCACTAACCCATGTGATTTTATGAAGACACAGTCCCCAACCTTAAGCCACATGTCATTGTAGCAGAGCTGTTCAAAGTAATGGCAGCCAGGTTCTCCATTGGACATTTCTACTGGAACATCTTCTTTGTCCTGTCGAAGAATATGCGTTTAGGAACTTGTGGAAGAAGGAAAACCAACGACATAAATAAAAAGATGCCAGATGCAAGTGAAAGATATTTATCTTTACATTATCAGTAATAGATAAACACTAAAGAGAACGTTACATGTGAAAGTGAGGGGTCTTGAAGTTTAAAAATGAAATAGCAAAAGCCAAAAGATACCCTCCTCCATGTACGTAGCCAGCTTTTCTATTTCACAAAGCTGTAATTTTGCCAGAACAGTAATTTACAGATCTTTATCTGTTCTATTGGTTCAAAGTAAACTGGCCAAGCTAAGCCTTGTCAGCTTATTTTGATGGTTTGTTTTAAAGCAGAATAACATGCTTAAGAGTATATTAAGTTATACATTTTGAGTATATGACCAAGTTAACATACACACAGATTGAATGATTCAACTCTCATACACAAGGACATGAACTCTCCAAGCATTACCTGCAAATTCAGACCATTTGCCCAACTCATTTCTTACTTTTTAGTCCAAATTCACATTGTGCCTCATTTGACTTGGGATTTCAGAATGCCGATGTAAACACAAGCTACCTCCCCAAGGTGTGGAAAGTGGCAGAAATAATTCATTCTTTTGTCATGATATTAACAGATACAATAATATACACTAATTGTCTGATTAGAGCTGACAACAACCACGCTGGGTATTCTGTTCTGAGGTTCTGTTAGAGAACTTAATGTAAAGGGCATTTATTTTATGACTCTCTGTTTATGTTTTTATGGCTCTAGATTTCTTTTAGATAAATTTAATTCAATTTAATACATTTATTTAGATTTATTGTTTTTATGACTCTAAACACAATAAAACATTTTACTGAGTATGTTGAACAGAAATATTTTTAAGCATTTAGACAATAAATGGCTCAATTCTCAACCATAAATAAATCACAAACAGCAGACTATTATGTATTGCTTACTGCTGCCTAGCTACTGACTATTCTACTGAAATACTACATAATAAACCACTTCAGCATTGCCATGAACTACAATTAAGACTTTTAGTTCTACTGATTCTTTAGTCTTAAGACAAGCTTTACAGAAAAAGTGTACTTTTCTTTTCAGAAGTTGCAAAAAAAACCCCCAACCTCTTCACATGGTCACAAGAAAGCATTTGTAGAATCTAGCAAGTTTATTTTCTGTTTTGTCTATTCATATTATTTGTGTACTTATTTACAAATGTGTATAACAATTGCTAATAAAAACATATTTATTATGTTTTATTGTGTCTGAATGCTGTGAAACTGAAGTCATGAGAGCTCACATTTTGTCATTCTTTATCTGCCCAAACAAAACTAATGGTCCACTTGTTATCTCACATACCTTTTCAAGATGAAGGATACTTTCTCCTGCCTTACTGTCCTCCAATGTTTCAGCATGTTTCTCCTCATCTACTTTGTCTGTATTAGCAAACACAGAAGCAACACGGACCACAGGCAGGGGCACGTCTCGTGGGACAAATCTTACAGAGCTCACAGGCATAGTCCACAGTTTAATCTTTTTAAAAGATTTTGTCTTTGCAGAATAACGTGACTCGCAGACATAGACATCCTCATCTCTGAAGTTTTCAGGACACAATTTAAAATATTCCTGCAGATTGAAGAAAAAAATATGAAATCTTCCTGCAATACACACACAACCCACAGTCACACAGTGAACACCCTCTCTCATGCTTCCTGATTTTTTTCTACGTTTCTATCAGAAATGCTTTTAGACTAATAATGCCTTTCTGCTGAGTTCTTTTCTTCTAGTTTGACACCCATATCATACTAAAAATTAAAAGCAAACAACAAGAAATCCCATGCTTTGAGAAGAGGCTAAATTCAGTACAGGTTAGGATGTAAGAAAAGTTTGGTTTTATTCATTTACCAAACTAGTACGTTAACATGTAAAATCTCTGCAGCCTAAACCCACCTTTACAAGATTTCTGAGCTTTGACTTGGAAAGAGGACACAACCACTAAGTCTGGGAGGAGGAAGTGAGTAAGTTCCATGCTCATTGATATGTGACCGTGATACCCATCCCTGTATTCTACTCAGCAGCTCTAGCACTTCGTTCCATATGAACACACTACCTTCAAAAAAGTGGCCAAATTGGTATGTTGCAAACAAGCCAAAAATCCTCAGCACAAGGATGATGTGGAATCATAGAATGGTCAGAGTTGGAAAGGACCTTAAAGATCATCAAGTTCCAACCCCCCTGCCACGGGCAGGGACACCTCTCCCTAGAGCAGGTTGCTCCAAGCCCCATCCAGCCTGGCCTTGAACACTTCCAGGGATGGGGCATCAACAACTTCCCTGGGCAACCTGTGCCAGTGCCTCTCCACCCTCACCGTAAAGAACTTCTTCCTAATATCTAATCTAAATCTCCCCTCTTCCAATTTAAAACCATTACCCCTCGTCCTGTCACTAGACTTCCTGACAAAGAGTCCCTGCCCAGCTCTCCTGTAGGCTCCCTTCAGATACTGAAAGGCTGCTATCAGGTCTCCCCAGAGCCTTCTCTTCTCCAGGCTGAACAGCCCCAGCTCTCTCAGCCTGTCCTCATAGGAGAGGTGAATCAAACTTGAGACAGAGATGAAAGACTTCATCCTCTTACCACGCCGTTCAATTTTCCCTCCCTTCCAAACCTGTATCTACATCCTTTTACGGGAACCTTCAAGAAGTTACCTGCAATTTCTCAACTACGTGCTCTAAAAAGACCAGCTAGCTAATTATTTAATAAGCTTATGATTCTACAAACCAACCAGCACCGGGAAACACCACCATTAGGATGAACTATACATCTCATGAAACAACTGAAGACTGAAAACAGTACACAGGAGCAAGTCCTATTTTATTTAAGTATTAGCAGAATGCCTCTGTGTTAGAATGTCTCCAACTCTTCAAGCAAATAGCAGAGGACATATTATTGGCTTAACAAATTAGTCTAAATAGTCTCTCTCACCTTGACAAACATGACCACACATTTGCCTAAAATCTTACTAACAGGAACTTTATTGTAATAGTCACTTTTAAAAACTTCTTTCTCCAAGAATTTTCGTGTTGCAAGATGAAATGTTTCATTTGGTCGATAAAACCAACACCCATAGAGCCACTTCTCTCCTTTGAAAAAAAAGAAACAAGAGAAGGAAGAAAAAGAAAAAGATGTAAATTGCATATTCTCTAGTGCATGAGCAGGAAAATCAACTCTAGATAGATGGATTAATGTAACAGTCGCCTACTTGTTTATGCTGAGAGTAAACTATTGTATAAGAGGACAAGATCCCTTAACTGTTTCAAGTAAGGAAAACTAAGTTGCTTAAAAATTTAACAAAGGCAAGTTCTGAAACTGAGTTGCTCTTTGGAACATGTGCAGTTAAACAGGTCCAACTTTGGGTCAGATTTCTCAGCACAGAACAACCCCATGTGTTCTTCTGTACCTAAATTAGAAGGAGCTCATTGCACTTAGAAGAGCCTATTCTCCGGGATGCTTACAATTAGAGGGTAGGTAGAGATGAACAACACAAAAGCATGTGCTGATCAAAGAACTTGATATTTGTAATGTTCTTTGGAACAAAGCAACTCAGATACAAGAAAAATACCAGTTCACACACAGGTTTGCAAATAAAATAACTAATACCTACACAGAAAAATCTCAACTTGGGAGTTTTAAATAGTAACAAAAAGGTTTGCCATATTTTTTTTCTATAGCAAAGACATCTTTACCTGCTGAATCTTCCCACAGCCGCTCAATACAGACAATGTGGGGCTGCAAATTGGCTTCAGCAGGCTCCACATACACATAATCTCCTACATGGTACATGCTGTTCTTGAAGCTGCAATCCTGGCTGTAGGTGCGATGCAAGCTTGACAGCCCAGCTGATCCAGAAGAATCTTCACTCTTTTCAGCTTCTTATTTCAAGAAGGGAAAAACAGATGTTAGTAGTGCTGCATTTCCACTGTAGCTGATTGATGATACGGATCTCCTCACCCCTTGCTGAGTGCAAAGTGCCACATGAGATCAGATGGGTCCCTCTGTCACTGACTTCCAACGTGCAGGAAGGATTTACACATGTTTTGTGCTGCTAACATTTCTGTTACTGGTGCTGCTGAAGGCTTGGTTTCCCTTCTTCAGTTGAATATTATTGAGTCCTCCCAGTGAGTGAAGAGGAGCTCAATGAGAGCACTGAGTTCAGAAGCCTTTGGAAGGCAAGCTCTCAAAGGCAGACAGAAAAAGGGCATCACATCTGTTGTCCCCTTTTAACACCAAGCCCAGCTGGAGCAACCAGACTTTAGTGATCCCGACATTAGTGCTATGTGGGAAGATGAACCATGTCAGAAAGACAATTCAAGGACAAAGAGGTAACAGCTCTGCTCCCATTAGTGGGAAGGAGCAATCAGAAAGCTTAATTCTATCCCTTACACATGCTCCACAACAATTATATGGACAGTAAATGTGAAGCACAAAAGACCTACACTGTAGGTATTCTGCCCTAGAGAAGAGTACAAGCCCGTTCTTCTCCACACTCGCACTAGCCAAATAAGAAACACAAAGGCCTACTTAGAGGAAACGACTAAAAGGTCAATTGGAACAGTCATTACTAAGTTTATTATCAGCAGAAAGCTATAGTAAAAAACTATTGGTTTATTTCGTAGTATCCTTGAAATAAGACGACTGGTACCTCAATATGTTCTGATTAAAGAGTTTATATAAGGTTAGTATGTACCTACATCACTTTGTTGAAGTCTTCTGGCATGTCTGATAAGGATCAAATTAAAATAACTCTCTCATAATGTTAAAACATAAGACTGTTGGTGGACAATGAGATTATTCAGATTATTAAGCTTTAGTAGGCAAAGCTGCAGCAACATCAGAGCATACATCATATGCATAGGTAGGTTTTTCAATTAATACATTTGAAATTAATGAAGAGAAAGTAGCTACCTCTCTTTTCCTCCTCTCTTTTGAGCTTATCCTCCTCTATTTCTTTGGGCAGCTTTTCCTTCTTTTCCTTTTCTACATCGTTGTGAAGATGCTTGGTGGTATAGCTGAGAGCAGGTGACAGAAGAATCTCTCCATTCTTACAAAGTTCATCCCGAATTTTAATAAAGAACTGCTGAAGTTCGACTGCATCCTCGTAGATCTCTGAATCAGTCCTGTACAAAAATACATACAACAGGGCAGAGTCAAACAGGATCATAAACACATACCCATCAATCACCACACCCAGTGATAAAGCTAAAGCTTCACTCTATCAATAGATTTCTTTGCTTACTGATAAGAAACAGCAGCAGACACTGGTAAGTCAGGCTCCACCTGGTGCTCTGCTGTCAGTTTGTATTATGGTTTGCCTAAAACAATATTATTGCATAAACCAGTCCTGAAATACCAGAAAAATCAAAGGTAACTGGTTGCAACCAAAACCTACTTGCCACTGGATTTCTGTTAACTTCTGAAAACTTAAGTAATAACATTATTATTAACAAAACTGACTTATTTTAATGACTCATGCTCCTGTTAGAAGATGTTTTAATAACATTTTTTACCTCCTCTCCTTCAGAGTCAAGCTCTCACTTGTACATCCCCAAGCACTCTACCTCATTCAGGTAAAACACTGAGAGTAGTTGCGAGTGTTCACAGTTTTTGCACAATATTACCATAACTCATACAACCATGATTGCTCCAAAACAGTAATCCACTAGTCAAACTGCTAGTGAACAGCTCCTCCTTTTCTGTTGTTGTTGTCTTTTTTTAACTTCGAAAGTTAGCACAATCCTTGGTTTTCAATGAAAGCACACATTCCACTGAAGACCCCACAGAGCCTTTGAGATTCAGTTTTCTAAAGACTCCTATCAAGAAAAGCATACACTCTAAAAAACTCCAGCCTTCAGGTTAATGGGGAAAACTCATACGATAAGACAAAAGATACCTAAAAAATATAGCTTTGCTCACCTGTTCATTCTCCTTGCCCTCTCCAGTACCTCAAACATATTCTCCTGGAACAAGTCCAATCTTCTGTAGCGATTATTTTCAACATTTTTTCGGATAATATCAAAAGTCAGAGGAGGTTTATTTGGGAAGTTGGGATCAACAGCAGGAATCTCAGCTAAAGAGTCACTATAGCATCTGCCCTCATCATCCTGGTGGCTCATAACAGATACAAAAAGGTTATGGATAAGTTCCTGAATTAGCAAAGTAACATTGGGCACATGAGAATCCTCATCTCCTTCTATTTCTCTCCGAGTTTCAAGCAAAACTTTATGCAGGACCAGGGCATCTTTATAAATCAAAGATTCTGGTTCGTTATATGTGCAAGCGTTATTGAACATCATTACAAAGTCCTCTACCATGGAATCAATATCCTGGTATTTATTTGCCATCATATGACTTCTGATTTTTTCCATGTCAACAGGCTTTTTAATGGTCACGTAATAGTCAGGAAGTTCAGACCGAGAAGGCAGCCTCAGAAAGATGGCACTCAGACGCCTGCCTCGTTTATCTGTGTAATTCTTAACTGCTTCATACACCTCATTCAACTTCTGCTGCATTGGAGTCATGTATTTTGATTTTTTAGGAGAAATGCCACTTTTTCTACCTAAGCAGACAAAAAGGAAAAAAAAAAAAAAGACAAAAAATAAAAAGAGAAAAAGAAAAAAAAGAAAATAAATCATTACAAAACAAGAGCCTGCATACTTCTTAGTCCACCTCCTTTCCATTGCAGAATTGTTTACTGGAGAACCACGTTATGTTATGAGCCGAAGACTCACAACATGGAGCCCATTCCAAGTTGCAGCTTCTTTGTATTTTTTGTAATTGTACAAATATTTTTATTTTTTTTTGGCAAACACAGAATTGTACGTTTCTGTGTGGTCCACTGTGAATGTTTCTTCAGACTTAAGCATGGAAAACATCTTTTCCTACCTAATGTTATGAATAATGTTTCTAAGTTCAATTTGGTCTTACCAGCTTGACATGAATTTGTCTTTAGCGCTGTTAAAAATCCAGCCATCACAGGATTTTTGCTTTCCATAAAATTAAGCATTCTAAATATTATCAGATTTCTTTATGGCAGGTTTTTGCCAAATTAGAACGGATTCTTACAGGTAAAATGCAACATAAGGCCTCCCATTAAATTATCAATCAGATTGGCTTTTTGGTTAATTTAGAATCTCTTACTGTTCTGTGCACAGACTCCCTCTGTGAATTGTCTACCACCTCTGCCTTACTTACAAGCTGCACATTTCTATTTTCAAGAGGGCTGTGTGCAGTTACTTTAAGCATTTCTGTGTAATTTTAACCTTCTCAGTTCACTAAATTCTGAACACATATTAAGGGGACATAAGGTTTGAGCACTGTGTAAAGGCAACAGCTCCAGGAACAGACACGGCTGGAAATTTTGCTTCTGTGTTTTCCATGGTTTTCAGTAATTTTCCAAATAAAGCTCACATTTCCCTTATCATTCAATAGAAATCCCAGACGTTTAACCACGGAAATTAAGAGCTTTGAGAAGGTTTGAGAAGCACCTTACTTCTAAGCAATCCCACCAGCACACATTAAGTGTGTTAATGAAGTTTTACCGAGCCCATAATGCAGCCTCTAGCATTTGGACAACACCACATGATGTAAAGGTCAGTCACTCCAGCCATTCCTAAGATTTCTTTCTTCATTCTAGGTTACTTTTCTTAGAAATTGTGATAAGCAACAACTACATTTTATTATATGCACATACAAACACACCATTGCTGTCACGATTTTGAAAGTATAATTCTATTTTTTTTGTCAGTGTGAATTTGCAGATAAAGTCTTCCATTCTAGCAGGAAGACCTGTTGATCTCTGTTGTTGGGTTTTCATAAGTGTTGAAATGAGGCATAGCAATGTAGGAGGTTGCCTTACTTAGCTTTAGTTTAGGGGATGCAACATCATCATCTTCAGCTAAGGGCCCCAGTTCTTTCCTTTTTTCTTTAAGGATCTTTTCCAGCATATGGGCATCATTGTATACCTATTAATCAGTAAAGTAATCAAAAAACAAAACAAAACAAGGTTTACTGTGTTTAGACTAGTTTAGAACTAGCCCCCAAGAAGCATTTAAATGTTAGTTTGAAAAAGCTGAATGCAAAACCAAATATTGATTAAAAAGAAGGCCTTATTTCTCAAAGGTACACTTTCAATAGACCTACACAAGTAAGCAGAACTGATGAACGCGATCTAAATTGGGAGATATAAATTTTGAATAAATTATCCAATTAAGCTGCATTTCCATTCCAAAGACTACAAAATGGCAAGGTGCAATTATCTCAACTTCCTTATCAACTCATTCTGCCGAGCAATGAGGGATCTCTTGAACTACAGTGATTCCATCAAGGTACACAGGACTAGAACAGTCCTCCTGGGTATTCAAATCCAACAGTGGTGAACGCAACCTCATCATAAAGTCCTGTACAGTAGCTGATCAAGTTCCTCATTAGAAATAGCTGGAGGTTTCTTACCACCACGCTGTTCCACAACACCACAATTGCTGGCTGAGAAACATGACAATATAGAAATACCCTACAATATATTTGTAAGTGAAATGCATATTTCTATCAAATTCCTTTTGCTAGGCTTAACAAGCCAGGTCTTCTAGTCTGATATCCCCTTCTCTTCACTTTCATGAAAACAAAGCTGGTTTCTTTCCAGCTAAGACACTCCTTCTCAGAGGCTCTGAGCTCCAAATCCCATGCTGATGACCATTCACTGTGCAAATACCTTCACTTGATTAATTGAGGATGAATAATGAGAATTTAGTAACCAGCTTATTTTTTTTTTAAACATACTAGGAAATTGATTCAGCTGACAATCTTTGTAGCTGAGGAACAAGTTTAGCTACCAGGAAATAAGTCTAACCTTCAGAAAGGAGCGTGTTGCACTCCATGTTTATATGACTACAGATGAAGACAGAATTCAAAACTTCAGCGGAACAAAAAAGTCATATTTCTATTTCAGTTCAGCAAGTAATTATCATAAATAATGGGAATAATAATCAAAGCTAAACCATTCTGACATAACTTATATGTCTGCAAAGAAGCAGAGAGGTAACTGTGACTGCAGAATCAAAACAGTACCTGTGAGCCTTCCTCATTATAATGCCTTGCATTTCGGAACATGAGCTTCATGTCTTCAATCATGGCTTCTTCCCCCACGTACTTATCATTGCGAATGTTGTGTTCTATCATTTTCAAGTCCATTGGCTCCAAGATAATTTTATAATAGTCTGGATAGTCCTTTTTGGATGGCTTAACCATAAACAGATCACAGAGTCGTCTGCCTGTGCCTGGTTCTCGAGCTTCCAGAACTGCATTGTATAAGATCTTCATTCGTTGCTTTCGTATATTCTTTTTACTGTTAGATTAAGAACAACAAAAAGGAAAAGAATAAATGTCAGGGGCTGTTTTCCCCACTTCCAACATTAATATCAAAATGATGTTATCCATGAGAGAACAACCACAACCACCTGACCACATCCACAAGGAGTTCAAGATTAAGTGTACTAGGAACAGAGGCCCATTTGCAAACAATGACAGCATCATAATCAGCAGTCTGCTAAATAATATCTTAAAGTTGGTTTTCTGTTTTTTTTTTCTCATTCACCTTGAGTTTGAGTTCTTTTCTACAGAATAGAACAAATAACTAGTTTTCTAAAGGCAAAGGTCAAAAGGAGCAATGCCAGAACAGAGACATGCTTCCAAATTCCACCTTTTAACATGTTTCCAAGTTTGAGCATTGAGTTCAATGAAAGTAGGTAAAGCAAAACCAAAGTGGAAATAAAGGCCTGCCAGTGCTCAAGATTCAGGTCATGCATCTAATACGTAAAAGGGGTCATTCAAACAACTTTCTTCTGTGTCACTACTATTTTCCCAATGGAATGAATTTTGCCTGGTTACTAGTTTCCTTGTTCAGCAACATTTTGGAATTCTTCGCAGTGCTTCACTTCTGCTGTCAGCAGCATTTACAGTCTCCTTTTACTTCCCATGATTCAGCAAGCGAAATGGATAACAACCACTGAACTGACAACATCAAAAGTATTTTCAGCTTCTCTTCAGACATGAAGAAAATAAAATAGTTTTGATTTTCCTCACCTATGAACACAACTTTTTCTCTTTTACTGTTCTTAGATCACAAGGTCTGACATATTTTCCCTTTTAAGCATTTCAGTATTCTCTTGCACAAGGTGATCAAAAGCACCACAGGGTGAAAAGGGCACTGATGACAGCTTCACTTGCTTGATTAGGTTAGTAGTTCTCCCTGAACCTGAAGATCACAGAACTAGCAACATTTGCAGTGTGCTCCTTCCTGATCTTCATTTGGTACTACAGTCTGTCTTACTGTTCCACTACTTTCCTTTTCCCTAGCATCCCTAGACGGCACCACCTCCTAAATCCATGTTAACATCCCTCTGGAGATTTTTTTTTATGACTGTACGTTGCTGCACTTACTTGATTACTCTAAAATGAATCTTTGCTGTTGCTCTATTACATTCTTTTTCTCCCCCCACCAACTGCTGTCATTTTGACAAAACAAAGAACTAAAAATATATGAAGCTGAAGGTAATAAGCAGCACCAAAGAAAGATGCTGAACTACAGTTTTACACTGGCAGTTTTTACTACTGCAACAAGTTCCAGTTCCTGACAATGTTATTTCAAATGATACCATGAGGCAGACTGGAGAAACTATGACTTCTTGGAATGAAATCTCCTGCACATTTCCTAAAATTAATTACACAACAGCAATCACTGTTAAAGGACAATTTCCATAAACCATCATTATTGCTCACTAAAAAAGTGTATCTTAAATCACTGAGTATTTTGTTTATGCTACAGTATGCAGAAAAATCATCCTTTTATACTCATTTTATCTATTTCTCAAATATCCTCTTCAGTCCAGCTGCTGACAGGTAAGTTAACTGAAGAGAGCAAATTCAGAAGGGAGAGAGACACAGTCTTCAAACACTAACGATGAAAACTCCTCAAGCACAGTTCATGTCACAGAAAATCAAAATATTTATGCCATGAGACTTCACTGAATAAAAATATTTGTAGAGTAATACTATAAACTTTCAAAACACTAAATCAACTACAGTGTTAACTATAATTATATACTGAAATTGCTATCTAAACTACATAATTTGTCATATATTGGAGAAGTACTAGAAAAGACGCAATAACTGCTAACAACCTGTGAAGACAGTCCATGCATCAGGCTAAAAAAAAAAAAGCCCAAAACACTAATAAAATTCCTGAAATCCACTGACAAAATTACGTAATTCAGTGCAACTACAGTGTCCATGCCACTTACTGAAGTCATGTTGACAAGTGCCAACTAATCACCAAAAAAGGAAAATTAGGTCAGTAAAAAATTTTGAATTAATTAGAACACATACTTACGTGAGGTTAAGTTTCAGAACTACAAATCCTTACA
The DNA here is from genome assembly GCA_013400375.1 of Thinocorus orbignyianus. Lineage (NCBI taxonomy): Eukaryota > Metazoa > Chordata > Aves > Ciconiiformes > Thinocoridae > Thinocorus > Thinocorus orbignyianus. Next base: position 209,424 of record VXBW01006991.1, read on the forward strand.
CAAATGTTAAAAGCCACAGCTTAATACTCTTTTAAATAAATAAAAGATGCAGCAATGTCACAGTCTGCAAGAAGTACAGAAGTTCATACCTTTTCCTTTTTGAGCTTCCAGTATCTGATGTAGCAGAAGAAATCATACTGTCCCCATCCTCAATGTCGTCTCTCCTAGCGAGCTCCTTCTTCTTTGCCTGAAAAAAAGAAGAAAAACCTGAAGTCAAACTCACTACTGAACATTTCCAGAACAATATTAAACATCAGAACAGATCAAATGCAACCACGGCTTTTGAGACTAAACCATCCTTAAAATATTTCCAGTGATTTATGTAATACAAGTTGGCTGACATAAAACAGCAGAATAATTCTTGACTGTCAGAAAAAATTTCGAGGAATCAATTTGAAAACAAGTCATTTCAGCCTGCAGCACTTGGCTGGAACACTTAGAGAAATTGGAAGTGTTTTAGCACCCTCCAATTACCTGCAAACCTTAAAAAAACCCACATTGTCAATTTTCTCCAGAAGAAAATACTACTGCAAATAAAAGTCTAGTTAAAAATTATTTTGGAAAAAACACTCGTTAGGGAAACAAATTCACATATGAGCTTCTATCTTTTGATTGTTCTACTAGACACACCTGCATAACCTGCTGCATTTTCAGCACTCTCTTATAGATGGCAGAATTGGGAACGTTGTAGCGCTTGGCATTTTCAAACATCAAATTCAGATCAGCCTCCAACTGATCTAAAGTTTCATATTCATGGTTCTTCAGTTTGGTTCTGCAAAAGAGAAACATCAATCAGATACTTCACAAGTTACACATTGCAAAACAGCTCTTTAACATCTTAACGACAAATCAACATCCAAAGAGCTCTCATTACAGGAATGTCTTTCCTTTTTCTGATGCTGCAGTAACATGTTCCAATTGTAACCGTATTAGGTAAACATATCTCCTTTTAAATGATAATTTTAATAATCCTGAAAGCTGCCCTCTTGAAAGTTGTCAGACTGAAGTCCTGTTTCTGTACTCAGATGAGATGTGGTACAGAAGAGGCAGAAACACAACCTGCTGTTGTCACTCTAGTACACCTCAGGGTGCTGAAGTGGGTACGACATCAACACGACAGGTTGGCTCTGCACAGCCACGAATGCTGCCCCCCCTACACATCAATCCCACCCATCCTGGGTGAGAACCAGAAGTGCCTAACACCTCTCATGTTAACCCCCTCCAATTTTTGCCTTTTCTTAAAAGCACCTGGCTCTGATGCTACCCGCTTCACATGAAAACAGTTAGTAAAGGACAAAACGAAAAGAGAGTTATTCTTCATATGCTGAACAGATGAATCAGTGCACTAAGTTTGCCAATAACTTAATGTGTTTTCTCATATTTCCCTGCACAAGTGGTGAAATCTCTGGCCAACTTTTTCAAAACTTCCAACACCTCATTAAGCTCAACCGAAAAGAGTCATCTGCAACAACAAAACCCAAACCCCATCACAACTGCAAAACACAGTCATCCTCTTCACATCTCCTTCCTCACCTGCTTGCCTGTCACATCCACTATTGTGCTCCACCTTTTCACCTGTTCAGCACCTTTCCACCCAGTTTGGCTTCTACAGCACCTATGTAAACATGACCCTGCCTGATGGAGCATAAACACCACCAGAAAGTAAATTTAATATAGTATCTTTAGGCCCCAAACCTTACCTGCCAACGTGACTACACAGCTGAACCAGCGAATAACTTTTGTCAAACAGGACTCTTCACTCGGTCAGCCAAGGGTAAAGAAGTCATGGTTGGATTAAACATGGCACAGAGATAAAACTGCTACAAAAACTAGTGAGAAGCGCCCATGTTGTCTACAAAGCTGTTGTGATGTGGGAAAAATCCAACTAGCCACATGTTGCTAGGACAACAGCTAGGACAACATGCTAGCTAGGACAGCAGCTGGATGGGCCTTACTGGAAAGCAGCATGTTACTTTCTCATTTCTTTCAGAGCTGAAGAACTAGTGTGTCCTCACTGACTATGAGAAAAAGCAAAAAACAATTTTGGACAAATGTCCTAAGTGTAAAATGTGAAGAAAACAGCTTCTGCTGTTCTCATTTAAAATGACCGTTTTAAGTTCATGTATCTTTTTTAAGACTGTAAGATATCAGTATCTTGCAAACCTTTATGAGTTTTTTAAGATTATTTTTAATGTTTCCAACTGAAGCAACAGGCAATCAAAGTTTTCCTGTCAGCTTCACTCCCTCTGCAATTCCAAATAAAAAGGAGAGCTAACAACATATTTTTCCTTAGATTAGTAAAAAACCCAAATAATAACAAAAAACCCCAAACAAACACACAGTCTTCCAAACAAAAGAATTTGGGTAGCAGTGAAATTGCCACGATATTAGCTTCCATTTCTACCTTGTAAAATGACAGCAACAATTACTTGCCTATGTTAAGGAGTATATGACTGCTATAAACAAAGTCAAAAACAAAATAAGAAGCCCATTAAATTCAGGATTATTTTGCCCTAAACCATTAATATATGATGCATAATGAGCTCAGAAATACTGAGGATGTCAACACTGAGTCTATTTCGTGCTCTTGCCACTGTCTGGTAACAAACACTGTAGGCGATCTTACATCTCCCTCAGCTAATCTGGAAGCAAAATCTATAGACTAAAATGTATGTAATTAATTCTTGTATCTTCAGAAAAGTATTGTCAAGCCATTACAGGACTTCAGCACACAAACACTTGTTGATGTTACAAAAGCTAATACATCATTAAGAGAATACTCAAAAAAGCATAGAATAGAAAAGCTTAAAAAAAATCAACTAGTAGTTTATCAAAAGCATCAAAAGTGACCTTTAATTTTTTTCAAAGCTCATTTAAAAACATTCTAATTTGTCACCCAGGGTAATTAAGTGTGTAAACAAGCAGCAACTTCCTTGCTTACTGATGCTATTACAGATGTTTATAGACTAGGTTCAAACTTTCAAAGAATTAATAGAAAATAAAAACAATGTCTAAAGGCAATTCTGCATCTTAGAAAAAGGCACCCAAGTCTAAGGTACCCAAGAACATTAAAAGATTCAAAAAGCAAGTCCTGTGTAGGAATCATTTCAGGAGCAGCACTGAGAAGGGCCAACCAACAGACTTTTTTCACCCTTTGGATGTAGGCCGCATCAGCATAATCTGTTTGCAAGTGACAACCCATTGACAAAGTTGCTGAATTTGGCTGCAACTAAGGATGTAATAAAGTGAAGGCTACCACGCCTGCCTCAGATTTGAATATTAAATACTTCAGACAAACGTCTAAAATGTCTCTGTGCCTTTTTACTGACAAAGACAACTGCTGGAGGGCAAGCACTCGTGTTTCAGAAATCATAACCACCAAGCTTGGATACAGTCCTCTGAAGGTAAGAGGATGAACTGCAGAGCAGACAAGTAAAGCAAGTGTGAATGCAACTTTCCTGCTTTTCAGCTCTCAAATTTGCTTAAATATTAGTACATGTAGCTTATAAACATTCCTGTGCAAGTCTGATATGTTTGCTTTCTTCCAGAGAACTAAAACAAGCTTTGAGAGACTGGACAGCAGAAAGAATAAAAACTGTAAATGTTTCTAGTCTTCCAATTAATTTAACAAATTAGAATCACAAAACTGCAAGTTCATAATTTGATTTCTCCTGCATGAGGTCTGGGTTCAGCTTTCTGAAAGAGTAACCAAACGGCTACATCTAAATTGAAGTATCACTTTTTCAACTGAAATTGCTCTTCCCTACTATCACACTGTGTTACTGCTCTTTACTTGGAGTTGTTCTGCACACAACTTAAAACTGCATTAATGTCACATATAGGGCGAAGAAGAAAGCAGCAATGCCCTGAGATGACACTGACAATCTAGGATTACACTGACTAAAAAAATCAACATCAAGGACTATCCTCCTGAGACGCCAACAGACAGCTCTATATCCTTATCATGTGTTAAGTTCAGAATATATGAAGCAACAGTGTGAGCATGATATCATAAATCAAATTTACTTATCAGTAACGTATCTTGATCCTGCTCGAACAAATGTTTAGGTGCCAGTTTTACCAAACTGGCAAAGGGGGAATTTGTCATATCCTCTGAAGCAAAACAAGTTCAAAGCGAGCTGCAGGCAAAACAAGTAAAGCAAGTGTTCTCTAGGGAATACATCCTGCCTGAAACAATGCCCTTTTTACAAAAAGAGAATTCTAAATTGGTTCTGTATGATTTCATGATACGGTAAAAGAAACTGATGACTCTTCACGTCAGTAGATCCCAAGCCACTTGACACTAACAAATCTGGGATTTGCTTTACCTCTCCTCCCAGAGGCAGAGGTAGCTCATGCACAGCCCAGAACACCACAACCACATGCCTCATCTAAAAATACACCCCTGACTCCGCACAGCCCTGGTCACAGCCACATCAGCTTCATCTCTGTGTATTTAGACAGTGACCTACACTCATGACAATGCAGCAGTCTAACCCTGAAGAACCAACAAGCAGAAAAAACATAGGAAGTTGCCATTAGTCTTAAATCTACCATTCTATGTGCACTGATTCTCCGCTCTCTTGTAACCCTGTAGAAACAAAATGTTTCAGCTGATGGAGAAGGTGAAGGCCCCAGGAGCTTAAAAGCAAAGCAAAGCTGCTTAATTAAATCTTGCTCCTTCAAATCTTAACCTAGAGCTGGAAGACAAAAGAAAACAAAAGAAGGATGAGCTATCACCCAAATTATCTTACCAAGAAACAAAACCTTGCTTCTATCAGCTTTTGTTTATCCAAGTAAGCAAGGTGCAGCCCATCTGATTGTAAGCAAACAACCTACATTCAGAGATGAACTCATGAAAGCTCTGATAACATAAGTAAAAACTGAGACTTAGCCCACATGGTTTGGAAAGACAGACAACTTCCAGCCACACGTATGAACAATGAAAAATGCACTGGCAGAGAAGTAATCCCGGTCTAGTCTGCAAGTAACCTCCTACCTCTTCAATGCACCTGCTGTCAGCAAACAATGGGATGATAATCAAGAAGGTTATTCACAGAAGCATTCCGAACAGATTTAATTCTACTCAAACTCAGCAGAACTCAAGTATTTTGCATTTCTGAAATTATAGCATGAAATGCAGCTTCACAATAAATTAAAAAAAAAAAAAAAGTCTTGCTGATCTTGGAAGAAAAGACTTATATAAACATGAATTTATTTTGCAAAGCGAGGCTAAAACTAACCCAATCCATGGTTCTATTCAACAGAACTCACTGCCAACATAATACAAATTGAACTTCAACTTTATACACCAGAAACCTAGAGAAATTTCTATGAAATGATTGATGGTGATACAATTGTACCCAAAAGCAAGAGTTAAATTTACAAGAATATCCTTCTAAATGTAATGACCTTTGCAGAATGAGAAAAAAACTAGTCTAAAAGGTAGGTTACAGTTTCGTAAGGCCACTAAGTCCCAAGCAACACTGGCATAACATATAATTTGGTCAAAATCAGAACAGTAATTGAAAAAACATAGTACGCTGGCACTCAACTCCCTGAAAGGTCTACTGGAAACTCATCTGTCATTCCATGTACAACATTTGAAAAAAGATACTCTCGCCATATAACCAAAAGATCCATCTTATTAGTCAGACTCCATGTCTAAAAAAACTCCAAGGAAAAAATTATTCAAACACATGTAAATTCTCTTGGCTGAAATTGTGAAGTCCAGAGGCTACCCCAGCTTCTTTGGGGAAAAAAACACTGTATCACAGAATGCATGCAATAAAGGCATTTGACAAATGAAACAATTCTTTTATAAAATATGTCCAGAACCTTGTTTACTTGAACCTGTGATTTCATAAAGATCATACATATAATATGCACTGAAAGTACTTCCTAAGGAAGGAAAATTGCTTAGACCTACAGAACGTTTTAAAATCATATAACATTCAACAAATATTAAATTATATTAAGTGAAAAAAATGAATGACAGAACTACTAAATCTCAGATAAAGTGAAAATCTGCAAGGTATTCTAAATATTACAGACATAATGTTCCCTACAATGAATATTTTCCCATTCATAAATTAAGCAAACTGTAACACAGTGACTTAATATTTTTCCAAAGTCAATGTAATAATGAAATATTAATGAACTTAATTTGTATTGGGCTTAAGCTGTTACCTAACAACAACAACAAAAAAAAAAGTTCTCAATAATCTATTCAGGCTTTAACTGAGACAGCAGTCTCAATTATTCTAAGTTCCTCTCCTTTATTTGCCATTTTACTAGTAGTAATTAAATTATAAGGCAAAATATGCTTTACCAGTTCATATTTTCTGTAAATTCAACTCAAGTAATGAATAATTAATCCACAGGCAACAAGAGCCAGCACAAATTTCACAGTTTCAGGAGAATCCCCACACACCCCAGTGCAGTGAAATGTAACATTTAAATTCTGTCTCACAGACAATTGTTCTATAGGATGCAGGTTCACAAGAAAAATGAGTTCAAATCCTCAAATAGCAGACAACACACAAAACCATCCATGTTTTATTCTAGATCCACACACTTATAAACCTCAACTACAACCCCAGCTTCCTGGAGCTCAAGACAGTGGTGTGTGCCAATAAAGATACGGATTTCGGTGCCTGCACACACCCATCAGCCTCACGTGTGTGTGATGAGGGAACTGCAGCCAGGGAATTCCCTGGAGCGTGTCCTGCCTCTGGCGCAGAAAAGCCTGAGCCACTGGCCTTAGTGTTCACACTTACCAATGCTGTAAAATCTACTAGGGAACACAGTTCTTGCAAGCACTGATGTACCGTGTGTACATATGATGAATGACTTTCATCAGCAACATTAAGTTTCCAAAATAACCTCCACACCACACACTTTTACTAAATCTGAAAGTCACAGCCTTCACCACAGTGGTGTGCCTTTCTATTGAAATAGGATATTCTTATTCTACAGCTCTGAGTTTTGTTCTGTTTGAGGCAAGGGAGTCTCATCCGTGTGTGCACGAGCACCCGGTGGGAGGGAATGATGAGAGAGCCAGACTCACCTCAGTTGTGCCTACTGTCAGGGCAAGAGGTAACGGGAATCAATTGAAACACATAGAATTTCATCTGAACACAAGAAAAGGAAGAAAAAAAATAAACTAAAAATTTAATTTTTACTGTCAGAGTGGTCAAACACCGGTACTGGTTTCACAGGGAGGCTGTGGAGTCTCCATCTGTGGAGATATTCCAAAACCCAACTGAATATAATCCTGTGCAACTGGTCCTGGATGACCCTGCTATAGCCAGGGGCTGGACTGGATCATGTTCCTTCCAGCCACTGCTACTCTGTGATTCTGTAAAGAGCACTCAGGAGGAAACTAGCAGAAAACTCAAGCCATCAGCAGGATTACTTCCCAGTTTGGGATCAGTACTCAGCTCAAATGACTGAGGTCAAATGTTCATAAAGTGACTGAGAGGCTGGGACAGGTACAACGTACATCTCAAAACCAAAACACACTTGTACTCTCCCTCTAGACATCACATATTATTTTGTGAAGGGTTTTCTGCATTTAACACACACACACAAACTCCTGAAACATATGACTAGCTATAAAGTTTGCCACAGCCACACAGTTTTCACTTCATTCTGGCAGGATGGTCTAGGCAGCCAGATCCCAAAGTGAAACAGGTATGAGACAGGAATGTTTTATTCTAACACCTTCAGCTCTTCACTGGGACAATTAATGTTTCTGTCCCTTTCTGTGACAGAAGATACACTCTTTGTATGTGCATCTCAAAAAAAAACCTCCAAACCACAAAAGACAAAAAAAACCCACCGCCACCATCAAAAAAAAAACCAAAAAAACAACACCAAAAAATCTCTACCCCTAATAAGCGGCAATTTTGAGTAGCTAAAGACATATTTATATTATCATTAAAACTGTGTTACCTTCAGTTCTCCCTACAGCACATCAATAAGTAAACATACACACGACTTCAAGGCTTTTTGGGCATAGCAAAAAGTGAAGATTGTGGTAATTTAAAGAAGAGTTGAATTTCAGAATTTGCTAAAAGAAATCGGACTATTATAAATACTGTATTTTAACTTTTGAGCTACAAACACTATTTCTAAAAAGACCATCTATTTTCTAAACTCTCAACCAATAACTGATTTTTTTTCTACAGTTCTTTGTACATGCATGCTATTTCTGTACTGCTCACACAGCCACATAAAACCTGCCTACACTGTAAGGAAAGCAGAAATTCAGCTTTATTTATCACTCGCCCTATAATTGATATAAAGTGTATTTTTAATGGAAGGGCTCTCCCAGTTAAATCTGTTTATACACAATTTGAGCCAATACTCTTTGGTACATTCAGACAAAAAGCTCCCTGGCAACTGTCATTGATTATTCTCAATTTCACCTTCTTTCCCCCCCCCCC
>VXBW01006991.1:217889-238530 GCA_013400375.1 Thinocorus orbignyianus
CCCATCAAGTACATTCTGTGCTTCATTCAAGACAAGCCACTTCCTTTGCCAAGCCAGCAGCTGTACTAAGACATAAGAAAAAATGCGTTAAAGACACTGATGGATAGATAACCAGTGCAGCAGCTCCATACTTGTTTCCCACCACATGCAAAACGCTGTCTGACAAATTAAGAAAGAAAAAAAATCCAAACCCCACCTTTATTCCTTTCTGATTTAACAAAGACACTGCTTATTTGACAATTACACCAAGCCTAGCAGATCATACTATGGCGTAACTGAAATGTACAGATCTATGTATTAGAGTGGATTACAAACATGTGAACAATGTTAGGGTCCAGTCTTCACTCTGTGAAGCTGGAGGATCAGCATCCTGCTGTGGAGCTCAGGTTGGGGGCTGGAGCCCCATGGGCCACCGGGCAGGAGGCCAGGGCCAGGGCCACCTGAGGCTTAGCACTGCTATTAAAGTTCATTAATGCACTTAGGACCTGGACAGATATCCATCATTTTACCTTATCTTGGAAGACTATTATTTTACTCAGGTTTTCAATCCATCATCTGTGCTATGCCAGTTGATGAAGCTTTCAGCGCACAGATTTATAAATGGTGTACTGCTTTGCTACTTCAGTCCAGATTAGCTACCTTATGAATGAAAGTAACTATTCTCCACAGTTCTGCTGTGACCTAGACAAAAACCAATGGAATTGCAACTATCTTTTTACAGTTCACATTGCTAAAGACTATTAATTTTAAAACCACGGCAGTAAGAGGTAACCAAGCCATTAGGGTCAAGGGAAAACAATGGGGGTTTCTGCAGAAGCTTTCGTCTCCACTGCTCACCCAGCCTCCAGAATTACTGATATGGCAACCTTTCAGGCACATTACAAATGAAACTTCATGGAAAATAGACCCAGCGGCAGCCATCTATAAAAGATGATCCAAAGACTGATACAGACTGAGTTGAAACAAGAAGTAACCAAATCTAGAGGAAAGACAGTACATACTGCATTAGGTATTGACACCTTGACCACAAGACTGGACTCTAGAAACAAAAGAAATCCTTGAATAGTTTCCCACCAGACGTAGCTTGTGTTCTGTTTTCTTACCTGATCTGCTGCAACGAAATAGGTGTTTTAATTTGCTGATAATAATCAGGATATTTTTTCTTGGAGGGCAAGTGGAAAAAGGGTTCAGATATGAGCTGGCCCTGATTATTTCGGCAACTTCTAACTGTATCATAAAGCTGATAAAGAGGATTAGAAGTGTCCATGAAGGAAGTTATGCTCTCCGCTTCAGATTCTCCCTCCTCATAACGAGCAGCAGCTGCAGAGAGAGAGAGGAAAAACGGGAAACTCAGCAGGACAACTCAGAGTGGGGTTTTTGTTGACTTTTCAAATGAACAAAGATCTAAACCAGCCAAAAAAGCAGCACCTCAACAGAGGCTGTTAGGTCACTCTGTGGCAGATTCACACCTCTGAAAACTTTTCATATATGAAACTACATAACACAGTACAACCACACGCTACCTCTACAAGAGCTACGTCCTTATCTACCCAGCAAACCATTAATACTAATATTTGTGCCAAATACTGAACTACTGCTGCTCTGCTATCTGAAAAAAGCTCAGTACAAGAATACAAACTGACAAACCACATCTGAAATTGTCAAAGGTGCCTACCCAGTTAGGCAAAATGGCCAAATTAAAAATTAATTATTGCATATATATATGAAAGATTACTTTAGACCATATTAATCACAGTTCAATTCAAAAATTGTGAAGTTTAGCAGAAAAAAATGATGCTAAAGCCTGAAGGTGCACCTCTAATGTGTGCAGCAAAATGAAGAAGAAATAAATATTTTGGAATTATTATATAATTAGCTTAAAGATTTCATCATAAAGTATTTACAGTTAAATTATTCACCCTTTTTCCCCTCTTATGATTTAAGGTTTGAAGGAAAGCTTGGCAGATGACACAGTGGGTAATTCAGTTACACAACAGACAGTTCTCTAGCACTCATGCCAAGTTTCCAGCTGGCATTTTCCTTATTGCTCTGTGGAGGCTGGCAACATTTCAAGCTTTCTATCCAAGTTCAGTAAAGACATATTTAAATGATGACAAAGCCAGGGGACAATCTGACTTCATAACAATATAGTACTATCATTTCTCCTCTGCAGCCTGACATTGCAGATGATGTATGGGTACTACCAGACAAGCTGGATGCAAGCTAAAACACAAGCAGACCTCAGTAAATATGCAAACACATAACGAAGATGTTCATTAACGACTCGGGGAAGAGTCAAAATGATCCTCATTAGGTATCTGTATGCCAATCAGCATAACTTAGTGGCCAAGCACCTACTGCACAGTAACCAGCAAAGCAGCAGCCAGACAGAGTAACTCAGGCAGAAACCAAAGATGGGAGGTAGCACTATGTTTTCCTGGACCTAACACATCAACCTGAACATGGAAATCAAGACTAACAGCTAAGAGAGTGCTATCAGGTAAAGCGAGTTCCCAAAATAAGATTGTGCAGCAAAATGCAGTCTTGTCTAACTCAAACAGTCCAGTTCTGAGCGCTCCATCAAAAAGTAAAAAACAGAACAGAAAAAGCAGAACTTGTTTTTATGAAAGAGAAAAAATAAGAAACTAATCAAGTATATATTGCTGTTCGCTGAAATGCCACAGCCAGCAACAGAGCAGTTCAATACCCTAAATAAGAAAAGTACTTCCTTTGTATTAAAAGTAGAAAACAAGACATCCCCTTAAAAAAAAAAATAGCTAAGAGGCACTGAAATGAAAAGTGTTTACATAATATTGTAATACAGCTATAAACATTTTCATTATGATGTGTATTTTCTTTAAAAGTGATGTATCAAACTGCATATTCTGACAACATTCAGAAAATGACAGTGTTTTAACATGAAACCTGTTATCTTAAGAACTGAAGAACATATTATTCAGATCAGAAAACAGAAAAATCTGTATTTTGTTGTGGAATATACAGTCTAATGTGAGACTGTAGATTCTTTAATATGCAGTAGCACCAGGTCCCATGTCCCCACCATGCACACAATGGCAATGGAGAGTCACAGCCAGTTAATCCCCTTTTGTACAGCTGTTACCACAACTACAGTCAGCAGATAGAGAAAAAAAACAAACACAGTAAACCATAACCACAATATATATGCTGTTCAATAGTCCCAAACAAAATGTTGTTCCTGCTGTTCATTCCACACCACAGGGCCTGGGACCACAGTCCACAGAGATCTGGGACTCTCTAGCCTGGAGAAGAGAAGGCTGACGGGACACCTTATTAATGCTCACAAGTGTCTGAAGGGTGGGTTGAAAGAGGATGGAGCCAGACTCTTTTCAGTGGTTCCCAGTGACAGGACAAGGGGCTGGAACATGGGAATTTTCTTTCAAATATGAGGAGAAACTTCTTTATGGTGAGGGTGACAGAGTCCTGGAACAGGCTGCCCAGGGGGGGTGTGGAGTTCCCCTTCTCTGGAGACCTTCAAGCTCTGCCTGGATGCAGTCCTGAGTGATGTGCTCTGGCAGTCCTGTTTTAGCAGGGGAGTTGGACTGGATGATCTCTAGAGGTCCCTTCCAACTCTGACAATTCCATGGTTCCTTGACTCTTTCCTACTGAAGGGTTAACTTCATAATGGAGTGCTGTTACAACTGGAACTGAGCTTTACCATCAGATATAAACTCATATATCATATACATGTATCCTTTCTCAATGACGAGGCAGAAAAAGAGCAGAGAGAGAAGCTTTACAGATGTATAGCAAGGTGCAAGGGAGCTGCAGAAGCTGCTCATGCCCTCCTACATTTGAGCTGGAAATCTACAAGCTCCATCACACCATGACACCCTCTGAAACTGTGAGGATAAACTCCAGATATTGCTCATTCCTTAGGCAACTGCCATAATCAAAGCTCATAAAGATCTAGTTCTCTGTATTGAGAAGGAGAAAGTTCCCTTCATGTTCAGTCATGCAGTCTAGTTCTCATTTATTTCAACAAGCGTTAGAGGAAGGAAAAAGGATGAGATACCAAAGCAACTAATAAGACCACCTGACTTAAATAAAAATCCTTTTCCTCTGGAGACTGAAAGCATAGAGACACTCAAGTAGTACATTGGAGGGACAGAAAATCTTACTGAGAGCTGCCAAAAAAAATTGACACCAACTCTTAGGTGAATGCAGTGAAGAAAGGAGAGAGCTTCAACAGCAGCAAGGCAAAGATCTCAGATGTGTAAGAAAGGCCCCACAAAAATTACAACAATATTCATAGTACAGGTGGCACCTGAAAGTAGTTGTATCACTTTAAGAATTCAAAATCACATAAAGCCATAAAAAGCTCTGTGGTTCTACACAAGCACAATTTGCAAAAATAGCAACTAAGAATCACACTGAACCAATCTAATAAATACTCCTCACACCTCCCAGAAAGCAGCTGCTGCAAAGCAATAACTGCACTCCGGGCTAACCAGGAATAAAAATGCTTCTGACTGCAGCAAGACCTAAAATGATCCAAAAAATTCTACATCATGCCCCTCCAATGGAAAATGGTGGCGAATACAATTCAACTACCAGGTGTGAAATAAACAACCAAACACTACATATTGAAGAGATGCATCATTTCACATCAATGCAGAAATAATGTAAACAACAAAAAAAACTCCAACAGTATATGTACAAAACCAGTTTGGAAACCTGGTCTGAGATGAATGCAAGCAAATTACTATCCAGACAGGCTGACTTAAAAGACAAGCTATAATAATATATCACCAACATTGAAACATCTGATATTATGTATATACTACAGCACATATGCTTATAGTATAATGCTAAAGCATGCTTATTCTGTAACTAAGGATGCTGTATGAAGGCATGGCTTTTTATGTGCTTCTGTTTCAACATAAACCTTCATGCAAGATCTCATGACCGTTAAGGCCAGACCAGATATTTCTAAATTCAGTTCTAACACTTATCTGTCCTTATACCTCAAGATTATCTTCACCTTAAAAAAAAATAAAACCTGCCAGGTTTTATCAGAAGACCCAATGGTACCAAGTATGAGAAAACCAGCATGAGTGAGACTTCTCTCGAACAATTGCAGCACTGTAAATCATTTCTACTGCAAGAAACACCCAGTGTCTTCTCCGCTGTCTTCTTTTCTGTTTCATATTAGAAGGAACAAAAACAAGCAATAGTTTCCTAAAGATTGGGTAAGTGTACTTGGAAACACACATGATAAATTCAAACCACACGAGCAAGTCTGGCCTACCCTGTCTCACCAGCTGTGCATCTGTAAGTTCGTATTTAGAGCAAAGAGGGATTGGATGTAACGACTGGATGTGCTGAGCTTGGAAACAATGCAAAATATTTTTTAAATAAAGACATTTGAATGTATCAGGAGCTCTACAGTTTTGCTTATTCCAAACATTTTCACTAAAGAAAATTAATAGAGAAACTGTATTTCAGTTCCTACCAGCCAAAGCTGCATCCTCATCACTTTCCGATCCATACTGCAACGCCATGGTTATTGCTGATAAACGATCCCCTTGGGCTGACCTTTTGTTACTATAAAAGAGAAAAATGTAAAAAAATGTGCAAAATTTAAAAAATAAAGGGGGTTGATGTTAAACATTAACTGTCAGGCAGAGTGTGCAAGTAAATACATGAAGCTGTTGACAGTTGCCTACATTATCAGGAACACTGACACAACTATGCAAGGAAAGACTGGAGCCCTTAACAAGGGAAACCGTTAACAACCCTCTATTTTAAGAGGCAGTCCATCAAACTGGAAAACTGAACATGCAGTCAGAAAGCTACAGCTCAAGCTAGCTATTTTCTGTTCTATTTGGAATAACCCAGTTTCTTAATTATAGGGAAAGAAAAAGGAATAATAACAAATTCCTCCCAATGAATAAACTTGTTATTTGATCTTGTTTTACCGGTACTTGTCTACAAGAAGGAATTCAGCCTGCTGTGAGGTATATGTGCTATCATAGAATCATAGAATGGTTAGAGTTGGAAGGGACCTTAAAGATCATCAAGTTCCAACCCCCCTGCCATGGGCAGGGACACCTCCCTCCAGAGCAGGTTGCTTCCATTCCCCAATCCCCACCTTGGGCATTGTCAGCACACAGAACGTCCGTACATGAAGCAGCTTCCTCTGTCTTCTAGGTGGAATAAATCAGTGTCTGTGCTGGCTATGGTCCCTCATCTCTCTTCCTCCCTTGTGTACCAAACCTGGGGCACAGCATTTCATACCTACACTTGTAGACTATGCCTGACAATCTCTGGTTTTGGACTAGGTCACCTCTTTAGGCACCTCCAGCAATGAGCTCAGCCTTGCCCTGAGTGAGCAAAGCAAAGACCGGGAAAAAGCAGATGGATTGCTTAAAATGACACCAACTCTAAACAAAGGCTCAATCCCTTAAAGACCCGTGTAGCTGCTGTGTCCAACCATGGTTTCAGAGTATACACCCAGGGAATTAGCCAGGAATAGTAGAGTTTTGAGACAGTAACCCAGAGACTACAGACACGAGACCTCTGCTAGGTACCAAAATTCTCAACAGGAAAAACCCAGAAAGCCTCCAGTAATCCAGTCTACTCAGCAAGTTCACCATAAATGCATCCCAAATGCAATATTTTTTTTACAGGCTTCATCGCTTTCCACCATCCATCTCTTAATTATTTAGTCCTATTTATTATGATTTTTTAGTCTCCAAATATAATTTTTCTGTGCTTACAACATGTTTTTTTTTCACCTGCTTTATTTTGCAATGAAGTTTAACATATTGTTCTTCAGAACACTTCTGCATACAGTGTATTCCACGACAGGTGTTTCGAAATGCTAAATATAGAATCAAACATGGAAGAGTAATTATGGCAAAGTAACTTATTAAATCATACTTAATAGATATTTGATTGAAATATATCTGAATCTCAAAAGTATTCGAGTCAATATTGAAGGGCACTCTCAACTGAAAACCAAACCAAACCTCAAAATTTCACGATTTCCATATGACAAGGACCCAGCTTTTGCTCCCAGACCACAATTTACTTACCGATAATATTTGTTAGAAGAATTTCTCTCATCACCAACACTGCCTTTACCCTGTGAGGAAGGACCTGTCAGCTTGGAAGCAGTCAAATTTGATGGTGTCCTTAACGCAGAAGAGACAAGCCAAGGAAGGGGGAAAAAAAGAGGCCCACCTTAGACCCAAGAAAAAGATGCAGCAAGGATAAAGCTTTTTACAGAATACTTTGAAGGATCAGTCAAAAAGCTTCAGAGATAGATATAAAAATGTTTTCAAGATAAAAGTAAAGTAATATTAAGACACATTTAGAGCCCCAGCATTAATACAAATTTGGTTTATAATGTCAGAGAAAGGCAACATTTAGATTTAGGATTAAAAAAAACGCTACACGCAGCTCAGCCTACAACAGCGGTGAAAGCAGCCAACAAAATGTTCCTTAGCATCCAGACAAAGCTAATCATAGTGATCCCATGTTTTATCAATACTTAACAAAATCAGTGTCAAGTCGCTTGACAGTGCATATTGTCAAGCAACTTTGCCATTTTATTTAAGGGAAGACAGTTAAATGCACCAACAAAGAGCAATTTAGTATGACAAAGGATACAATGAACTCTGCAATACACAAGCATGACTTTTAACACAGAGGCAACTTGTCTGTGGAACTTGGGTTAGTAGCATTATGATGAATTTGAGCCTGATCCATCAATGACAAAGAAAAACAGGTGTAAATTCAGAAGAAAAATGTAGTAAGTCAACTTTAAGTGAACTTATGGGGTTATTTACCAAAACCAGCAACAGGTAAAGGAGATCTTCCCCCTTTGAGACAATTAAGCAGTTGGGACTTTAAATAAAAAATACTGATTCTTTGATGCAGATTCAGCAGAAAGAAACAAAAAATGAATGATGGTTTGACAAAAAAAGCAAGCAGTGAAATGCAGAACAGCAGGTGAAAGGTTTGGTTTTCACGATACTTTTTTCTCACCACAAATTTTTTCTGCATTCAGCCCCATATTATTGTAACCTGCTTCAGGTATTACACTTTTTTGGGGTTTTTTTGCCAAGTTAGAGAAACAATGGAGGGAGCTGTCAATTATTCTGACATTTAGATCAGGATTTGCGGGTCTATTGAGAGCACAGAACATAAGAGAACATCTAGAATAAGGTAGCTGAGAAGTGGAAATGGGTTGGCAGTGCAAGAGAGGAATTCAACTAACAAATATCAGTGTGATTTATCTGTCATCCCTTCTTAGGCAAACAGCTTTGTTTTGAAGAAAAACAGTTAAACCTCAAAATTAAACATGACACAGGTGTAACATCCTGAGCTTCATCAATGGCCAACACAGTAAGAAACACAAGAATCACAATTTAAATAGAAAACCTGTACACCTATATGTAAGTCTAGTTACTGAAAGCAAACACACGTGTACGTTCAGTGTCTGTGGAATCACGGTCATCTGGCACCACACATACTTTTAAGAAGGAAAATTCTTAAAAAACATGTATTTCTGCTTTTATATTTTTTATGCTCCAACGATGATTCATGGCAAGCACTGAGCAAATGAACTAGAAAAAACACTTAAGAGGCTGAATGTCTCAAAGCACCAAATCGTAAAAAACAATCAGGTAACTTCCATTTCTTTCACATGTAATAATCCTAGGCAATATTTTTAATACTGATACCATCTACACATTTTTCAGACAGAGTAATTTAAACTACCTTTCAGTAAAGTAAGGGATTGCTGGTGTTTTCAGTTGTACTGTACAAACGTTGGCAGGAAATGAGAGAAGTCATTTTCCAGCATCAAGTACCAGTAAACAGCTCAAATACACACCGAGAGTCCACCTTGTAAAGAGTTTGCCAGCTCCTTGCATGACTTGCAAGACATTGCTTTACTTTTTTGGATAAATTATATGGCTCACACGGGCAAATAATATCTAAACCTACTTTTGAGTGTTACTCATAAGTAGGAAGTTTATACAAGTAGTAATTTAATTGCATTTCAGATAAGAAACACCTAAAATGACTGCATTGCTTCTCTGTACACTATGGATTTTCACAGGAAGAAAGTGCTGTTTCCTAGATAAAATCATGCCATGAAACAAATAGAGCTATGAGTGTGTTTTATACTTCCTGTTCCAAGACCAAATCTATGCCCCACTAATTAGTAAGTCCAGAGTTTCAGTGTCCTGTGTGTCTTTTTGTAGCTAGAAACTGGGTTTTCAAACAAGAGTTTATATAAACTGGATTTCCCTCTAAATATCTTTTGCATGACATCTGTTTCTGCCACTACCTAATTAACTGTGAGCTCTTATGTTTCAGGTCTTAACGAGGTTAACAAGGTTCAAGAATATCCAGCATTTTCCATATAGTAAGCACAAAAAAGCACCTTGTTCCTCACTTTTATTAACTTACAACACATGTGGCAGAAGTTGGCCACAGCTTAAGCTATAAAAGGTTCACTGGCACTGTTTTTCATAATCAAGTACATCACTGAAATATTTTAACACATAAGTATTTCAATAAAAAGTTTCCTTCAAAAAATTATTGTACAATTTGTCAGTTTTAAAACAGCAATAAACTAAGTTTTCAAACAATCACTTCCCACTGAATCCTCCACAGCAAAATTAAGGGAACATCTGTAGAGATTTTTATATGAGATTATGAAGAGAACACTACTTGCAGTACCTGATTCGGAGACTTGACTTGGCCAACTCACTGTGTTCAATTTCAGCCTTTTTCATATTAAATATTTTTTTAATCGCATTTGCATCCTGTCAATTAAAAGAATTTTTTTGTTTAATAATTAAATTGAAGGTTAGAGTCAGGTATATCCATCTATTTAAAAATCTAAAACAAAAATGAAGGGGTTTTCACACTTATATGGAGATAAAGCCATTTTGCATGAGAAACGACGCATAGAACAAAGTCTGCCTGAAGTACATCCACAGTGGCCTGTAAAAACTGAATAGGACTGCTGAGTAGCTTCAATCTTGTTTTTTGTCATAACCTTTAAAAAAATAATCTACAATCTGCAAATATACATGAATACCACTTTGAATTAAATAGGCAAATGAGCGTATGTGCCTTCGCAATCAAGAAGCTACCACCGTTACTGAGTTTTACAATGCTTGCTTGCTCTCATTCTACACCCCTGGACTCCATACTCAGAGGAACAGTTCACAAAACAGAGGTCACAAGTTTTGAGTGAGGTTACAAATGTGAATAATGTCACTGGGAACTGAAACTACCATCCAAAGAGAAGTGTAATTGGAAAAGTCTAAGAGCCACTTACATAATGGTGCTAAATATATACAAGGTCTCCGACTACAAAGACCTTAACATCTGGGCACACGAAGGAATAATTTCCCACTGAAATTCTTCCACTTTCAGAGAAAGAGCAACGTGATCATTTGTACACAAATGTTGGTCAACTAAGTATGAAAAAGACAGGAGGTGTAATTTGGTCACAAAAATATGGCTAAAAGGAAGAGAATCTTCCAAAGCACGGGAAAGAATGCATGACTCTGGTTTTGAAGCTTATGATGAAAACCATAACCAGTCCCTGCAACCTGGAAAGGGAAAACAGCTGAGCGACACCTGGAACCTGTAGTGTCAGCTATTTCAACTTAAATCACACATTGAATGGGGAATCCTCCAACAAAGTCACATAACCCATACCCCGAGATAAAATTTAATTGGAGAAAATCATATACCTCAAGAAAAAAGAAATCACATACACCCCAATTATACTATAAACAATATTAAACAGGAAAAAGTCACTAATAGTTTTTGGGTTTTTTTTAATTGCAAACAGAGTCTTTAGGGCCTTACGCTAAAGATTCAATAGGGATCAACCAGCACAAAAAGTAATAAAGAAAAATCTGAACTCAAATCATACTATGAACAACTGAAACTAACCTTGAATACTTGTGATCCAGGCTCATTGTAGGTTTTGGCATTCTTTGCCAGAAGATCTATATCCTTGGCCATTGCATGAATGCTTTTATAAGTTCCATTCTATTAAAAAAAAAAAACCCAACCAAAACTGGTTAAGGTGAACTAAGTCAATACTGAAAAGTAAAGGGAATTCATGTAGAATGAAGGGAATATTTATATAAAAACAAGAATATATTTATAAAGAGGATGGGTAAGTATAAAAATTAAGAAACCTAAGTCCTTATAGAGCTTATGAATACTAAAAGATTGAAAAAACACTTAATACATTAGATTATCTTAATTTTGAAGGATTCTGACAAAATGTTATTTTACCTTTATTCTCTAGTTCAATTAGTCTATGTGCTACCCCTCACTATTATACAAAATGCTAGAATTACAGAACAGTATTTCAAATTACCAGAGAAGTAAGATGAAAAATGCAGCAGTACAAAACCACCTATTTATAGCACTAGAACAAAAGTAGGTGATGATAATGCACAATCAAGCTTCAATACTTCAATGTTTTACATTAGCAGTACTTGCCAAAGAACTGCTTTAAATGATCAAACGTCAAGGAACCCAAAATATTCAGGCTCAGTGCCAGCACAATACAGTTTACAATGCCTGATCTTCAACACAGCTACTTCTGCAGCATTAACCCAGGACAGAACATTAAATCAGCGCAGTGTTCAGATTTTTAAACAGTAGGGGAAAACCACATTGCCCTTCTTACTGCCATCAACTTTGGCTTCTAAGAATTTTAGAAGGCTCACTGTTAAACAGGTCAATGCTCTGACACATTAACATGCTCATACTGTACCTGTATCCTTTGGGCAATAGTTTTAAGATCTATGGGCTCCTTTATTATTGCATAATAATCTGGATATTGCTGGAAAACAAAACCAAAAAAAATATATATTACTATAAACAGTCAAAAAACTATTGTTCTAGTAGCTCATAAAATAAGTTACTAGATTAATCACAGATATGAACAGCATAAGTCTCATAAACACAGCACTAGTCTTCAGTTTGGGTGAGCCCGATCATAAGGCAAGGAATTATAATTCATCAATAAACTGACACAAAGAAAGAGCTCTGTCTGAAAGCCAAATATATCCTGATGTTCTTTAGAATATTTATTTTGCTGGTTTGATTTGTTATGCCACACCCCAAAACAAAATAGTAAAATCAAGACATATGTAAAACAATTAAAAACTCTGCACCAAAAAAACCCCAGTTGCCTAAACTGGCAAATCAGGGCAAACCCCAACGTGCAATGAAGGGCTGGGAACGAGTAGGTAGGAACAAAGAAGGGAGGGAAGTTCTAAAACCGGCTGGAGTTTGCCACTGATGAGATGAGACAGCAACAAAGAACTACATCCTGAGTGTGCCCATCACAGTGTATAACACCAGCTATAGAAATGTCCAGGTTTCCAACTTTGAACACAACCAATATTATTAAAATACTCACCACTTTAGAAGGAAGTTTCTGAAACAGTTCACTTATGAGGCGTCCTGATGGGTTTGTGGCAACAGCTACAGCTTCGAGAAGCTGTTCAAGAATTTCCTTCAGGTAACCTGGAGATGACTAATAAAAGAAATGAAATCAGAAGCAGTTTCAATAGCAGCCATAGGGAAGTGCTTTCAGGTTGCACCAAAATATATGAATTTACTTTCCAAAGACAGAAAAAATGAGCTATAAAACAGAGATGCAACTTTTGAAAACAAACTGTTGATCCATTTAGGCACCGCACCTGAGAAAACTAATTTCACATTTACACTGCAGACTGTCAGGCATATATTATGTATTAGAACAAACTCAACCGTCACCTGTAATGAAAATATGCATCCCAACATCACAAAAATTAAACAATCCCAAACTTCCTATCATCGTCTCTGACTTATAAAACACTCCAGGAACAGCTGCATCAACCCAATGGTACACACGCTGGAAAACGACACCATGAGACATGAAGCCTGCTTGCATCAAACCTCACCGTTGGCAGGATATCAAGCATGATGCTTTATCCATGGAGAAAACCTTATAACATTGTTTCCCAAGTGAAAGTGAAATCCACATGCAATGCTGCAAAACTGTTAACTAATAAACTTAATTTAACTACAAAAGGTTTGCTCTTTTCCCCATAGGGAGGTTAATCTCCCTCTTAGAGGCAGCTGACACACACTGCCGGGGCCTGCCCAGCTGCAGCTGACAGGCCCACACTTACTAATTCTGAGTTTGTGCCGTCGTGCCCATCCTCATCTTCATCTTCCTCCTCAGCATCACCCTTTTGAACGAATTCATTTTTTGTGCGCAAATACAACTCCCATAATTTGCAGGCAGCTTTATATTCAGGAGAATCAGGCTGCAGAAACAAACCAAACATTCTAGTCAAAACTCTGATCGTTCTTACCCAGAGGAAGTGTATACATTATTAGTTGAAAGGTATTAAATGCATTAAGTAAATAATAGAAAACCTGGGAAATTCCCACTTCAGTCATTCCTCAACAGAGATGTTAAGAATGGCAATAAGCACTAGAAAATACAACCTCTATCACTCCAAAGCATCTAAGTCTTTCAGAAAGCCTAGCAATAAAATTCCTTGGGTTGAGGCTTGGAGCAGCCTATTGGCTGAATGTGGAGAAATCATTAGGTAGCATAAAACTACCGATATTTAAAACAGACTAAGTATCAGTACGCCAGAAATGGGATTTAAACCAACACTGCTGCCATTGTGTGGCACCTGAAAATTAGTTTCTATGGAAGAAGAATGCCAATGAATGTGCCAGTGGCTCTGAAAACACTGCAATGGTTCACACTCAGCATTAACTGTGAAATTCCAAAGAACTTGACAATGTGCTACTGGGTACACACCAGTACACACTTTTTGGAAGAGCTAGAAGCATTAGTCAGCAAATTAAGTTTCACAAATACAGAGTTGGCAGAGGCAGACAAACATGTGTCTATTAACACTACTATTTAAGAACATTATCCAGAAAAATAGACTGTTTTTCCACTCTTATGTATTTTTCTTTCCCCTTCCATTGTCACTTAACCTCTATTTCAGGTATTCCTGCAGATATGCCACCTTACTACAGAGCATATTATGCTCTTCTTACCTCACTCTCTCAACCTCTGACAGCTCATAATACAAATGAGAAACCACTATGAGAACTATTCTTAAGCTTATCTTATTAGGTTTAAGCATTCTCAAGACATTAGGCCAGGTATTAATTATGAGAAACAGATTTAAATTGTGTTCTGCTCCACTACTCTGCTTCCTTCTATATTAATGCAAGATGCTCAAAAGGGCAAGACTTGAATCGAAATACCAACACCCCGAAGGTTTCCATTCTAATCTAGCACTGCAAATAATGCATCTGCTGCAATAAAGACCCTGACGATGAATCAGTCGTCCCTGTTTTATAAGCGTCGCTGGAACTGCGTGGGTAAGGTAAAAGATGAAAAAGAAGAGGTTGTGTGTGTGCCACACCTTCAGCTCACAACTCCACATTTCTCTGGAAATGTCAACAGCCCTTCCTCCCAGAACGATGGCTACCCGTTTCTCTTCTACACACAATATTTTTATGACACAGGCATAATTTTGAGTTCGTTATTCTGTAGGCAAAGGCAGCACACATTTTGTAAAGGCTTAATCATTCTTTCTTGCCACCAAGTCCTCTCCCTCATGTAGAAACCATGGAAAAGCCAACATTAAAGGGCGAGTGCTTTGCAAAACTTGAGGAGCACACAATCAGTTTGGAAATCTTTGTACTTTTTTTACTGTAACCAGAATGTGCAAACGTACTAATCCATAAATATGATTGTTTTACAAAAAGCTACACACACACACACATGCACAAATGTGAACAAAATAAATGTTGCTTTTCTGAATGTCACCTGGTTACACTGGTTGGGTTATTCAGAAAGAAGTCATGTGGATCATCTCCACAGTCAAAGACATTTAAAAGGTTTTAGATTTACTGTATCATCCCAGTCACTACATGCAGTTTCACTGGTTTATGTACTTAACAGAGCATTCCACTACACAAGATTAATCAAATTTTTTCCCACTTCCTTATGGCAACTGCAACAAAACCCATGCCCATCTACAATAAAACACATGTAGTTCAGGAGACTGGACACAGGGGTTGCACTTCTGATGAATTACATCACCTACACTCACAATCTATCACTGACCATGATGATCAATGTGCCTATTTTTCATATTATTAAGTGGTCTACGGACCAAAAAGATTCAACACTCCTACTGTACACTTGCTGTTTTTTATAAACTCTTACTTTTGGGGAAAAAAACCTATCTTTTCCTACTTTTAAAAGGTGTCAGAGCATGTTGTAAAATGGTAAGGCTCTGATAGAGAAATATTTTTCTCAGTTTACATCTCTGTTTCTGCTTTCTTGGAAAAACTACATGAAGACCCTCCCCACATTATTCTATAGTTTTCAACAGAAAAGCTGCTGTAGTAGAACATCTTACAAAGATAGGGTCAAGCTTATGGAAATATATGCAAATAACTTCAACATGTGCTGTTCTCTTACCAATAACAAAGGCTAAATTGACAAGTTCCTTGGCCAAACCAAGAAAGAATTTGAACATTCCCCTACCACTTATACAACGAAATTGAGGCTTTATAAGTATTTTCCTCACCTTATAGTAAGCCTTTGCGTTGTTAAAGAGAAGCTGAAAATCGGCAGTCAGCACATTCACATCATCATATTCCTCCATCTTTAGCTTCTGTTGGATTTTCATTAAATCAATTGGCTGAGAAACCACTTCATAATAATCTGGTTGATTTCTGTCGCAATGACAAAAACAAGCATTATATTCCAGGAAGTAAAACCAAACCCACAGTGCTAAGGTTTGTATGTGTCTATGACTAAATAAAAACAAAGAAAGTTCCAATACATTTTTGTTACAGCTGAACGATCTGGACAGTGGTCTGTTTGTAGGTTTAGTTTATTACGTATTCTGCTCTCACCCTCAATTTTCTGAGTTTAAGATAAAATTCAGTCTCTTACTATCTACTGCATTTTCAAGGGTCACTTCTATTAATCTTCCCAAGAAATGCCCTTAGTATTACATTCCACCATGTATGTGGAATATTTTAGTCAAACATAGAAGTTTAAGGCAAGTGTCACAAGAGATATTTTAAATTAACTCGATGTGTCTGTATTTGACTGAAAAAGGGTATGTCCCATTGAACAATTATATCACATACTCAAACACTGGTGTGAAACTATGACAAATTCAGCCTAAATTTCTTACAGCTATTAATGCTGGAATATTCCTCAATATCTGCTTATGCAATTATTAAATCTCAAATCCAAGACTTAAGTAGAACCATGATCTTACCTTCGCTTTGGTGCCCTAATGAAAAGTTCACAAAGGAGCCTGCCCTGTTCATCTTTGTAATCTCTGATGGTGTTGTAAAGTTCATGGCATACAGCAATCTAAAATGCAAGAACAATAAAATAACGAAAAAGAAGACAATTTTAAGGTGGTAACAAATCAAAGCCTGCTTACAATGGGAAAGACAAGCTGCCAATCCACAGCGTGCTCTAAAGCAGAAGCGTGAAGAAACCGGTGGATCTCTAGATTAGAACAATACTTGACAAGTATGCCAGGTACTGCAGAATTTTAATTTATTTTTTTGAACATAGGAAGCTTTCCTTCAATGCTAATTCTAAGCGAAACGCCCAAAACATCAATTAATTCAGTACAATCTTCTCCAAGTTATAGACATCTAAAACAATGACAGGGACTCTCCTGCCCTGCAATTAATTAAAATTAGACTGTTGATTCAAAGGTATAACAGAGACATTGGACACTTCAGCAATCCCTGCCTGTGCCGTTCCCCACTTATCTCTCTGCATTTGCTATTCAGGCACAGCTCTCAACTTTTGCATGTTATGATTTCTGCTCCTTCCCCATCACCCTTCCATCTGCTAAAATCATTGGTAAAAAAAAGAAAAGCAGCAAAAGGAAAACAGGAAAGAAAAAGATGAAACTGGGGAGACATGAGCAAGCCAAAGCTGAACAAGATTCTAAACAAAGCTTAGCCAAGACAGCAACAGATTCAGGCCCAGTGTACATGGACTATGTATGATCATCCATTTTACAATCAAGCATTTCACAGACAGAGATACAGTATCCCCAAGAAAAAGCTGTGCATAATAAGAAGGTACTAACAGGATCTACAGTTGGGAGATTGGAAAGTCTCCTCCTCTTTCTGCTTGGGCCTGGTATATTTGTGGAGTGGTGCCCATCATCAAAGTCTCCTCCGCTGACGCTGCTGGAAGGCGAGGTAGCTCTTCGCCTCTTGGAACCCATTGAATCCAACTTCTTCTATAATGAAGAGAAATGTTCTTAAACTCATGGCATTGCAGCCAAACCCTCTGGTGAGAGTTAACCACGAAGCTAGCAAAGCTTTAGGATGAATCACATATGTTTGTTATATACTACAGTTCAGTTAAGCCACATATCTAAACACTAGCCTTCTAAAAATCATCAGGAGAAAAGGGAAATCAAAGTGGTCCTTCAGTTCCACAGCTACTGATGACAGCAATGTCAGAAAGCAGAGGGTTCACAGTGATGAAGATGAATTTAGCAGCTCTTACTAGGACACATTCTTAAACTATCTGTATTTTGATGCCTCATCCCATGCATGATAACTAAACAATAACTGGTGTTTTAAAGGAAAGAGCTGTACAAGCTCTGGTATAAAAGCAGGTCATTCCAAGTCAAATTTAAAAAAAAACCCACAAAACAAATAAACAAAAAACCCAAACAAACAAACAAAAAAAACCAACTCCACAAACAAAACATACAACAAACTAAAATTCAAACAGCTACTGAATACCTTGTCTTAGATTCAAGCCAAAAAAAGGTCTGGACCATCATGCGACCCACCACTCCCCACTTTATGTGTACAACGAATGGCTCAACCACCAAGAAGGAGCAAAAGCCACCTCTTTTTTTGGCCAGTTTTCCATTTATCAACTTGAACAGTGACAAATGAATAACAACCATTCAACTACTATGGTGATTTACGGAACAAGTTGTTGGCTATTTTTCAACTTCCAGTGACAGCACTATAAAAATATCTTTATTTGTAGCTTTCTCAAAGGCTGAAGTCAGAATAGAATAATTTATCCCAGTCTATTCTCATTTTCCAACCAAATCAAGGAATTTTTTCTAGGAAGTACGAAGTACTCAGTTAATTTACACAGTATGGCAGCACAACATCACTGCATAAGAGAATTTATGTTAGAGACAGAATTAATTTCAAGCACACAAATGAGATGACTAAGACAGGAATAGTGAGGATAAAGAAAAGCAAAAGCCCAATGCAGAGAAAGAGAGAGAATGGTGCACACACAATCAATAATTTACCAGATTTACCAGAGTACAACCAGCACCTCGAAAAGCCAGCCTCCTCATAGTGTCTGATGGGCAAGTACAGGCACTGGGAGAAGGTAACACGCTAAGAGTAGCAAATCAGCAATGGTGTTAGTAGAGTCACAACTGGAAGACAAGAAAAAGGAAAGATAGAGAGAGGAGAAAATTGAGAGTAGATATAGATAGATTGTCAAATATTAATAATAAATGTCGATAGATAATTAAAGAATAAAGTCAAAGAATAAATTGAATATAATCACAGTGACATAGAAAAAAGCAAGAAAGGGAAGGTAACTTTTTTTAGCCTAGCAGAAACTGTACAAAGTAATTTTGTACACAGAACACCAGACACTTCTATAATTTTACAGTAAAAACACATTTCTCTAAGGTTCCTAAATATATACTACAGATTTCACAGACACTTCCAAGAGAATGATTCATCAAGCAGAGCAGGGAGTAAACACAAGCGATATATGACCTGAGAGTAAAAACCAGACAGCAGTGAAACTTACAGAATGCGAAGTAGTACAGTGCTTAGAACAAAGAGAAAATAACTTTTAAGGTCAAGAAATATTTAATAGACTCTGTTAGTGATGATGCAGCTCCAGCAGTCTTCAGAATGGATTTTTATCCTCATAAGTAAGCAGCATTAAGGATCCAGCCATACAGGTTCACTAAAGATGTACCTGTTTCCATTTCTAAGCAGTCTCCAAGCTTGATTTTTTCCCACAAATTCCATGTGAAATGTACAGAACCATTTTATGGCAAAAGGATTGCTCCGATTTAGTTCATACAACTACTGTCTTCAATAAAACCCCAGAGAGATTGTTTTTCCTGTTCAGGATTCTGCATATTTTCATAACACACACCTACAGAGAATCTTTCTGCTTTATTACCAGGCAATTCATCACAGGAAGGAGCCAAAAGCATCTCAAAAGCAACCAGCCTGTTGCTTTTGGCCCTGCCTCCAACTTTTATCTGAGAGCTACAGTGTCAAAGGGCCAGCAGCAGGGACAGGCTGATGGGGAGGCTGCTAGAAAACACGCATTCTTTGTTGTGAAAAAAGGCAGGAGGGACTACTGGAATCAATAGTTCTGGTTCACCCAGGAACCCAAAAGCACACTTAGTCCAATATCATCCTGACATAAAGATTTGGGGATCCCTCCCAACCAGCACCTGCCTGCAAACCACACATAGGCTTCTCCATGTCCGTTATCTGAGGCACGTGTGCTGTGGCACTCAGCCTGACACTTGTGTATGCTCGTATGACAAAGACACCTGGGCATTCTGTACACAGCCTCCAAAAACACTCTCCTCCTCTAATAACTGAGGAAGGCGCACAGCACATCACAGTCTGAATGTCACCATGAATACTCAGCGAGAGAACTGCTTATGTAAAACTCCTACCACATGTCAGGCTCCAAAATACAAACTTCTCTCTATAGCTCCATGCCCGTAAACACAGACAATTCTACTGTGCACAGAAATTCATTGCTTTACTTAAGAACGCATCTCCCAGACTTTCTTCTGCAATGTAGCTGCTCAACAGTCTCACCAAGAACCTCCACTGCTACAAACAAGCCATGTCCCGTGCAGCAGGAGCTTGTGTGTCCTCTTCCTAATAACTGTTCACATCGCCCATAAAAATGTCACATAACCATAGGCATCTCTATAAGAAATGCTTTGGTCATTACAAATGTAGGTGTATGCTAATACATACACAACAGGTGACAGATTGCCTCTCCTGAAAGCCACACGACTACTGATCACAAGCATTACCTTGTTTAACCTCCTGAAATGAGCAGTTTTCCCACGCATTTGAGACAACACGCTTCAAACAACCCAAGGAGCTTCTAGCACACATTTAATTTTCTGCCTCCAAGTAGAAAAAAGCTAAAAGCCAATATATCCCACAGAAAACATTTTATCGTGAACAGGATCTCTCACATTTCAAGAGAAATACTCAATAAACTATGGTAAATTTAGCAATTTTAGCGAGGGGGGGAAACACAGCCCAAATTTCCTCCCATTATCCATCACAGTGAACCCAGCTACACCACAGGAGGGGGACGGAGGAACCGGGCACTACAAGAGCAGAGTGGGTGAGGACGTGAGGGGCACCGCAGATTCATCGTTTCACCAGCACCGGGACAAGAAACAAAGAGGCAGAAAAGCCCCAGCTCCCCGGAGCGCCCCGCCGGGCCCCCGCCCGCCTGACGAGGTGCTCCTGA